>CM072804.1:2415000-3015000 GCA_037013495.1 Hippophae tibetana | reverse complement strand
CAATGGCCTTTCCCAGGCATTGTCCTCCCAGTGCCAGGAGGCCCGAATGATAATATACTTTTGCATGGCTTCAAGATGCCTCCTTTAAAGAGGTCTGATCTTTGAAGAGGTAGAATTCTTTGGTCTACTCCAAGGCACCAATATCATCAAATGTTACCCCAATCTCATTTGTTGGTACGAGAGTTGGTTTTTTTTTTTTTGACAAAATAATTACACGTAAATTTGTTTTTAAGTTCGTTTTCAAGTTTATCAAAAAAAACTGAAGAAACGTTAGTTATAATTGTACTTCAAGTAAATTTTTTATAACTATCACACTTAATATTATACTAATACATTCAATAATATATGTTGGTTTGGATGCTGCTCATACTAGTCTGAAAACTGTGAAAATGAAGGGCTCGTAAGTTAGTTACATTGAGATAGTATTCTAAGAAGAGTAGCTTAAAATTATGTTTGTATTTGAACGTTTTGTTTTCATAGTGGAAAGTTAGGTGGTCTAATAGACCGAGAGTTTTCCTCTTAAGTCATGGTTGTAGCTTAAGAAGATTAGCATAAGACCGTGTTTGTACTTGAACGTTTGATTTTCATAGTAGAAAATTAGGTGGTTTGGTGGACCAATGATTTTCCTCTTAGGTCATGATTATGACCTAAGTTGTTTCTACCTATAAATATCATGTTATATTTATTTCTCGTATTTTATTATTTACACGGAATTGTATGTCTTGTTGCTTTGTTTATGTTACGAATAAATTGATAAAATTTTAAAATAACCTATTCTTTCCCTCTAGGCTTATTAGGTTTGTTTTAGACCTTTCAATTAATATTAAATCCTACACTAAACACATTTATTTTCATTATTTTCATTAGTAGGGACACACACACACTCACTAATGGACCTAATGACCCCACTATTTGATATGTATAATTACTTTTACTGGAAAACTCGTATGCAAACATATCTCAAACAAGATAAAAAAGTCTAGGATTTCACTCTAGAAGGTTGGGCACCACCTTCCGTAACCAAAAATGGTATAACAACCATAAAGATAAGAAAATAATGAACCACCGAAGAAATAACCCTTAGTAGATCAAATCAAAATGGGTTAAGTTCTATTTTTATTGCAGTGTCGATGAAAGAGTTTCGTCGTATCTCAGACTATGAAACTGTGAAAGGTGCATGGAATGCACTTGTTATTTCTCATTAGGGAACTTTCCAAGCAAAACAAACAAAATTGATATTACTAACATCTCAATCTAACTATCTTAAAATTAACAACACTAAAACCTTTAGTCTATTTTATGCTCGTTTTTGTGATTTTATTAATGCTTGCTTTACAATTGATGAGAAAATTTCTCAGCCTATACTAGTATATAAACTTCTAATTCCTTTATTAGAGATTATAAGGTTAAGGTCACTACAATAGAGGAGAGTAAGAATGTAGACACCTTAACAAGTTGGGTTCATCCAAACATATGAACTTACTCTTGAGCCACCTAAGAAGAATAAAGATGCAGCATTAAAAAGCTTCAAAAAGGTAACTTTTGATAATGATGATGATTCAGATGATGAATATATTGTTTCAATTGCTCGCAAGTATAAGAAGTACCTTAAGACAGAACCAATAAAACAACTCATTAAACAAGGAACAACAAAATTGGTTCAAGGATAGAATGTCAAAAGAGCCTAACCCCAAGGATTCAGATGGTAAAAAATATAATCCTACTGGTTCTCAATAGTTTACCTGTAATGATTTTGGCCATATATCTGCAGAGTGTGCAAACAATAAGAAAAAAGCCAGAACAGTACTCAATTCTACTCTTAGTGGTATAAAGAGTGGATAGGAAACAAAAGATGATGGAATCAAGTACAGTGCCTTCACTACAAAAGCCAGTATACGTTCAAACCACTTCGACACTAGCTCGAATGAAGATGATGATGAGGGAGTTAAGTCTTCGTTTTCTTTTAACTAAATATAATATATATATTTTTGAAGTATTATTTATGGATTGTGTAGGTGATAAGGAAGAAATAGACAAACTTTGAATTAAATTAGCTAAGTTCAATGAATTTTTTTTTAATTAAATTAGCTAAGTTGAATGAAATAATTAGTGTTCAAAAATCAAACATTTTTATCAATTGACATGAAAGCAAATTTCAATGAACAAAGATATCAATATAAGATGCATAATTGCTAACAAGGTTTTGAAAGTGAGTGGAAAAGAAAGGGTCAGTAAAAGGAAACATCAAACACAAACCAATTAAACCATGCATCAAATAGATTCTTTCGAGCAAAACCAAGCATAGTTAAAAAGGTGGCATCGAGCTAAAAATAATTGTACTGTGTATAGCTAAAGAAACTGATATACTTGAACCGTACCTTTTGGTTCTTCGGTTCTTCCCACCGTGAAAGCATAGAAAATGACCCAAATAATCCAGATAACCGATCTATTATTTACCCGGAAGTAGACCTTTTGAAATCCTGCAATATAGGATAAATATTTGACTATAATAAACACCTGATAGTTGAAAAGTCAAATTTTCCCGGTATGTAATGTAAACTATTTGAAGACAGTAGAACACCTAGTTACATAAAATGCATACCACGAAATGAATATATTAGAAATTCATAATGCTGATATTTATGGACTGCATTGTAACAGCAATACCTGTTCCTTTCACAATAAGAACAAGTTAACAATAAGTTAGAAGTACTTAGAGTTTCTTTGGTGCAATCACATTTACTCTGTGCTGTAGAAAACATATAATTGTAAAGGTTAGTCACTCCATTGTTCAAAATATGTGTAAGGAATAAACAAGACGAGAACCAGACACACCTTTAATGAAAAGTCACTTATATCCAGAAGCAACAACTTTGCTTCAAAGTAGTGGGCTAAAGCCCTGGCAAGCATTTGTTGGTAAAGATCTGTAGGAATTACAGACATAGAGAGCAGCAGTACAAACCTGTAGTTTGAGCAAACAATACAGACATCTATCGACTCCAATTGTACATGTACTCACAGTCCTTAATTACGAGACATAGAGAGCAGCAGTACAAACCTGTAGTTTGAGCAAACGATACAGACATCGATCGACTCCAATTGTACATGTACTCACAGTCCTTAATTACAAGACATAGAGAGCAGCAGTACAAACATGTAGATCCTGAATGCAAAATGGCACGACTTGGGTTACGAGCAAACTTGTAACCATCAGCGTGTTTTAGATGGACGTATGCAGCACTTGTTAGCAATACACGATTCTGCTCACTGCAAACACCATAGAAAGAAGAAGAAAAAAGGCTAGAAATCAATATTGAAGATAAAGAAATTAACAAAATGTTAGGACTAAAGTTGTAGGAGCATTACGATCATTTAGGACAGAGCAAGGTTCAAGTGCTAACCATTGATCACCCTCTTGGCCACACTGTGACAACTAAGAAGATATTTACAACTACTTTTAAGTAATGTACGTATGACAACCCAATCGACAGTGGCCAATTTTTTCTTTTATTTTTTACTTGGGCGTATAAAATCAACTATTTTTTCAAGAGACTAGCAAGGGAAGATGAAAAACTATTCTTTAGTCTTAGACCAAGCCGGCGTTTGGTTGAAAACAATAACAATGGAGAAAATAAATAAGAAGAGATATGAGGAGAAAGAAAATTTGTATATTATTTCTCTCTCACTCACCCCTTTCTCCATGTGATTGGCCTGACTAACATGTCTGCTTGGTTCAGAACTAGTGAATAATTCCTCGGAAAAGATATGCACAAAGTGAAGATCACTAGAGTACTTGGACGGATTCAAATAATAGGTATTCCTAATTCGATCATATTCATGGGCTGTATGTATCATTTACTGTTTATTAAAAAAAATTAAATTAAGTTATAAACTAGATCACAATTACTCCTTTCTATTATTAACCTCTTTGAAATTTTATGATATGAATCTTTCTATTTATTAGATTAACATTTTAAGATTTAATAGACTATAATTGTTAAAGAACATGATATTCAGCTGGTGACAAACAACACACTAATTGGAAGCAGCCACCAAGCTGTTGGTGGGGAAGGATAGACTGTCCAAGAACATGCCTCCCCATAATTGTGTCTATTTTTAATTATTACAATTTTGCTTTTCTTTTGTATAAATAGGTTATAAACATTTGTTTATTCATCATCAATAAATCCAATTCTTACATGGTATCAGAGCTTAGGAAACAATTCCAAGAAAAATCAGCTCATAGAAATTTTTTCCAATTTTTCCACAATTAGTTTTTTTTTTCAAAACCAATTTCGATTCCCAAAATAATTTCAATTTCATCCGAGCATATTTTTCAGAAAAATCCGAGCAATCTGCAATTAAAATCAAGCCAAAATACCTCTCCACGCGCTCACACGCGCCTTTTTTAATCTCGCCGGCATTCCACGCGCCTCGTCGGAGACGTACGCTCCAACACGCGCCAGTTGCTAAAGAAGACGACTCCAACGACACGTCGTCGCTCGCCCGATGAAACAAACGACACGTCGTTCGCTCGGCGCTGAAATAAACGACGCGTCGTTCACTCGGTTTGGTCCTCGGTCTGATCCGGTCCGGTTCGGTCTTCATCCGGTTCAGTGCTTTACCGTTGCAACCGCCATTCCAGCCACTCCAGACGCCGGTTCACCCACTTTTCGATCGGTTCTGCGGCTGAAATTTCCGGTTCTGTAATCCTTAACTCATTTTCTATAAGATAAAGCATATTTCAGTCTATTATTTATTTCATAAGTAGTCATTATTGTCTAAAACACACTTAAACCCATCCCGTTCTTTCAAATTTATTCAACCAAAAATGTCTATGAATACCAATACCAACCCTACTTTACCAAAATGGTATGATGATCCTAGCCATTCATTATATCTACACCACTCAGACCAACCATGCATGGTTCTTGTAGCTCAATCCTTAAACCAAGAAAACTATCACATTTGGAGTCATGCAATGCTCATGGCTCTAATAACCAAAAACAAAGAAGGATTCATTGACGACACAATCAAAAGGCCATCAACAAACCTTGAAGCAGAAATCAAACAATGGACTCGCTGCAATATTCTTGTCAAAGGATAGATCCTCAACACCATATCACCCAAAATTGCAGAAAGTGTCATGTATAGTGATACTGCATATGAGCTATGGGAAGAATTAAAGGAACGCTTTTCGCACACCAACAGCGTGCACCTATTCCACATTGAACAAGAGATCCATGATTGCATGCAAGAAGGTGTGAGCATTGGAGAATACTATACCAAATTGAAAAGTTTATGGGATAGTCGTGATGCACTATGTCCTCTTCCACACTGTGGAGGAAATGCCGGAAGGGAATTACAAGAATATCAACAAAAGCAGCAAACCATAAAGTTTCTCATGGGCCTTAACACGGTTTACACATCAGCACGCAGACAAATCTTGCTCATGGAACCATTACCTACAGTAAATAAGGTATATTCACTTATTGTTCAAGATGAAAAGCAAAGAGCTGTCTACACTCAAAGCATAGGAAGGATGCCAGAAGCTGCCGCACTTGTTGCCAGAGATAGTCGTCCACAATATCCTCAGAAAAATTACCCACCAAGGAACCCACATCTCAAGTGCAATAGATGCAACAATATAGGCCATAATTCTGAGAATTGCCGAAGTCACCTCAAATGTGATTTTTGTGGTCTCAATGGACACATTTTTGAAAACTACCGAAAGCGTCTCAAATGTAATTTCTGTGGTTTAAATGGACATGACATCAACATGTGTCGGAAGAAAGAAGTAATTCAAGATAAGAGAAACACAAGTTATGGCTTCCCTTCCAAAGCTCATCATACTGACTTTCAGGAAAGCTGCTCTGACACAAAGACATCATCCCACAATCTTACATCTGCCCAATATCAAGAGCTCCTTACACTTCTCAATCAATCCAAATCAGGTAGCATGGCAAATCAAGTGACTACTTCTTCAGGTAACACATTATGTGCAAATGTTTTCCATTCAGAAACTCGTTGGATTTTTGATACAGGGGCAACTGATCACATGGTCTGTTCCCAAAACCTTATGAGCTCCAGCATTCCAGTCACTAATCGGCATGTGCATTTACCTAATCATTCTCTTGCCCGTGTCACACATATTGGCACTGTGCATTTCTCAAATAATTTCATACTCCATAATGTCTTGTGTGTTCCCTCCTTCAAATTAAACTTAGTTTCAATAGCCAAACTAACTCAAACCTCATTTTTCCATGTCACCTTCACTAATAGTATGTGCTTTGTTCAGGACAAATGCTCAGGGAAGACGATTGGGATGGGAACTGAGAAAGCAGGACTCTACTACCTGACTATTTCTGAAAAGGCTGGATGTTTCTCTGTTTCAAACACTGCTTCCACCAATTCTCATCTATGGCATCAACGACTTGGTCATTTATCTAATAACAGTTTGCGTGTAATTTCTCTTTCCATCAACACACCTTTTTGTTCCATTAGTGATTGTTCTATTTGTCCATTAGCTAAGCAAACACGTAATCCATTTCCTTTAAGTTCCATCAATACAAAAGCACCTTTTGAAATGATTCATGTTTATATTTGGGGTGGTTATCACATTCCAGCACTTAATGGAGCACGTTATTTTCTCATTATTGTTGATGACTACTCAAGATGCACATGGGTCTATCTCTTACATACTAAATTTGATACACGCACATTTCTTACCACCTTCATCAATCTTGTTGAAACACAATTTTCATCCAGAGTTAAAATCATTCGTAGTGACAATGGACCAGAATTCTCTATGACCCAGTTGTTTTCTACCAAAGGAATCCTTCATCAAACTAGTTGTGTCTCTACCCCTCAACAAAATGGTGTTGCTGAACGTAAACACCATCATCTTCTCAATGTCGCTCGTTCATTGCTCTTCTAAGCTAATCTTCCTAAACAATTCTGGGGAGATGCCATTCTTACAGCCACATACCTCATAAATCGTACTCCAACACCTGTTCTCAAGGGTAAAACAACATTTGAAGTCCTTTTTCACAAAACTCCTAGGTATGAACACTTTCGTGTTTTTGGTTCCCTTTGCTTTGTCTCTACACATCATGATCGACTTACCAAGTTTGATGCTAGGTCACATAAATGCATATTCATTGGGTATCCATCTGGGATCAAAGGTTATCGTGTCTACAATCTGGAAACAAACAAGACTTTAGTGTCTCGTGATGTTATCTTTCATGAACATGTATTTCCTTATTTCACTTCCGCTGTCAACACTCCAACTCTATTTCCTCCATCAGAAGATACTATTTATGATGACCTACCCAACATTCGTCAATCAACCAATCCAAATATATCACTTGATCATACACCATCTGTCCTTCCAACAATCAACTCA
The DNA here is from genome assembly GCA_037013495.1 of Hippophae tibetana. Classification (NCBI taxonomy): domain Eukaryota; kingdom Viridiplantae; phylum Streptophyta; class Magnoliopsida; order Rosales; family Elaeagnaceae; genus Hippophae; species Hippophae tibetana. The sequence goes on along the minus strand of CM072804.1, from coordinate 3,007,595 downwards.
GACACTCTTCATCTTCAAAATTCATCTCCAGAAACATCATCGTCAACTTCTCCACCACACATAATTCCTCCAACACCAGTCACACATAGGCTTCGTCGATCCACCAATGTTCCTAGCTACCTTCAAAAATATCATGTAGAAGCTTCCCTACCTTCTCGGTCCTTCCCTTCGTCTCACTCAGCATCGCCCAAAGACAAAGGTACTTCTCATTCTTTATCTCATGTACTTACCTATGGCCAATTATCACCTGCACATCGTGCTTTTGCTACTTCTATTTCAATTCTCAGGGAACCAACCACTTTTGCTAAAGCTTTCAATGATCCAAAATGGCGGCTTGCCATGAAACAAGAACTGGATGCTCTTGAAACTAATGGCACTTGGACGCTTCAACAGCTTCCTCCAAACAAGAAACCAGTTGGTTGTAAATGGGTCTACAAAATCAAGTATAATCCTGATGGTTCTGTGGAACGATACAAGGCTCGGTTAGTGGACAAAGGATACAGTCAGATTGAAGGTTTTGACTACCAAGAAACTTTTGCACCAGTAGCCAAACTTGTCACTGTTCGGCTTCTCCTTGCCGTTGCTGCTATTCAAAATTGGCATCTTCGACAACTCGATGTCAACAATGTTTTTCTCTATGGTGATCTTCATGAAGATGTTTACATGTCCCTTCCACCTGGATTCGGACGAAAGGGGGAAACACGAGTATGTAAGCTACATAAATCTTTGTATGGACTCAAACAAGCCTCACGATAGTGGTTCATCAAGCTATCAACAACACTTAAACTAGTTGGTTTTAACCAATCCAAGTATGATCACTCACTGTTCGTCCGAACCCGTAGTAATTCCTTCTCTGCTCTTCTTGTCTATGTAGATGATATAATCATAACAAGAAACAATATACAAGACATTGAAGAAACTAAGAATCATCTCATGAGACAATTCAAGCTTAAAGATCTCGGTGAATTAAAGTATTTTTTAGGCATAGAAGTTTCACGTTTCAAGAAGGTAATTGTTCTGTCACAACACAAGTACGCACTTGAAATATTGGAGGACATGGGTTATCTTGGTGCCAAATCTGCCAATTCACCTATGGAACAAAATTTATCCCTCAGCAAGGTTGAAGGGGAATTCATCAGTAATCCCACATCCTATCGAAGACTTGTTGGGAGATTAATATACTTGACCATCACAAACCCGACTTAGTGTATGTCATGCACATTCTCAGTCAATATATGGATAAACCATGACAACCACATTTGGAAGCAGCTCAACGAGTGCTACGATATGTCAAGAACACACCAGGGCAAGGTCTCTTTTTCTCAGCAACTAGTTCATTACAACTAAATGCTTTTTGTGATGCAGATTGGGCAAAATGCACAGATACAAGACGATCAACCACAGGATATTGTATGTTTCTTGGAAACTCGCTAATTTCTTGGAAGACTAAGAAACAAAATACAGTCTCACGATCAAGTGCAGAAGTAGAATATCGCTTTATGGAAGCAGCATGTTGCGAAGTAACCTGGTTACGATATATTCTGGATGATTTGGGTATCAAACACTCCCAACCAACCAAGTTATATTGTGACAATCAAGCAGCTCTTCACATTGCATCAAATCCAGTGTTTCATGAGCGAACCAAACACATAGAGATCGATTTCCATCTAATAAGAGAAAAGATTCAAGTTGGAATGATCAAAACTTATCATATCTCTACATTAGAGCAACCAGCAGATATATTTACCAAATCACTGAGTTTTTCACAGTTCTCAAGCTTACTTAACAAGTTATGAATAATTAACATATATTCTAACTTGAGAGGGAATGTTAAAGAACATGATATCCAGCTGGTGACAACCAACACACCAACTGGAAGCAGCCACCAAGCTGTTGGTGGGGAAGGATAGGCTGTCTAAGAACATGCCTCTTCATAATTGTGTTTATTTTTAATTATTATAATTTTGCTTTTCTTTTGTATAAATAGGTTGTAAACATTCGTTTATTCGTCATCAATAAATCCAATTCTTACAATAATCCTCGTCAACCATGATGTTATAAATTCTACAAAATTTACTCATTCCTCATCCGAATGAACCAACGAAATGTGATAGCCGGAAACAAAGAATTCTCCTAAGAAATATAAAATTTCCATAGGGTTTTCAATATTTAGTGAATATCAAACTCTTAAAGATCGATAATTTTTTCGTACTATAATAGTCTCCTATAATGAGAGATAAAAATAAATGTAAAATATATAGATAAGGTGAGAGAATTTAAGGATTATCAATACATTATAAGTATAGATATTGAATCTATCTCTCTTAATAAGAATACTAAATTGTCAGCATAATTAAAAAAAATTCCTAAAATACGAGTAAAAGATATTCACTATCCAATAATCATATTTCAACAGTAAATAAATACAAAAATGATGTTTTAATTGAATTTTAAAGAAAGCATAAATGGGAAAGAAGGCACTGTATTGAATTAGATTTAGACCTCAGGTAATCGGGGAATTGGTCTAAAGTGAATTTGCTTTCTCTGCCATCACCCACATGTCCTAGAATCTTTTGCTCCATTCTCTCCAGGGTGAAGCCGTTCAAGGACTCCGGCCCATTTTCCGACGTTCTGGCCCGATGCCAACCCAACCCCAACTCCCATTCCAACCCCTATTTTCCAATGCCGATAACAGAACACCTTTATCTTCCATTGTCTCCCTCTTTCTAAATATCCTCCTGTTTTTCGCCTTTTAATCTGACAACTTGAGAGATACGTGGAATCAATAACTCAAATTCATTTCAAGAAAACAAGCCAAATATCCCACCTTTTTTTATCCACAAAAAGTTACTAGGAAATGATCAAAGTCTTTATCTTGCTTTTTTCGGCAAAAGTATAAAATGGGAACTTCTTGAAAATCAATGACTTGTCTGAAAAGGGAAAAAGCTATTGTCTTATTCAAGACAATTGAACCGATATCACAAATACCATCATCATTTAATGGTGTTAAAAAAAAACATTAATTTTAAGAGGTAAAAGTGTAATTTTAGGTGTAGGAGTTTTAAAAAAAATCTAAAAACCGATTTTTGTTTAGAAAAAGGAAAAACAAGAAGAGAAAAGTGGAAAGAAAAAGGCTTCGTGTTTACCCATCGTCCAAATAGCTTCCTACTCTGACTCCTGCTCCTGCTCTTGCTCCGATTTCTCTTATGACCCGACCTCCTACATTGGAACTATATCGAAAAAGTGCATAGTTAAGGCTAAAGAGAGAAAGAAATAAAGAGATCGGAGGATGAAGAATAGGAGTTTGAATCCTCTTTTGAGCTTCAAAGCCAATCTAATCTGTAACCACGAGCTTATCGATCTAATCAACAACTGCTACGCATGCTCCATTGCTCGAGCTCAACGGTGTGGCTCGTCAATAGATTATTCTTCAATGGTTCATTGTTATTCGTTTTTTCGTCTATTAAGGCGGGTTTGGCTACTAGATTGTTTTTTCTTTTTGTACCTTTGCACTTCTACAACGTCCATTTGGTGGGGAATGATACTTTTAGAAGGAATTTTTCGTTCCAAAGTAAGTATGCTTTATGGGTTTGTAAGGATATTGGCTACAATGAGTTATTTCCTTGTATTATGTGAGCTTACCCACCGATACAATTTGTGTATATAGATCCTTGTATTATGATGATTGGAAATTAAGTTATAAAAATATCATGGAATGTGAAGACAAGAGGATGACAAACGCCAAACAGACAGATTTGAAGGAGATAACTTTTTCTAAACTTTAAATCCCAATTATCAAATTCATTTAAAAGCCATAAGAGTTAACATTGAGTCCTTGCTCCTTTAAAGTAGAGAGAAGGCGAGACCTCATGGTCATGGTTATTCAAAACTCTGCAAATGAGTAAAAATAAGGGACAAGGAAAGATATACCGGGGGATTTAACTAGAGATAAAAAAATAGTCAATGTTATTTTTTAATTCAATAGATTGACATTAATTAAGGATATTTGTGTATGTTTCTTTTAAAAAAAACCGTACAATTAACGTAAATAATAACGCCCGTTATTAATTAAGAATATTTGTGAAGATTTAATAATCATAAGGGGTATTGTAATCGGTGAAAAAATCAAAAACTTCTAGGATATCAGTGAAATGAGTACATAATGCGGCATATTATGTGCCCGTGTGGATAAATATATTCGCATTAAACTAAATTATATTAGTATAATATAATTTAATAACATTAATTATAAATATTTTAATAAAATAATTTATATTTAAAATAATATTTTTTATGGTAATAATTATCGTACAATTACAACTTATTAGATCAATAATTATTGATTAAAATAATAATATTTATTTTTTTATTGTATAATTAATTGATATATTAATTATAATAATATCAATACTTAGTGTTAAATAGATATATTCACATTTAAAATAGTTTTTTTATTATAAAATTTATATAAATTAATATTTATTTTATTTTTATTAATTTTAAAAATAAAAAATATTATTTTTAATTTGATATAAAATATAAAGTTAAAACTATATAATTTTATAAGAAAAAATTAACCTATAAGTCCTTTAAGATTGTTCAATTGAACATATAAATCTTTTAGTTTTTAGATAATCCACTATAATTTCACTAAGTTTAAAAAAATGAATACTAAAATCCACGAAGATCCTTCATGCTCTAATTTTCAAATCCAATGGAATTGTGTTGTTTCATTTTTCAAACTTAAAGGAATTTTAGTATAATATTTATAATATATCCATTAGGTTTATAAAATGGAACATCATAATTTCATCAAGATTTTTAATATCCTTTGCAAACTTAACTGAGGTTTAGGATATTTTATAGAAGCTAATGGACTAAAGTATACGAACTACTAAAGTTATTGGACAAATTCAAAGCTTCAACTATTTTATAATTAAAAATTTAAATATGTTAAATTAAATATTAAGTAAAATTTAGACATACCTTATGATTATATAAATTTTTATATAATCATATTATTTTATATTACATAATATGATATAATTTCATAACCAAAAGAATAAATCTATAGAAATTATATCATTAATATCTTTAATATTGTGTAAAAAAATATAACTATGATACTCTATAATTAAGGGATAAACCTGAGAATAATATAAATTAAGTCGTAAATAGTGTCAAATCATGCTCTTTTTACTTGTTTTGCATCCGAAAAGCCTCTTTGGTTGCATCAAAAAATGCTCCGTTACTTGGTTTAAAAAGTAATTTTACGTGTCATACTTTGTATTTAATATAAATGCCAAATCATGCTAATCATGTGATGCTCCTCTTAACTTATGTTTTAGGGTCAAATTCTAGTTGTAGATTTTTTAAGTTCAAACTTTACCTTAAATTCTATTTATTTTGAACGATTACTTAATCAGATTAAAAAAACTTACATTTGAAGCTATTCTTATACTAAAAAAATTTTGTCAAAATCATTTATTATTTGTAAGTGTTATATGAGAAATTAGCACTGTTAATCATGACTAGTGCCCCAAGTTCTAGAGCCAACTCTCTCTCTCTCTCTCTCTCTCTCTCTCTCTCTAGATATATATATATCGGAAATCAACATGTGCTTAGTGAGTATGTGGAAAAATTATGGTTGTGAAACAAGAGGTGAAAAGACAAGTAAAAAGTGAAACAAGAGGTGAAAAGACAAGTAAAAAACACAGCTAAACAGCTGCTCATATTGGACCCAAAAAAAGTTGCTAATAAACCATCTTTTATCAAATACTACCATAAAATATGTTTTGTGCAGCATTGGTATTGGCAGCCACAAGAACTCTACTGCAGAATCCGAGCATGGTGAAAGCTTTTCAAAATTACATCAATCACGTTCCATAAAATTAAACACTATGATCTCCAAGCGCATAACCGAAAGGAAAAAAAGGAATGCAACATAATCTAAACATTGCTGGAATGTGTTGCTTTGTTAACATTACAGGGAACACCAATATTACCCAACTTGCGGTTGAGCATGGCTTGACAAATCGTATGGGTATTTCTCCTGGTCAAGAGGGCCTAATTTGTTTTTTTTAATCTTCGTTCATATACTCGTCACCAGGGCCTTAACTGTCCCAATTGAAACATTTGATAGATCTAGAAACTCGAGAACTTGGTATCATTGTCCTCCCACATGACAAAGATATTCTCATTTGTAACACAACAGATACAAATCAAATTAATCTTGCCAATATGACATGGATCATGCTGAAGTCATTTTCTCCGTCTGTTTGGAATCAACTCAGGATTGCCTTTCCTCATCATGGCAGCAAACTCCTCGTAGTTAATTCTTCCATCCTGTGAAGAAATTAAGGAAATGATTAATCAACTCTGTTGGCGTCATCAGCAAGAAGAAGAAACAGTAAAAGAGCAGTACTAGCTCTACTAAAGGTGGTACTTGGCATTAATATGATGTTTCTAGAGTGAATTAGTTTTGTCACTTACAATGCTCGACTTGAATATCATCAAGGTGAAAAGATGTAGTATTCGTTGTGTAATTTGTAAAGAGGTATGGTATTATGGTAAGATAATGTTGAAACAACCTTCATCATTCTGGGAAATGGATCATAATATGGTCCTGATATTGTGTTATCTTCATTCAATCACCTACCTCGCTTTTCTGAGTAACCTTGTTTACCAGATACTCATTGTTCTTGAAAAAGAGGAGTAAAAAGTTGAAAATTAAACCATAGCAAGATGGGAAGAGATGAACATACACGGTCTGTATCAACTTCTGCAATGATTTCCTTTCTTGTCTTTTCATCACCCATATTGTACTTTTTAAGCGCTTGTTCTAACTCTTCCATCGTAATATAGCTGCAAAATATAAGAAAACAAAACTTATTAGAACCTAGAAGTAAAGGTAAAATGATAATCAGAAGACACTCCTTATTTACACTTATGCAGAGAGTATCATATTGCAACAACATTGCCTAGGATAATATTTCAGAGTGATTACCCGCTATTGTCTTTGTCAAAATATTGAAAAGCAATGTACAAGTGTTCCTCTCTTTCCAGTCTGTTCATGTGCATTGTGGCTGTTATGAACTCGATATAATCAATTGTCCCGTTTCCATCAACATCAGCCTAGAAAAAAAAATAACCAAAAGAAGAAAAAAAATCTCACGTCAAAAGAGGCATAAATTGGATTCACATATGCACACCATATCTGAGTCAAGCATGGAAAATAACAGCTTGAACAGGAACATTTATACATATATTCCAAGAATAAAAAACCCGAACATGTTGAAACACACTGTTTTTGTTTTTCTCTTCTCAACAGCTGAATTCTCTGTCAACTTCTTTTTCGTTTCTTATTACACTCTAATGAATTTAATTCTGCAGGTGTAAACAACATGCAGGAAATAAACTTGCAATGAATATGAATGACATCATTTGGTAGTTTTTTGTTGCTAGTATGATATTTTTAATGAATTTCACGTTAATCTATGCTTAGATAATGATTATAAATTTTGTATTCTTAAAATGCTTATTTCATTTTATTACTTATTTATCCTTTTCCAATTATTTCTCACTTAAAATTGAGGCCTAAGCCTCGTCACATGACGAGGGAAATGCCTGGACACTCTTAAAATGAGGATTACGACTAGCTTCATGAAAAGAAATTTCCTCTATGCTTAAAACTGCCATGTAAAAACCTTGACCAAATGCAAAGCTCAGAATAAAAAATATTAAAAGATACTAATTACCGCTTCCATCAGCTGCTTCAGTTCAGATTCGGATAGCTTCGTACCAAGTTTTGGGAGACCAGCCTTCAACTCTTCATATGTAATTGTTCCACTGTTATCTGTGTCCATGGATTTGAACATTTCTTTCAAGCCCATGATTTCTTCTTCAGAAAGATTTTCAGCAATTACCTAAAAATGACATTGAAAATTGACTCAAAACATAATCTTCACAAAGAAATCATGACAAATCCTAATGACAACGATGGCTGCTGCCCCTGATAGAAGGGTAGAACTACAATCAGCGATATTTGCAGCAGTTATTATAGAGAGTAACAATCTTTCTTGTTCATAAGGAGTTCAATTTTCTTACCATCCCTACTTTAAGTCCGCAATGGGGAAAAATTCCCAACAATAAAGGGCTTTTTTTTAACAACCCATTGAATTCTCTTCAAAAAAAAAAAATTATTCCTTTTCTTATTTAGTATTCCTTGTAAAAATTAGCAGTTAGATACCCAATTCTTATTTATTTTTACTTCAAATTGACAACACTATAAATCTTTCACTTGAGCCAAAGGTAAGGATGATGACGGCATATGAAGATAGTATTCATACCTTCAGTGCTACTTGTTTAAGTTTGTTCATTGCCCTGAACTGCTTCATTCTAGTCAAAACGGCAACATCAAGAGGTTTATCAGATGCATCGCCATCTTCTCTCATCCATGGATGATCTGCAATGTATTGGTGTATTGGTGTCATACTCAAGGACCGAGTGTAGGAATGTCAAGGAGGTCGTACATTTAATGGATGCCAAAATTAGAGAAAAAGAGGATATAAAACAAGAGATGATGGGAATTGGCAAATTGGCAGTTTTGAGTATGAGGTTCATGACTAATAATTTTTATAGAGGAATAAAGAGCTAAAACTTAATATTCTTACATACATTTCAAATAGGATTACTTTCTAAAAAAGTAATTATATTAAGAAAATTGAGGAAAGGCAAAAACTTACTTAGCACCTCAATTGCTGAAAGCCGTTCCTTAGGGTCAGCACGAAGCATTTTCTTTACAAGATCTTTGGCACTACTTGATACAGAGGGCCATGGATCAGATGAGAAATCAATATGTCCCCGTAGAATAGCATCAAATATACGATGTTCATTCTCTGCAAAAGAGAGAAAAAAAAGACTACGCTAAAACTGCCTCCAAATGCATCATTAACCAAGCTGTTAAAGCAGTTTACACAATTTAAGTGATACCCAAGTTTTCTTTAAAAGAAACTTAGTTTGTTTTCTTTTTTATTTTGACTTATTTTTGCTAGGGCGGGAAAAAAAATCAACAACAACTTCGTTAAGAAGAGACAATCTAGCATCTATAATTAGGATGGTTTGAATGAAGATCATGATGTCTGAATTATATTACTTGTTCAAAAAATAAAATCCATACCTCCCCAGAAAGGTGGCACACCACTGAGCAGAATGTACAATATCACCCCAGCACTCCAAATGTCAGCCTCAGCTCCATAATTCCGGTGTAAAACATCGGGAGCAACATAGTATGCACTCCCAACAAGATCTTTGAATACATCTCCTGCGACCAACACATAATGTAAGTAATGACCGTCAGATCCACAACTAGCTCTCTGATAAAATAGAACTAAGACAACCTCACAAAATCAGTCTTAGATACAGTTTAATTCTGTCTCTTATTGTATACAAGTTGCAAGAAAACAACTGTGCTATTGCAATGGCATTAACACACTAGCTAAATTAAGACAAGAACTTTAACGATCGGCTTAATCAAAGCTGATATTTATGGATTTAATTGTCTGCTCTCAATACCACGACTACTCAAATGGTAATTGGTGGCAAGCAATGTGTAATCTTATTATCAACCAAAGACGCATTTAGTAGTCAAGTAAAACTGCAGTTGACTTCAAAAAAAGCAATAATAAAATAATTATAACAAAAGAGAAAATTAAGAAGAACAATCAATCACCTGACTTGAAAAAGACTGAGAGTCCAAAATCCGTAGCCTTGAGCGGCGAGTCCTCGTCCTTGCTAAGAAACAAGAAGTTCTCAGGTTTCAAGTCCCTATGGAACACACCCATTGTGTGACAATTATGCACCACAGTCAAGATCTGCCGACAAAGATTAGCCGCGGCTCGCTCGGAGTAATGACCCTTAGCTATAATTCGATCAAAAAGCTCGCCACCGGCACAGAGCTCCATAATCAAATTGACCGAGTGACGATCCTCATAAGCACCCTTGAGTTCAACAATGTTTAGATGACCGGTCAAGTGATGCATGATCTGAACCTCTCGCCGGACATCTTCGATATCGTCACGGCTTATTAGCTTGCGCGCTGCTATGGATTTGCAAGCAAACTGTTGCTTGGTCTCCTTGTGGGTCACCAGGTAGGTCACGCCGAACTGGCCTCGGCCCAGTTCGCGACCGAAGATGTAAGTTGACCGGACATCCTCCATGGGCCGGCCCAAGACTCGGCCATTAGTACGGACACCTCCGGCGGGGGAGGAATCTGGTTTGAGCGGTGATAGAGAAGGTTTTGAGTGCGGAGGGAGGACCGTGACGGTGTTGTTTTGGGGAGGGTTATCGGGAGTATTGGAGTTTTGGCTGGAAGGGGGGTCGCCGGAGCTGCAGTTGCCCATTTTGGGACTTGGGACGATATCGAGTTTGGTTTCTGATCAATCGAAGTCAAGAGGTTGGTGGAGAATAGTGGGTTAATGTATTGATACAGTCATATGCGGGTCTTGTCTGGAGAGCCGCACAGTTGGTTGGCCATTAGGAAATAATTATTATTAATTTTACTTATAAAAAATAATTTTATTATTATTAAAAATAAACAACTCAAATCTTATAATTATTTAAAATAAAATACTTATAATTTTATTAAAAGACAAAACTTTATATTCAAATATCGAATATTCATTAAGATTAAGAATGAACGTGAGAATGTACGAAAATTATTATATTAATAATTATAATTATTTAGTATAATTTTAAATATATTTAGTTAATAACCAATGATTTTACTTTTTAATATTTATTTAAAAAAATAAATATTAAAATATTAGATATTAATTTTTAATTTTTAACTATTTATTATAAAAATATATAAACTAAGAATAAATAAGATTTAATTTAATTATTCTAAATATTAAGTGTTTTATTATTAAAATTGTATTTTTTTTAATTATATATATATAATATTAGTATATATTTATTTTCGATTAAATCCAATTTTAATATTATAATTATCATTTTTGTCCGACGTTTTATCAGTTTATGATTAATTTTGAAGAAAAATCTTCATTTTTTTAACGTATAACTTCGGTTTTAATTATTTATATTTATAATTTTTATCTTTAATCAAGATTAAAAATTTATATCCATAAATTACCAAAAAAAAATCACATAATAATAAAACTATTAAGATATTTTCTCTATTATTTTCTTTGTCAAAATCCAAAATATTATTATAATTTAAATATCATATTACAACTAAATTTGAGTTGTATTTCTAATAAATAAAAGAGTTATATTATTAAAAAAAACACATTAATTATTAGTGATAAGTGATAATTTTTACATATTTATGTTTATTTTATTTTTCTTATGTGTTTTAATTATTTATTTTAAATTTGATGAAAAAACATGATTTTAGAAATTTTCATTACTTTTATGAATTTTTTATCAATTTTATTTGACCCGTGGCTATACGGTTTATAGATTCACTTAACAAAGAAGTATCTTAAGCGTAAACGTTTTGATGAATCGCGTGCCAAACAATGCCCAATAAATGCGTCATTCACTAGATCTGCGTCAAACAACATGTAATACGTTAATTTAGAATTTTGACATTTGGCATGTTGATAACCTTTCATTTGACTCCATCCAACAATCTTGACATAATTTGACTATAAAATTTAATTTTAACACATAAATACCCATAAAATATACATTTTTGAAAAAAATAATGAGCAGGATTCAAAACATTTGGGAGAAAACTTAAAAATAAAAAAATTAGAACATTTTGAATAACTTTTGAAAAAAAATTAAATATTAAGTTTAAAAATTAATGTATCTAATTGAAATGATTTTACTTTTTCATCCAAAAATAAGACTCTTATAGCTTCATTTTCTTTATAATTATGAATCATTTAGTTATATTTTTACATATGTTAAATTTTATGTCTAATTAAATAATTTATTATGATTATAGGTAATTTAAAGCCTTATATTATGATTTAATTTCAATTATATTATGATTTAATAAAGTTTTAATTTTTAATTTCATGCATGTTTGAATGTCAAAGCATATTAATTCTTAAATTAAATGTAAAATTAATTTGATATTTAATTTTATTTATTATTAGATTTATGAAATTAATATAAAAATACTAATTTTTGTAATTGAAGTAACAAGTTCTAATTTTTAATATAACTAAAATTAGATGCTTAGGTTACAAATTATTAATAATATCAATTTTATCCAATTAGTTATTATTATTTTTTAATTATAATTTAAAAAATAAATTAAATCTAATAGTCATAATTATAGGTTGTTCAATGGTTAAATTGATTAATAATCAAGTCGTTAGTTAATTATAAAATAAAAAAATAGGTAATTTAAATTCTTAAAACTAAAATTAAGAAAAATATATATTAAAATTATATAATAAATTTAATATTTGAAAAGTGAATGGATTGTAATATAATAAATTAAATAATAACACATTGGTGAGTATAAAAAAACCCATAATATTTTAAGATTAATTTTTTATATTAATAATTAATGATTTAATTTTTTAACTATGTCATGATAATTATCATGATCATTAATTATATTTACATCAATTTAAATTAATCTTTTTTTAATAAAATATTAGGTTTAAAATTTGATAATCTAATTTATAATAATCATCGATTGCAATTTTAAAAGTCATTTTTATTGATTTGATGTTTATAGTTACTACTTCATTAAGCTTTCAAAAATCTTTTTTTGGTAGAGAATTTTCTTGAAAAATTAACAAAAATATTATTTTTAAAATTTATAATCATAAAATTATACTTTTTATATTATTCTTATATATTTTTACTTTTTAAAATAATTCTAACACATTATTTTATTTTAAAATAAATATAATTAAATATTATTTTAATTAAACTACGTTCATTAAAATACATTTAATATTAAATATCATCTAATTTAACATCTTTTAATATTATTAAAATATTATTTTTTATAATTTCACATTTTCCTCTTATTTCATCTCCAAAGAATTGATTTATTGTGAAGTACCAATTTAGTCTTCACCATACTTGAGGGGAGAAATTTGGTATAATTTGATCGATCTTAATCCTTAACTTTTTCATTTCACCGAGTTGGTATCTAATTAAGTACTCATAGGTTCACTCAGTGACATTTTATTACAGTTAATAAGGTTTGATATTTCATTAAATAATACACTAATCAAATCATCAATTATCAAATAGGTTTAGAATGAATTGGTTTATAGTATAGATAATTTATTATCATAAAATTAAATTTAAAACTCATTTGTATAATATTTTTTATTTAATAAAAAATTATTTTAATATCTTTAAAAAAAAGTATTCATTGTTTCACTTAAGAATACAATTTTTGAAGTTTTTAAAATTTAAATCAGTGAAATACATAATAAGAAATTACTTTATTTTCATTAATTCTAATAGAGTCATCTAATTTGTTAAATTTAAAAAATTATGAAAATATCACGATCCAATTTAAAAATATTTGAGTTTGAGATGAAAATCGATCAAATAGAAAAAATAAAGTTTAGAACCAAATTGAAAATTGGAGGTAAATTAGTTAATCAGAAAAAGGTAAAAGTATAGATTAGTACTTCAGCTTTTTCTAAGAAAATTGAAATATTTTTAATTCTAGTACCGAGGAATTTAGATAATGAGTTTATCATTTAATTTAATTAATGAGAATAATAACTTATCTTTTTCTTTCTTACAATTCAATAAATCTATAAATACATTAATGTTATTAACATTAAATTTAATAAATATGAATTCAGAATTACTTTTCTTACTATCTACTATATTTTAAAATTTTGAGTTTTTTAGAAAAATTATACCTATTTTATTGAATATTGTTCATATTCTATTAAAAACTTTTAAAATATAAAATTTACAAATTCACAAAATATATCATTAATAACCTTTAAAATTCTAATTTTTAAGAAATTTTACGATTTATGATTTCTAATTTTCTATTAAAAGTTATGAACATTTTACTAATGATTCTTTATTTTCAAAAGAAATTTTGTATTCATTTTTAAAATATAAAATTTATTAATTCAAAAAAATTTATAATATTTTCATATTCCATTAAAAATTTCTAGAAGTCTAGTTTCAAATAAATTTTACTATTTATAATTTCAAGTTTTCTATAGAAAATTATGCATATTTTATTAATGATTATTTAGATTTTGAATAATATTTTTTAGTCATTTTTAAAAAAATTGTACTAATTCAGAAATATTTTCAATCATTTCAAATACTATTAGAAATCTTTAAAAGTCTAGTTTATAATGAATTTACGGTTTGTGATATCGAGTTTTTTATAAAAAATTATGCTCATTTTATTAATAAATGTTCATATTTGGTAGCACATTTTTTACTTATATTTGAAATGTAAACGATATTAACTCATAAAATATTATGAGTTATTTTATATGTCATTAAAAAGTTATAGAAGTTTAGTTTCTAAAAAAACTTACTATATGTAATTTTGAATGTTTTATAAAAAATTATGCTTAGTCTACCGCTAAACTTAAAAGTTTAAAAATTGAAAAGTAGTAATTAGTTATCAAATAATTAATATCTGATTTTTAATTTATATTTTTTAAAATTAAAATTAGTTATTAAATAACTTTTTTTCTAAAATATTTTAAAATTGAAAATTCAATTATAAAACTCAAGAATTACAAATTACAAATTGAATTTGTTATTAAATATGGTCTAATTGTATAAATAATTTATACGAGTTGAATAAAAAAATATAAATTAATTGTCTAAATTAATTCACATATGAATGAGTTCAATTTATTTAAAAATTAGATGAGTCGAACTTAGATACATTACATTGAAGATAGTTTGAACAATATACTAATTAGAGCTTCAAATTCACGTTGGCATAGGTTTTCCATTATCTTTAATGGACCTGTGGACTGAAAAAATGAATGCCAAAATGTAGGTAGATATCATTGTTTACCATGCATCTAATTTTTGACCTTTTTGTGTAGATATCATTGTTGAAGAAATACGAAGCAGAATGGAAAGCGGTAAATATTACAATGATGGTAACTCCGGATGGTTTCCAAAAGATGTACTCAGTTGATTTTGGACCTCCAAATGTCTTGCGACCTGCTGCTTTCCACGCGGCACATCGTATTTCACCACTTAAGAAGACTAGTAGTTCATTTGACTCCAGCCAGCAAACATTTCCACATTTCTCTTGAGATCATGTAAATATTCTCTCTCTCCCTCTCTTTTATTTATTTTGTTTTGATAACTACTCAATTTTGCTCATGTTGAACCCTTAAACAAATTTGTTGTGTTTATCTTGTAAAAAGTCCCTTAGGAAAGATAGATGTTGCTTGGACGCCTTATAATCATAGTTGTTATTCGATAATAGTGTCAGAGCAAATAATAATTAAAAAAAACATACAAGGATAGGTAAAACGAAAACATTGGGACAAAAAGGAGATCAAATTCAGTTATTTTTCCAAGCTTTGCCAGTAACACAGATTAACCAATTACAAGGTAGAGAAAGAGAAGAATAAAATCAGCTAAAATCAAACTTGTTGATAATGATACACTTGATACCCACCAATGAACAACATTTGGTTTTAAAAGAATCCAAAACACAAGTGCTGTCAGGTTACCAACACTCGTAAAGCTTAATATCAACACGAAGCCTGAAGTAAACTTCACCTTCAAAAGCATCAGTCATCAAAGTAGCGACCCCTCGAGCCATAAAGAAATCCCCAGTTCCACCAATTACTGAAATATCCCTGGTCTTGTTCATCAATGGATCAGCCCCAGCAAAGTTAATGCTGCCTTTTAGCTTTGGGGAGTTGAAGACAAAGGAGAAGCCAAGCCAAGAAGTAAATATGTCTTTCTTGTCATAGATATAGAAGCCTTGTGCCCGACCAATTGGAGTAGAGTGCAAGTTGTTGTCTAACGTAATAGGGTCATCAAACACAACCAAATCACCAAAATGGTTTTGTCCTGACAATATGGTCTTGTTAGCCCCAGCTGGTGCACCCACAATAGCTGATGTTGCATTCTTGGCATTCTTTCCATTGTAGATTACGTCATGGAAGTAAAGGATCAACCTTTTACAGGGTTGACGATGAGTTCGGATTGGTTTGCCTGGTGTGGCATTAGAACCGGAGATGAGGAGACAGAGGAGGAAAAGAGCTGAAATGAATCTCAAACCTGACATTTTGGTGAATCAGGAGGAGGGTAAGAGAAACGATATAAGTTTATGATTCAAGTTGGCAGCTTGAGTCCACTTATATAGGATTTGCCATTTTTTTCCTTCCCCTGTATTTGGTTTTGTTTCATCCCCTCCATGCGAGATTTTGGTATACAAGTTGGCAAATCTTGACTTTTACGTCATCTTTGAGGCCCACCTGAAAAACAAAAGTATTTGGTGCTGTTCTCTCTGCCATGTGACCGACTCAATAATTGCAGACAGTAGGTATTTTATGGGTACAATCAAATAAATGAATAAATAAAGGGAAAATATATGTAATTATTTATTCAAATATATATGATTATAAATTATACTTTATTGTTATAATATTTAATTGGATTTATATATATAAGTGTTAATATTATGATTGTGTTGAAACATAACGTGAATTTATTATATCCCTTAATAATCTTTCATATACAATTCATTTTTCATTTTAGGTAAATCATAATTTGAATTGAAGTACCATCTCACTATAATGAGCACACATTTAGATATACTATTACAAAATTAGCATTTAAATTGATAGATAAAAATTATTTCAAATGTTATATAACTCTCAAAAACCTAAAACTTTCTTCACTCTTTTTCATTTTTTGATCACCTACGACCACCAATTTTAGCACCGTTTAGTAGTTTTTATTTCTCTCTAACTTATCTTTTAGATCTTCTATTTTTTTGAGTAAAATAATCAAATTTTTATACCAATTTCTCACTTATAAAATACCATTTTTTCTTCATTTTGTCACTTTATTTACTCTTGTAAGTATTTCTATTAATCCTATACACTTATTATTCATATATTTTTTTATATATTATGTGTTATTATTTATGTGTATAAATTTTTATATTATATATGTAGGTTTTGTATTATAACATCAGGAGAAGAATATGATTATCTTAAATAACATAGGACAATATCATGGTAATTTTTCTACTATTAATTACTATTTAATTATTTATATTATTAAACTATTTGTTAAACAAATTTTGGTTTTTTCTACTATTATGTAGTGATCAAATACATATTTTAATTTGAGTATAATAGAAAATAACTAAATTTTGTAAAAAAAAATTAAAAAATTAAAATCGTTTTTGTAGTAGTCATATATGTTCAATTGGATATAACACATTTGGATATATATTTAATTTGACTATATTGAGTGGGATAACCAACAAATTAAATTAGATAACTATATAGTTTAGTTAAACATGTGTTAATTAAATTCAATTCTAATGAGTAAAGTCACACATTGATTAAGATTTTGTCAGTTGGTCATGTGTCCAACTTAATTAAGTTGAGTGTGATCAATAGCTAATCAAAATTTGACTAGTTAAACATGTGTCTAGCTCTATTTTGGTGAATAAAATCAATATCCGATTAAAATATGATTAGTTGAATAACTATCTAATTTAATTGGACATGTGTGTAACTCGATTCTGGCAAATAAAGTCATCTCACCAAACTCTAGTCAGTTTTTAGTTGGACATATGTTTAACTATGTTCCAACAAGTATGGTTACCAATCGATAAACTCCTACTAGTTGATAACTATTCAATTCTAATCGATCAAATTGGAGAAATATTTACTCAAAATTAAATCACATATGATATAATGAAAACTAAGGATATATCTGTCAATTTGTGTAGAAAATCAAGTGAGAACATATCATATCTGATTTTTAAATAATATGGAGTCATCATAACATATAACCCTCAAATTATTTAAGAAAAATCAATAATAATAACATTCTAACGAAAAACTCTTTAAGTACATATTTTATTTTTAAAAAATATAAAATCTATAAAATAAAAATAATGATATTAATAAAATTGAGGGATGAGAAAACATATTTTTAAATCTAAGAGAATAAATTTACACTAAAATTTAATCTAAAAGAAAGATATTTTTCTTTAAAAAAAATATTAAAAGTAATAAATTAATTTTTTTAAATAATATTAATAATTAAATGAATATTTATCTTTGTTTTATTTTTTATTGAAAAACATATTTTTCCAAAGCCAACAACTCCTATGGTTTTTGTTGGATCAAAATTTACAAATCATTAATATTAATTTTTGTTTGATCAGGATGTTTAAAATCATCTTTTACTTATGTTATAATCATAAGAGAATCTTGCATATATTGGGAGACAGATTTATAGTAGAATAAAGTTATCTTAATTTTTTATTTTTATAAAAAAAGGATTATAAGTAAAGACGAAATCAACTGTAACCATTTATATTTATAAGAAATAAATAATATATTATATGTAATTAATTTTTGTCTAATCAAGATGTCGTAAAATCTTCTCTTATTTACTCGTATCATAATCACAAAAAAATCTTGCATATAGTAGGACACGAAATAATCTTGCATATACTGGACACGGATACATAATCTAACAAAATTATTAAGATTTTTTTATTTTTATAAAAAAAGTTATTAAAAGTAAAATATGATATCAAGTATTTGTATTAATAAAGAGTATATAATATATTATACGTAATACTTTTTTCACTTTTAATGAATTTAAAACCGACGCTATCCACATAACGTAGCGTCGGTTGACGTGGACAACCGACGCTATCCACGTAACGTAGCGTCGGTTGACGTGGACAACCGACGCTATTCACGTAACATAGCGTCGGTTGACGTGTTTAACCGACGCTATCCACCTAATATATGCCCTAACATCTCATTTTGTACACAGATTTCCAGTTTTTTTCTTCCTCTCCTTTCCTCACTCCCATTTTCTCCCAAAATCTTAACTGTGCGCCACCTTCGTTCTACATTTCCGGCCACCTCCAACCACCATTTGAACGGACGTTTGTAAGTTTTCTCTTCTCACAATATTATCTGTCAGTTCTTCTTTTTTTTTAGCAAAATGTTAAAATCTGTTTATGGGTATATTAGGAACAGCGTGAAATTTGTGCTAATTTATCAGCGTGTAAATGTATTTCGTTAATTAGGAACATCGTATTTTTGTATAAATTTTTGATTTAGTTATGTTTTTTTGTTTGCTTGTAATAATAATGTTTGAATTATTACTTGTATGTATTCAATAATATGTGAAATGTTTTGTGAAAGTTCCTGATGGTTACTCATCCAACTTAAGAAATTTTGTGTCTATCACCGATAAAAGACTGTATGGATTGAAATCACATGACTGTCATATCTTAATGCAACAGTTATTACGAGTTGCTATTAGATCAATTCTTCCAAAACATGTTCGAATATCAATAATTCGGCTTTGTTCATTCTTCAATACCATATGCAAGAAATCTATATCAATTGGCGAGTTAAATTCTTTACAGAAAGAAATTGTAGAAACTTTGTGTCTAATTGAAAAATATTTTCCTCCTTATTTCTTCGATATAATGATTCACTTATGTGTTCATTTAGTTCGAGAGGTTCAATTATGTGGTCCTACTTACTTAAGGTGGATGTATCCTTTTGAGAGATATATGCAAGTCCTTAAAGGATATGTAAATAATAGATATAGACCTGAAGGATGCATGGTGGAATGCTACATTGCTGAAGAGGCCATTGAGTTTTGTTCTGAATACTTTAGTGGTTGCACTGAAATTGAGAATCCTACGCACAAGTTATTCTTAGAACGTCACATGATCCAAGTAGGTAACCCTATGCTTGGTGGAAGTAAGAAATTATTTATTGATCGCACTTGATGGGAAAAAGCATACCGAATCATTTTGGTAAATAATAACGAGGCACAACCGTACATAGAGTAAGTGATGTTCATTGTTTCATCTTTTATTTAACTATTAATGATGATATATAACTTAATATATATTTAATAACGTTACAGGATGCATTTAAACTTATTGAAGATCGATCCTCGTTATAAAAAAAAGGAGGAGAAAAATGGTTGTATGATGAACATAAGCGAGAGCTTATTAATTGGTTTCGCAACCACGTAAGTGTCACAAACAAAAAATCATGTATGTATCTTCCTATATATATTCAATGTTTTAAAACTTTGCTCTAAACACATTTCGTGTTTTTGTATACATAGATTCGAGGTGAACTCAAGAAACTCAATCATAAAATATCAGAAAGTTTTACAATGGCTTGCACATGGCCCAAAATTCGATGTCAAATCATTTCATAGTTTCACAATAAATGGATCGAGGTTTACGACTCAAGCTAGGGACAAAGTTCGAGTAAATCAAAATAGTGGGGTGAAGATGGTTGCACAAACTATGCAATTTGCCAGTTCAAAAGATGTTAATCCTGTCCTTTCTGATAGAACATATTATGGTATAATACAAGAGATTTGGGAATTGGATTATGAGGTCTTCCATGAGATAGTATTCTTGTGTGATTGGGTCGAAGATGTTATCAATGTTGGATATAAAATAGATGATTTTGGATTTACTCTTGTAAATTTATCCAGGATAAGTCACACAGATGATCCTTTCACATTAGCACTTCATGCAAAGCAAGTATTTTACGTGAGCGATCAAATTGATCCAATATGATCTGTTGTGTTAACGCCTCCACAAAAAGAGTTTTACCATTGTGATGTTGTAGAAGATGATGACTCTATGCTTGATACATTAACCAATATTAGTAATTTCTCAAATAAATTGCCTAATGTACGTGATGATCTAATTGATGATGACGATTCTTCGACATGGACTCGTAGTGATTGTGAAGGAATATATGTATACGATCAACAACCTAATTAAACATAATGTATGTTCTATATTGTTGTAATAACTCTTGTATATATGTGTGTTCCTAAAATTGTCAATTAATTTATATTTCTCCACTTTTTGCATATATTTCATGGATATTCAGCTTGTAGATCCAAATGATCCATTGGGGTATTTGAAAAGAAGGGGTTGAGCGAATATACCTGATGCTCCACTTAACCCAGATGATAGAATACCCGTTAAATTTGATGCTACTGGTAATCCACTAGGGGAAAATGGTCAACAATTGAAATCTTCTATTGGTCGA
This sequence comes from Hippophae tibetana, assembly GCA_037013495.1. NCBI lineage: Eukaryota > Viridiplantae > Streptophyta > Magnoliopsida > Rosales > Elaeagnaceae > Hippophae > Hippophae tibetana. The sequence goes on along the minus strand of CM072804.1, from coordinate 2,986,323 downwards.
CTGACAAAGTCCAGTATACCAATCAATATAAATCATTGGTCTGAGGTTGCCGATGCAGAAAAGTTTAAAATATGGATAACCATTTATGTAAGTCTCTTATATTTTATAATCAATATATATATTATATATATTGATTGTATCTAATATTTTGTACTGTGTTTTTACAGAATCGTTACAAAGTCGATGACAATTGGTAGGGCAAGTGTTATAAGATTGCAAATAAGGCGTGGAAGGAATACAAGACTTCTAGATTGACAAACAGTTATGTGTTTCCATATTTGGAAACACTTGATGAGAATGTGATATACAAAATCCCTGAAGGACACCCCTGGATTACACCTCAAGTTTGGAAAGACTTTGTGGATTATAGACGTTCAGAAGAATTTCAAATTATTAGAGAAGATCACCAGAATGTCCAAATGCATAACATTCTTCCTAACCGTACTGGGAGGTCTTCAAATCCTGAAGTTAGATTTCGAATAGTATTATTAATTTGTCTTAATTTTATAAATATTTTTATATTAATTTTTCTCAATTTAATTTCATGTCATTGTTAATAAAATTTTCCTAATTTATGTAGGAAGCTGAATTGGGTAGACCTGTTACCCGAATGGAATTGTACATAGAAACAAAGACTCCCAAAACGAAGAATGCAAGACCGATGAGTCAACGAGGAGAAGAACAATTAAATAAGTTGGTTAGTAATTTCGTTTGATAAAAAGTCTGACTGATACTTAATAATTGATGTAATAATGAATGATATGTTTGTGTGCTTTATTATTTGTAGAGAGCTGTTCAAGAAAAACTATACAGGGGTGAAATAATCGAAGAGCCTGGGAGAGATGCTTTATATCATGCAATCGGACGCGATCATCCTGGTCGTGTTAGGGGAGGTAGCCAATATGATGGTGCTTTGGAGTATTTTAAAATTCCAAAACATAAGCCTCAGACGGTAAGTAAGGAGAAATACACTAAAATTGAAGAAGAATTCAACTCCTTTAAGGCCTCCGTGATGAGTGAGATTTCCACTATAAAAGAACATCAATCACAACAATTGTCAACCATGGCATCATGCTACAACCAGGGCATGCCATATTGGCCAAGCATGCAACCATCCATGCCAGGCATACCACCTTCCATTCCAGGCATGCCACAATCCATGCCAAGCATGCCACCATCCATGCCAGGCATGCCATCCACACAATCTCATTGTGCTCAAACTACATCCAGTATGGGATATAGCCATCCTATTGGTCCTCATTATATGTCAGGAATGCACATGCAATCAAGTAGTGGTTCATTTTCTCCAATGCAATCTGCACATTCTTACCATAAATCAAGCCAAGATGAACATATTGGTGAGAATGTACATCCAATAGCTACCCCACATGAGAGTCCTCTTCTATTTGATGAATCATATGTGGTAAGATTTTAATTTTTAAATTCTTATTATATGTTTTATTTTTTATATATAACACTTAATTTTTTTACAGAATATGAAATGTTTGTTGAAACATCCTTCGTCAACGGACTATGTTTCTATTGGAACGGTACAACAATTGAGCGATGATCGGATGATTCATAATCAATATTTGCCTAATCATTGGCGAATAGTAATTGATCAATCATTGTTTCATGATTGTCCACTACCTGTGCCTTCTGATGCTACCACAGTCCAAGAGGCGGTTGGACAGTATGTGGCTTGGCCGTCGATTCAAGTTGTTCTAAATTTTGACATGGTACTATTTTTTAACTTAAAAAATAACACTTGTTTACTACTATTATTTAATGTGATCTTATATTGTTACTAAAAATACATATATGATACTTTTTTGGTAGTCTATTATACCAGAACTCTTAAATGCGGCACATTTAAGAGATACCAAGCAAGTATCTCGTGCTAAATCTATGACTAGTGACCAATCATCGTGCACCAAGTCATTCAAGAAGAAGCCTTGGAAAAAGTATAGTCATACTTATGCGTTACAGTTCAGTAGAAATCTTGACAGTTTGATGACTATTGTTGGGAGGGCATCTAGCATAAATGATGGATGGACTGTGCCACTTCCTATTGAAATTTCTGGTGTAGACATCGGCCAAACTTATATATCGATCGAGTGCTTGTTGCAAATATTTGAATATCAAATGATCGATTTAAGTATAATTCAAGTGTGGACAAGGTGAGTCCTCAATCTAGTTAGTTTTCTTTTATTTATGCAGAACATATATAATTATATTTATATTATCTAATTATATATATACATATATAAGGCTTGCTATTATCGACTTCAACATAATCACTCATCACATTTAGCAATGTTCTATGATTCTTCATATGTTAATCAATATCAAGAGAAGAATGTTAGCATCAGAGCTAAACAATTATGTGATAGAGCATTAACGCTTAGCAGAAATCAAAAGTTGACAATCCCTTGGCCATTAAGGTTTGAACAAGGCCAAGATCATTGGATGTTGGTAATCATTGATATGTTCAATAATCATGCTTGGTACTGTGACTCAGCTTCCATAGAACTGAGTAAAGATACAAAAGCAATTGTTGAAATGTAAGAGTTATATTTAGTTACATATTAGTTTTTTCTATTATTTTTTGTAATATTTAATAAAAACTAATCGTTTTATATCTTGACAGGGCATGGAAGTTGTGGAACAAGTCTAGGGGCATTGTCCTTAAAAAATCTCATAAGTTTATATGGACAAAAGTTATGGTATGTACAATTCAATATTAATAATTTTATTAATTTTACAATTAAATAATAAGGATGTTCGAATATGAAAATTCATGTATACATGCACTTTTTTGTAGGTTCCACAACAAAATAATGGAGTCATGTGTGGTTATTATGTCATGAAGTTTATGAGTGAAATCATCACAAATATCAAAATTCCAATTGATGATGTGGTAATATATTTTACCCATATACATACAAGTTTTAACATATTTGAGTTTGTTTTTGTAAATAAATGAAATCATATTCTTATTTTGATTTTGAATACATGTAGTTCTTTAGTTGGAACAAGATGGGTTACGACCAGCAAATTTTTGATGATTTACGAGAGGAATGGACAGAACACATGGTTCAAATTATATCATCGCAAGAAGAATCAGAAGAAGATTCTGATGATCTTGAATAGCATATGACAACATAACAGTAAATTTTTTAATGATTTGGCCTTCTATATCTATTCTTGTGTCTGAAATCACTTGGTTGATGATGATTAATCATATATATGCTCATGTATTTAGGGGAATGCATTGTTTATAAATATGAATTTATCTGGAATCTCTGCTAGTATTTTTAATGATATATAATGAGTTCTAAATGTACAAATCAGGTGTACGTACGTCGGTGCGATTTGTTTCTTGGTTTGTATGAGTTTTGGTGCATATGAACGTGTTCCATATGTTTAAGGGCACCAAAACTCACACAAGCTTAGCCAAGAAATCGAAGTTACATGCAATTGATTTCATATTTAGAGTTCATTATATATAGCATTAAAAAATAGTAGTAGAGATTCCAGATAACTTCATATATAGAAAAATGATTAATAATGCTAATATGAGTTCATCGAATGTCGTTGTACGTGCTAATCTCAATAATGATTTAATTTCTTCATTCGTACGTCTGAAGTTTAGACTACTTTTTTGATGTATGTTTTACGTGCTCATGTATGTAGGAGAATATTTGTTATATGGATCAGTTTTTTTTCCCATAATGCTTGTGAAGGCCAATCAAGATTCTAAGCCAACCAAGCTTACTCGATGACATAATTTGACGACATTATTTTATTTGTAATTGAAGTTATTTATATGCATTATTTGATTTTGTAATAAATTTAATTATTAAGTCATTAAATATATTTATATTGTTAATTATTCAGTATTATTATTTATATTTTAGTGTTTTTATGTTATTTATATATACTGTTATACGAAAAATAAAATTAAAAATTAAAACAAATAAAATGTAGAGTTGGTTCAGAGAACCGACTTTAAATTTGTTTAAAGTCAGTTAAAAACCGACTTTTATACCCCTTTTGTAGTAGTGGGAGTAAATCTGGTTTACTCTGGTTGATCGTTTATTAACTATATGTGTCTCGTTGTAAAAACATATAGAGGAATGGATTTATTAATTATTAAGATGATATTTGGTTCACATAATGAACTTGGAATCAGAATTGAAATAGAATATAAATAATTTTGTTTTGTTTGATTATTGAAATCAAAGAAGGAATCGGTATTATAGTGTTTGGTTTATAAATGGAATAAAATGAAAAATACTGTATATTATATTAATAACCATATATTCAATAAAGTTTAAATAATATCATTTAATTATTATTTTTTCGTTACACAAAATATATTATTGAAATCATTATTTTTTAAATAATTATTACTTAAAAAGAAAATATATTACTAAAATTATTATTTTTATAAATAAGGTTTAAGGTTTTGAGGTTTAGGATTTGGGATTTAGGGATTTAGGGTTTAGGGTTTAGGGTTATATTTGTGGATTAAGGTTTAGGGTTAAAATTATTATTTTTCTAAATACGGTTTAGGGTTTTAGGATTTGGGGTTTAGGGTTTAGAATTTAGGGTTATATTTATGGGTTAAGGCTTATGATTAAAATTATTATTTTTCTAAATATGGTTTAGGGTTTTGGGTTATATTTGTGGGTTAAGGTTTAAGATTAAAATTATTATTTTTCTAAATAGGGTTTTGGGATTTGGGATTTAGGGTTTAGGGTTTAGGATTTTTGGATTTGAGTTTAGGGTTATATTTGGGATTGTAGTAAAATTGAAAAAAAAGTATTGAGAAAATGTAAATAAGACTAATAAGATGTTGTATGTTTCATTTGTACTTGATCCAAGGTACAAATTAAAATATTTGAAATTCTTATTTGAAGAGATTTATGATTTAAAAATTGTTCAAAAATTGAGAGATAATGTCAAAAATATTTTTATGAATATGTTCAAAGCTTACTATATGTTAGTGCACTTATTATTCACTTTGCGTTAATTTTGGTATATTATATATATAAATTTTTATATTATGTAAATTTTATATAAGTATTTCGTAATAAAATAAATTTATATATATATATATATATAACTGTGATTTAAGGTTGATGTTTAATTTATTTATGTACGTTAAAATAAAATAGAAAAGACAATTCAACAATATATGCTCATTAAAATACATATGATTTGAAGTAGTATAGTTATTTTTAAAAAAAATTAATAATCATAAAATTGTTATATAAATTTATATGTCATTGAATACAGGTTTTTAAGTAAAGTAAAAAATGAACAAAATATATAAAAAAAATTAAATTCAGTTCAACACGTGAAATAACTTTGAATTAAATTTAAATTTTAAATCTTTACATTTAAAATTGGAAGAAAAATATCTAAACTTTTAGAATACATTATTTAGTTTAATTAATAACGAAGCTGAGAAGTTACAAAATTTTGACGAGTAATTAAATACTTAAATTATCTTTTGCTTAAAAGGCATATTTTTTAGTTAATGCACGTCCATTAATAGCAAATTACCTTATCTACAAACTTGTATAGCTTCATGGCTACGACTCATTTGAAAATTGGTAAACTAGAACCTTCTGAGGACCCATTGCCCATAAGGCATTAGTGGTGTACGTTTCAAGTTGCAGCAACCAAAGGTAAAATAATCAACCTTTTCCATCTCCATTTCTGATCTCTACCTAATTGGAAGCTAACCCATCTATCCCATATCACTATAATTTTGGAAGAAGAAAAAAAAAAAGATTTATATGATTCTATTTTTTTCCCGTTATGGACTGTATTGAATGATGTGACGGGGATTTAAGATATTTTTCGTTTTCTTTTTACTCTTATATCTCATTTTGTTTAGCATTTATACTGTAGCTTCGTTTTCACCTGTTCTGTCATGTAACGTACCAAAAATTCGTAAATCCGTTATTTTTTTAATAATTTTAAATTGATAATTAGATTTAAAAAAAATTCGGATCCATCGGTAAACTATACTATTTACCATATATTATGTTAATGTAACGAATTTCTAACATAAATTTAAATAATAATAATAATAATAATAAACAAATGAATAAAATATACAAATATTTACATGTTTCACTCAAAATAGTTAGGATTACTACACAGGTAAAAATTACTAAGAATTCATCATATCATAAAGATTTATAACCTCTCATTAAATATAATAAGAGAACAAGAAATATCTTTATTATAATAAAATTATACAATTAAATTATTTTTCTCAAAATAAAGAAATGAATTATTATAAGTAAGTAAAAATTTCACAAACTAAGGTTTTGATTTGGGATGTTTAAGATTAATTTTATTATTATATTATAATAGAAAATTTTCTTGTTCTCTTATTGTATTTACAGAGGTTGTAAATCTTTCGATATAGTAATTTTTTTTTTAATTTTATACATAAATTAATCTGTAATTATTTTGGGTAAATCACTTAAATATTAGTTTCTATTATTTTTCTATTTGTCATCATTTTTATTTCAATTCAAGCTTATCTTAGAAGTTTGTCTTATTTATCTGGTGGTTCAAGTACCAAAATTTCAATTTACAAATATTATTCATGTATATATATATATATATATATATTACTATTTAAATATATATTACTTTGAAATTGAGTACATAATGGCAAGTGCAGCAATAATAGAACTTGATATATAAAAACTCATTTGTATAATTATATTTGCTAACACTGCAGCAGTACTTTGAACAACAGAGCAAAACAGCATAACTTCTGGCTGTTAAATTTTGGGAATCATATATATATATATATATATATATATATATATATATATATATATAAAGTCCAGACCCATTAGTATTTTATCCACAATTGTTTCACATACCAAGATACCCTTTTCTGCAATCTAATTCATCATTTTCTTTCTTGTTTCCAGATCATTACTTCTTCTTCATTTTTTTATTTTTTTATAAAAGAGATCATTACTTGACTACTAAGAAGTTTGATTAAGCTTTCAAAGTTTGAAATCTGCTTAGAATGGAAACGAACTGCCCACACATTTACATGGATCAATTAGCCAGAACAAGGGTCAGCTTTACCAAATTGCTTGACATTATGGCAAATGAAGATTTATATGAGTCTATTTTTTTTCCATTTATGAATTATATTGAATTTAAATAATAATGATAATAAACAGATGAACAAAGTACACAAATATTTACGTGATTAATCTAAAATAGTTACGGGTTACTATATAATCAAAGATTAATCCAAAATAGTTACGGATTACTGTATAAGTAAAGATTAAAAAGAATTTATTGTATAGAAAAATTTATAACCTTTCTTTAAATAAAATAAGATAACAAGAAATCTCTAGTTTATAATAGAATAATATAATTATTCTATTTGAAGAATTAACTTATTCTAAGTTAGCAAAATCTTCATAAATTAAGGTTTTGATTTTAAATACTTAAAAATAATTGTATTCTTATATTATAAGAGAGAAATTTTTTGTTTTCTAATTCAATCACTACTACAAAAATGGGTATTTAAGTCGATACATAAAATCGTTTTTTTCTAAAACTAACTTTAAATTGGTTTAAAGTCGGTTCGGTGTAGAACCGACGCTATCCATGAAAGATGTATCGTCGATTGACGTGTCGAATCGACGTTATGCGTGAACGTAGTGTCGGTTGACACCTAGAATCGACGCTATCCACGTAGCGTAGCGTCGGTTGACACTTAGAACCGACACTATCCATGTAACATAGCGTTAGTTGACACCTAAAACCGACATTACACACGTGGATAAATTCTTTTCTCTTTTTTCTTCCCAGACAGAAACTATTTTCAGCGTTGTAGAACTCTAAAAAACCGAAAACCTCCTCCACTTCTCCTCCACTATTTCTCATTTTCCGGCCACCTACGACTACTATTTGCCGCACCAGTTAGTGAGTTATCTTCCTCTTTAACTAATCTTTTAGATCCCCTATTATTCATATTTTTTTTCCTGTTATTATGTGTATAAATTTTTGTATTATATATGTAGGTTTGTATTATAACATAAGGAGAAGAATATGATGATCTTGAACAAAATATAACAAAATGATGGTAATTTTTCTACTATTAATTAATATTTTATTTTTCAAATATTTGTATTATTTGAACTATTTGCTAAACTGATTTTGGTTTTTTTTTCTACTCGAATACGGGTTTTTATTTGAATATAATAGAAAATGAATAAATTTAAAAAAATAAAAAAAATAAAGTCAGTTAAGGCCTTGAACCGACTTTAAACTTTAAGTCATTTTATTTAAAGTTGATTCAGCGAACCGACTTTAATGCCCCCTTTTATAGTAGTGAATTTAGAGAAAGTTTGTAAATCTTTCGATATAGTATACTTCTTCTAACCTTTTTTCATGGAATAATCCGTTATTATTTTGGTTAATCATGTAAATATTAGTGTCTATTATTCTTTCATTTATTATCATTATTATCTCAATTTAAGCTTAGGTTAGAAGTTATTCCTCTTTATCAAGTGGGTTTAGTTTGTATCAATGTCTGGCTAGGTTGCAAAATTTTAGTTGACAAATATTATTCATATAGATAATATTATTTACGTAATAACCCAAAATCTCAAAACCCAAAAATATGTTTTAAAAAATAATTTTAATAATATATTTTATTGTTAATTAATAATTATTTAGAAAAATAATGTTTTCAATAATATATTTTTTCTAACAAAAAATTAATTAAATAATATTATTTAAATTTTACTGAATATAGGAGTATTAAGATAATATATAGTGTTTTCCATTATATTACAATTGTAAACCAAACACTGTAATACTAATTTTTTTAATCAAACAAAACAAAATTGTTTCTTTTTTATTTCATTATATTTTTATTCTCATTCTCGTTAGTGTGAATTAAATGTCAACTTATATCAATTAATGTATGACACATATTAAATTTTTCTTTAAAAAATGAATATTTTTATTTCATTTTCAATGTTATTTTGATACCTGATATATCACGATTAATTTAAGTATAAATTTATCTAACTTTAGTATTCATTCAACAAAAAATTATTTCTAGCACTCTTTTAAATGGAATTGATATCTTTAGATTATCCATATTTTTATTCTAGTAATTTTTTTACACCTATTTTCATCTAAAATATATAAAATATTCATATTTAAGTTAATAATACATATTTTGGTTAATTTTATTACTAATATATATGAATTATGGTAGTTTAGAAGTACCATTATTATTAAAATTGATCAAAATATGGACAAATAATTTAAATAAAAATATTTTATGCATCTTAACTTAAAATACGTGTAAAAAAAATACTAAAATAAAAATAAAATAGTGTAACGTATTAACCACTTTTAAATAATAGTTAATAAAATATTGAACTTTCAAGCCTTCGAGTTTCTTGAACGAATGATTAAACAAATGTTTCTTGAGAAAACTTGCGAAGTTTCAAATAACTATAAAGACAAAGGATTAGCCATTAGACTCTTCTTTCACTAGGATTCTAATTTTCAAAATAGCCAATTTTGGCCCGAATTTATTCATTGGCCTAATTAATATTATAAATAAAAAGAGAGATTTCACTCATTTGTGGAAAGAAAGGAAAAAAATATATTTAATTACCTATTATTGGGGCGTACCTATTCTAAGCTCTCTGATATCTAACCAGCAGGTATCCCAATCAAATATGTGATCAATCTTGATGATAAAATGGATTATTTACGAAGGATGAAGGATAGTAATGATTTTACCCATTTTGATAAGATGGTATAAAAATTTATTAACTTTTAGGTGAGATATTGGAAGTTTAAAAATTATTAAAAAATTTAAATTTTAAAATTATTAAAGATAAATCATGTGAGTTAATATATGCAATTTTTTTTTAAAATAATATTATCTTTTTAAATTTATGTTTAACGGTAATTAATTAAAAAAAATAAGACTTAAATTCCTCTCTATTCTCTTGAAAAATAAATCCATCATCGTAACTCATCCACCACAAATAAGCTCCTCCATCCGAGGTTTTTAATTTTTATTACGAGTTGTTCAATTAATTTTTGGTGAATTTTTTCAATCAAGAAAATATTACCCATGTTATAATGTGACGTGATAACTCACATAATTTCTCTTTAATAATTTTAAATTTTTTGGACTTCTAATATCTTTTTTAATAATTATTAAATTTCTTATACCTTACCTAAAAGTTAATGGATTTTTTTTAAACTATTGTTATCTTTTTTTTCATTTATGAATAATAATTTTTGGATATATAGTAAAAGTTTATAATTCAAATTTGATTAATATATAATCATGTTAATTATTTAATAATAATTATTATTGTTATAAATTCTTTATTTTTATATAATAAAATAAAAAAATTATTTATTTAATTATAAATTATTAATTTATTGTTATTATAATTAAAAAATTGATTTTAAATTATTTTATAAACCAAATAATTAATTAAATAGTTATTTTGGAGATATATATAATAGTAACTATTTTATTAATAATAAAATTCAAATACAATATAAAGTGTTTTATCACGATATTAACAATAATTGTATAAATTTATTTAATAAATAAATCAAATATAGCATAACAACATATGAAATTATTTAATAATTAATATTTTTATTATGTAAAAAGTTAATCTTATATTAATTATAGACACGACTTAATTGAATTCAATAAGTATTTCTACTTAAAAATAATTTATATTAGCTTATTATTCTTTTTAATTAATATGAGATATGATATAATATTGACATAAAATTATTAAATCAACAAAAATATGATTTGTTCATAAGTTAATTGATCAAACACTTATTAAATATGTAATTGTTAATTGTGAAAATTTTCACCCTTAATGTAATGAAAATAATTACATTATATAAAATAATTATTAAAAAAATGTATTTATTATATGGATATTCAACAAAAATATGATATATTTACAAGTGAATTGATATACATTCATTAAATGAGTAATCATAATTATATAAATTATTATTTTTATTATAATAAAAACAATTATATTATACAAAATAATTATTAATAATAAATGTATTTATTATATGGATATTTTGACATTTATTGGAGTAAAATATTAACAAAAAAACATAAAAATATATTTAATAAATGAATATTTTGATATGTATTGATTTAAAAAATAACAAAAAGTAAAAAGAATAAAAATAAAAATATATTTATTGATGTAAAATAATAATATTTGATACCATTATTTAAAATCTAACTAATATAGCAAATAATAATGATAACATTTAGCAAAATGAAATAATGATCATAACAATAATACAAAATCTAACAAGCTTAAAAGCATTAATTTTACCAAAAATACATGTATTTTTTTATATTATCTAAGTTACTTTAGTGTATCCTTAGTAGATTTTGTTAACTTTAAATATTATTTGTAATTTAGCTTTTATTAATTGCTTTAAACATAATCTTACTAAGGGATGCACTAAATGATCTACTATCATATTAGTGTTTGAATGCACTAAAAACTCATTTGAGTTGAGAATGAAGTTTAAGATCTTATGAAGCTTATTTATGGGTAGTTATTATTTTAATCAAATAAATGCAGTTGTTATAAAAATGTCATTAAATTTTAAATTATTATAAAAATTATCACCAAATTTTAGTTATTGTTACACAAGTATTAAATTTTTCCAACAAAATCACATAAAAATCATTATCTATAAAAAATCGTTAATTTTTTAACAATTTTAACGATAATGATACTTATTAACAAAATTTATTCATAATCTTTAACATTTAAGAGTTTAATATTTTTATAATAATCATGATAATTTAGTAATAAAAGAATCTAATAATAATTGAAATTTTTTAAATATAAAACCTAAAACAAACTTTATATATAATATGAAATTTTAATAAAAAAAATGATAAAATATGGTTTAAAGTGAAAACATTATCATCACATTATATATGAGATAACATGATATTTAAATAAAATAATATAAATTAAACCATAAGTTCATAAAAAATATTAAATGATAAATAAATTTATACATATATTTATATCAATACAATTTTTTTTAATAAAATTATCCTTCCTTCTATAAGTTAAGGAGTAATATTATATATATTATGTGAAGTGTTTACATTAGATTTGATTAAATTAAAAGATAATAATATTTTAATAATGATAAAATTATTTATTAATAGTGATTAGTTATAATATATATTGTAAAATAATATATGTATTAATTTGTAATAAAAATTATTTTTTAAACGTATTATTCTACTGTTAAGTTGTTAGAATGATAAAAATTAATTATTAATTAAATATAAAGTTAAAATATAAAATAATAAAATAATTATACAATTATTTATTAATAAAAATTAATTAAATCATAACATTTAGGTTGATATATGCATTAGGTTCTAATAAAAAATATTTTTCTTTTCCTAAATTTATCAATTTCTGTGTTAACAAAAAATATAAATTATTTATTTTTATCAATTTCTGAACATCTTAGGTAAAGGAGGAAGCGTGGCCGGTTTAACGTATAGATCGACTCTGAAAGATGTATACACACATGTACAATCAATCAAATCTTGCTGGGAGACCAAACTAAAATACACAGCTGGTTATCTCTCACGAGCCTAAATGCTACAATCTACATGTTTCCATTATTATTATTATTATTATTATTATTATTATTTTGAGTCTTATATGCATGATATGTTAATATCAATTAAAATAATTAATTATATTATTATATATAAATTATTTTTATATTTAAATTGTGATAAAAAAATATTTGAGCACAATTGAAAAGACAAAAAGCAAAATAAAACAAAGCGTTCTTGTTTCCTCGTAGAAGCAGACTGAAACTGAACATTCCATTATTTCTGAACCAAAACATTAGAAACCGCAGGTATCTAAAAGCCAAAAGAGACGAGTGAAAACAAAGACCAAAAGAATTTTTAATTTTAAAAATAATAATACTAACAGATGTGTATTCTAAATGGATAAATAATAAAAATATTATATTTAGAATTTATAATTATAAAATAATATCCTTTTATACATTTATATATTCATTGTTATATTATTTTATTTTAAATATGTTTTAAATTAAAATATAAATATTTATATTTAAATGTTATATTCGTTGTTATAAAGTTTAAGTTTTTTTTTTTTTAATTTCATTTCTAAATTTCGAATTCATCGGCGCGTAAAGCTGCGAATAAGTTATCAATTTTAAAATAATATTAATGAAGAGAGAGAAATAATTATACGGGGGAGAGAAGCTTAAAGAGAGAGAAAGAATGTAATTAGGAAGAGAGAGAGAAAAGTATAAAGTTGGGAAATAGAAACAGAAAAGGAGGAAAATTTGGAAGAAAAGTTGAAGAGAGGGAAAAGAGTGGGCCCTTGTGCACAACTATTGTCCTCGTGGAGACTTTTCCCAACTGGGCATCATACCTCATTAAAGAATAAAAAATAAAGTCCCTCCTACTCCATTTGCCATTACTATTTGTCCTGCTACTTGTGTCTCTGCTAGAAAGCTTGCTGTGCTTCTTTGGGAGCTTGACCACTATCTCCTATTCCTACTCTTAAGATGCACAGACCTAATCACAGCAATGGTGGTGCTCCTGGTCATCCGTCTAGGCTACGCCGCCTTAACAATCAGCACCTTCACAAGGACAAGGCGCTTCACCTCTCTAACTTCATAGCCGATAATTCTCCAAGCTCTCCTGAACGGGTACATTTTTCTATTAAATTCTTTTCATGATTTGGGTATTCATTCTTTATTTTTTTTCTTCTTTTCAATTATGTTTGTTTCGCTATAATTTTGTTAGAAATTGTGTTCTTTTTCGTGCAATTTTCTTCTCCATTGTATTTCTTATGACCAAGACGTAACTGGGTTTCTCTTTTTGTTTGTGTTAATGGGTTCAATCTTGTCGTTGTTCTGCAGGTGTTAATTTATTGTTGTGTGTGTTTGTGTGTTTTTTTTTTCTTTTTAAGATGCTTATTAGGTTTGGGAAAATTTGTTAACAGCTCAGAGTTGTAAACATGTCTGACTTGTTCAAGGTCAGAGCTTTTATGGGCTATTTCAGTATGTAGGTTATTTCCATATCTGTTATGATTTGTAAAGATCTTTAGTGCATTTATACCAATTATGTTGATGCAATCTTTTCCCTCTGAATTGCTTCCAAGGTCACCATTAATATCCCTTTTCGTCTTTTTAATTCCATTTTATTATTACTCCTTGAGCTGTTACCATGAGGAGTCCTTTTCAGTTATTAAGGTGCCAATTCTTTTTCTGAAATTCATTTCGTTTAGGACTAGTAAGGAACTTTGTTTTGTTGAATTGACTGAAAGAGTTATTTAGTCAGTATCATAACAAATAACAACCCTTACGAGGGCCTTGTAAAGATGCCCAAGCTATTTTGCTTTCATGTTGTAAAAAGGTTGCTATGCTCGTGAGGAAGGACTTCTAAAACTTTCATACTTTGAATTTCAATTATCTGCCACTGACTTCTTCTGTGATTTTTTATTTCAGCCTGAAAGCGCAAGCAGCTTGAGAAGGCATGTGGCTGCATCGTTAATGCAACATCGTCATTTAATTGAAAGGAACAATCATGATCTACAGCCTGTATCTCCTGCTAGTTATGGTAGTTCCATGGAGGTCAGTGAAGTATTTGTTGCCATTTTTTCTTTGCTTCATCTTCTGATCCCATGTGAAGGCAATTGCCCTATAGACTAAGGTTGATTCTCTTGGAGTTATACTAGCATTGAATTTGGTTCCAGTAGAATGGAACAGAAAACCATGAATGATTATTTGACACAAGGTGACTTCGTTTATTTTTATTTTTTTAAATAGCCACAAAGGTGACTTGTTATTTCTAAATAATTAACTACTTGATGCTCTCTTATACTACATTTCAGGTCACGAAGTAATTTAATTTTCTTAAAATGTGAATACAAGTGATTTGGCCTAATAGTTCCAAAGGGTTTTTATGTTAGACTTGTTTACTCTTACTTTCTAATAATTTCCACCAAGTTTATAATCCAACTTAAGTCAATCAAATTTGGTCTTTCATGGTTAACTCGTAACCTTAACTCATCTTATTTATTTAAGGTTTCAAGATCATCAAATTAATATATTCTACATTCAACGTCTTTCATTGAATTTTGATTTCAATTTATCTTATTTATTCAAAGTTTTAAAGATGTTTCGAGCTCAATATTTTTATTTATGAAATGTGCCAGCACCATTATGAGATATAGAGAATTTTATTTTAAATTCATCAAGATTACATTTCACTAATTAGTTCAAGATGGAAACCATAGGTTCTAATTTCATTTAATAGGCCGAATAATTTTCATGGGTTTCACGTGTCAATGAAATCTCATCCTAAATTATTGACTGTATTTTAGTAATGTATTTATAAATCTATATTCTTATTCATATTTTATCAACGTATATCTTATTTATTCTTACTTTCAAACCAAAAACAAAAAAGGAAAAGAAGATACGACCATTGAGTGATATTCTTTAAATGTGCTCTAGAGAGTGTAATGCATTGATGGATATTAAAAGTAAGCTATAAATGTTTAAGACTTGCGTTATTGAAATTCAAAATTTTGGTACGTCTTCAACCTCAACGAAGGGCATGGGGCCACGTGTCCGGTTGTCATTTTTTTTTAACTCACTTTTATTTTATAGGTGGCACCATATAACCCTGCAGTCACTCCTATAAGTTCTGTAGAGTTCAAGGGTAGGATTGGTGAATCACATTATAATCTGAAAACATCCACAGAACTGCTTAAGGTACTAAACAGGATATGGAGCTTGGAAGAACAACATGCATCGAATATATCACTTATAAAAGCTTTGAAAATAGAGTTTGAGCAGGCCCGCGTGAAGATCAAAGAGCTGCTTCGAGAACGACAAGCTGATAGACATGAGATTGATGATTTGGTTAAACAAATTGCTGAAGACAAGTTAGTTAGGAAGAATAAAGAGCAGGATCGGATTCAAGCTGCAGTCAAGTCACTGAAGGATGAGCTAGATGATGAGAGGAAGTTGAGAAGACGATCAGAGAGCCTACACAGGAAATTAGCACGAGAGCTATCTGAGGTGAAGACTACTCTCTCCAGTGCTTTGAAAGATCTTGAAAAAGATAGAAAATCAAGGAGATTTTTGGAAGAACTTTGCGATGAGTTTGCTAGGGGCATAAAAGACTATGAACAAGAGGTGCATACCTTGAAACAGAGAACTGACAAGGATTGGACTGGAAGACATGACCATGATCAATTGATTCTTCACATATCTGAAACATGGCTTGATGAGCGGATGCAAATGCAGCTGGAAGAAACCCGGTATGATTTTTCCGAGTACTCTATAGTGGACAAATTAAGGCTTGAAATGGAGTCCTTCCTTCGAGCTAAGCATATCAATACATTCAAGAAATCTGAAAATCGATTGCCAAGAGAGTGCCAGAACTCATCGGAGTCTGTCCCTCTGAATGAAGCCGTGAGTGCACCTCAAGATGTTGGCGATGAAGAGTCTTTGAGCAGTGGTTCAGATTGTATTGAGCTCAACAAACCTAGCAAGACGGTGATTAGGTCAAATGAGATGGAAAATGTGGATAGCCATTTTGACCAAAAAACTGGTGCAACAAAAAAACCAGATTCCAGAGGAAGGATAAATGGGAGATCTCTATCAAGTTTGGAAGTAAAGCTCGAAGAGACGTTGGCGGCTCCGGCTATGTCATCTAATGGAAAAAAGATATCACAGTTAATAAATACTGAGCAGGGAGAAGTTGATGAAGTGAAGCCATCTGAAATAAGCATATCCCAAAAGTCTGAACAATGTGAAGTAAATGAAGATGGTAGTTATGAGAAAAGAAACAAGAATGATGAAATAAAAGGAATGAATTCAAATTACACAGTTGATAACCTAATAAGAAGCCAATACTTTTCGTCAGATGGAGGGAATATGCATTTTGAAAACAATAAAGTTGATGTTTCATGTAGTAACTTGGGTTGGAGAAACCAGGCTAGTCCAGTTCAGAAGTGGATGGCAAAACTCACATCAACAGATCTCGATCTACCAGAGTCTTCTTCAAAATTGTCTGTAAAGGAGAACACTTTGAAGGCAAAAGCTTTTAGAAGCAAGGTCAAAGGGTCAAAGATCGCGTACGAAAGCTTCAAAAGGTTCTGCCTAGAAGTTTCGGTGTTTCTAGCTTTTGGGATCATTATAAGGTTTGTATCAGGCTCATTGAATAGGTTGGTTCTGCTTCACCCGGCTGGTAGGGAGATTTACTCATTGTGTATTAAGTAGAGGGCATAACACTAATTTTGCATAATCTTTGTGCTGTAACTATCGTTGTATCTTCTTTTAGAGCACTCTTCGATGTCTGTGTATCACTTTTAACGTTATTAAGTGCAAGCATAAATCAAGATCCATATCCCTGTGAACTGCTTTTTTTTTTCTCATTTAAAAATTCTTTATTTGGATGGAAAAGATTTAATTATATGAGATAAATAAGTTACGTATGCAAAATTGAAAGCGACAAAATGACAAAATATCTTATTTTTGAATTCTGATGATAAAATTAAAATCTCAAAACCCATAAATTTATAAATACATTTGTTGAAAAATAATTCATTTTTTAAGAAAAGTCAGACTCCAACAAAGCCAAGAAATATAAATTTGATGAGACAGGGATTTAATTTCGTCGGTCCTATCCAGTCTTTAAAAAAAATCAAAAGATGAAAGAAAAATTAAAATTAATTAAGTACGACAATCCTATCCTCTCCTCTTTCTTTTTATGGGCACGATTAGGATTTAACAGAAGAATACGTTAAAATTTAGAGTGGCTCATTACACTTAACCACGCGATATTGGCCTTGCCGTTATTTGGTGTTATAATTAAGTAGAAGAATAAAAGGAAGAGGAATGGCGTCGTCATTTAAGTGGATACTGCAACTTCACAGGGACGTGCCGAGGGCGGCTCGGTTCTACTCGGAAGGCTTGGACTTCACAGTCAATGTCTGCACTCTTCGTTGGGCCGAGCTTCAATCTGGTCCTCTCAAGCTTGCTCTTATGCAATCCCCCAAGTATTTACACTCCGTCTTCCGTCTTCCATGCATTCTATATGTTTGTTTATTTGTCTACATGACCAATCATGTTCTCTCGGCCCGTGATTTTATGTTAAGAATTCTTTATTGTTATAGCATTGATTCTCTTCTTCCAATTTTGATTTGCTATTTTCTAAAAGGAGTAGAAAGTAATTCTTTTGCCGGGTTATTAATTCTTATAGAGCTTTCTCCATTTCTTTTGCTACCACTAACTGAAGTAGACCCACACTGTAATTCTGAGATTTTGGTTTTATGTTTTTTTTTGCTGGGATTGGCCTTAACACTAATTCAAGCTTTCGTTATTTATCTTATTTTGGCCCCAAATTTTTGTTTCTGCATTTGCTAATAAATATGTGGTTGTGGGAATAACTGCATTTGAATGTCACGCTTGAATAATTTATTACATTCTTACATTTACTTGTACAATTTTGTATTTTCTTTTTTAATAAAGGATCGTCATTAACGAGAGTGAATAATTGGTGCTTAAAGGGTAATGAGAAATAGAATACTACATTCTCTTGCTCACTATCTCTGTTTTTGATATGCTGCTTATGGGGATATCTAGGCTGCTTTTTTCGTTTAGCATGCAATATGACTACCATTACCTTGCATTTTAACCTCTGGCAAAAAAAAAAAAACTTAATAGTTTCCCAAAGACTCATCCACATGATTTCACTTTTAATCCTCTCTAACAGAGGGAATTAAAAATGAAACTCTATTTGTAAAAAAGGTTATACTAGCCAATTAAACCTAATAGTTTTTATCTTAGTTGGTTGTCAGAAAATCAAATTTCAAGTTTTCATTCATTTGTTAACTGTGGTATTCTTTTATATTGCTTCATGAAGCAATATTTTAACTGTTTCTTTATAATTGATAGCTATGTTAATAATGGAAGTAGAGTATATGCTAATCCGGTGTCACAGTGATCATGTCATGCAGAAAGGATGTTCTTCACTCTTGTCTTTTACAGTTACAGACATTAGCAGTAAAGTGTCAAAATTAATGTCACTAGGAGCTGAACTGGATGGTTCCATTAAATATGAGATTCATGGAAAGGTGAGTGAAATTTCAATTGGATAGAGTAGCGACTGAATTGCCTTTTTTTCCGTGTATAATAATGAGTCAAAGTTGTAAAATATGCGCTTTTGTTCAGGTTGCTGCTATTCGTTGTATCGATGGTCACATGATAGGCCTCTATGAACCTACATAGAAGTTCCAGACGACAGTTCTTTTAGTGCAGACATCCGGTACAAGCTACTATAATAATTGAGAAAACGTTTTGTTCAGGTTGCTGCTATTCGTTGTATCGATGGTCACATGATAGGCCTCTATGAACCTACATAGAAGTTCCAGACGACAGTTCTTTTAGTGCAGACATCCGGTACAAGCTACTATAATAATTGAGAAAACGTTTTGTTCAGGTTGCTGCTATTCGTTGTATCGATGGTCACATGATAGGCCTCTATGAACCTACATAGAAGTTTCAGACGACAGTTCTTTTAGTGCAGACATCCGGTACAAGCTACTATAACAATTGAGAAAACGTTAGTGTCCCCTCCATTCTTTGAATTCCCTTCAGTAATTGATAAGGTTTATTGAGATTGTTCATCTAGATCTATTACAGCTGTGCATAATGTGTAATGGCCTTAGAAGACAACAATGGGTGGAATCAAGAGATTTAAAGGTGAAAAGGGGAGGTTAGTTATTTTGTAAATTACCTGTCATGTACTAGATGTGATATTTTGGATCCTAGTTTTTTTCAACAAGTGAAAGGAGATCTTTCTTTGATCACTTTGGTAATACAGCTGGTTTGTTTACCTTGTTTTTGAGCAAGATTATCGGTGCTGTAGTGGAAGGTCTGCACTGTTGACTTACTTGAATGCCTCTGAAATAAATGGAAGAACCTCTTTCCAGAAGTTAATTAGAATTGTTTGTAAATAAAAAAACCAAAGTGTCATCCATAAAAATTGATATGCTGATTGTAAAAATATAAACTATAATTTTAGGCTATAGAATGGAGCCATGCCATCAAGAACAGTTATGAATATCCCAGCACAGAGAGAGAGGGAGAGAGAGAGATACTGAATAGGTTGCCTTGTTTATGCGCTTTGAGCAAAGAAAAATTATTCATTAATTTTGTACTAACATGTTGTTCCAGGCCAATTAAAATGGGAAGTAGAGATGGATGAGAGATATGAAGAGAGAAGAAATGTGTATGATTTTTGTCTCTCCCTATCCCCGTTCTCTATGTTAACGTGTCAGCTTGGTCGGTACTGATGAGCAAAAGGGAGGAGTTCTCGCCTGTCGGGCTAACCTGCTTCTGATATGGGCCGAAAACTCCAGGGTAAGCCTCTCAGGAAGCCCATATCCATCGGCTGTCCCTCGATGGTCTTTTGACATTACTTGCTGTGATTCTTCGTCTTTCTGGTATGAGAAAGAGTCTCACCAAATATTTTGATCTATTAAAAATTAATTCTCACTTTTATTGTCCAAGATTTCCGAGTAATTATATGTCCAACTCTAACACCCGAAAGCAAAAACGACAATCGTTACATGATCCATTGCACTGTCGTTCATTAAGTGTTCAAAAATGGCTAGTTTTCTCTCTCTGATTTTCCGGTCAAACGGAAGGTGAAAAACCTAAGGATTTCTAACCATTAAAGTTTTTCGGTGGTAAGACTGACAAAGGTGAATTTCATGACAGCTCCATTTTAATTCTCCATTAAAATTAATAATATTTCTTTATATCATAAATTATGTTACAAATATATTTTATATGTAATAGATAATTATTGATTAAAATAATAAAATTTATTTATTTTAACCTATAATTAACTATGATAAATAATTTTTCTAAATTTAATTATACAATCTGTCTATAAATATTTGTAGTATGGATTTGACATTGAAAAAAAAGAACATTATTCGTGATATGTGTGTTACATATATATATCTATGTAACAACATTCTTTCCATGTTTGCATGTTATCAATGTCATGAATAATAGGCATGTGGAGTCATATAAATAAAAAAAGTAATGTATATGCCATTTAGGGATATCTGACCAATATAAAGATTTCATTATCAAATAACATGGTAGATTTATTTTTCATGTGATTCCATCAGATGGATCTTAAAGCAATATATGCACTACTATTCAAGATAGAGGTCATTTTCTGGTTCACGTACACTAAATTAAATATAATTAAATTGATCGAGTAGATTTAAACTTTAAATATACTTCTTTTATGCACGTACTTCACGTGTGTCCCAAATTCAAGGGCATGGCTTCTTCATATATAGTTTTTCAACAAAATTACTGTTCAAGACCGAACATTTTAAAAAAGTCGTAAGTATTTTCCAAGAAAGCATATATGTGATTCTCGAAAGAAGCATGCGTGCTTCTTTCTAAAACTGATTTATTTCACTTTTTTAATTCTACTTCAACATAAGAATCAAGCAAATATACCTTAACAAGCATAGGGAAGAGATAGAAAATATAACTTATATTTTTATTGCATTTCAAAAAAATAAACATATATTTTTTAAAAATTATTAAAAAGAAAACCTCATATGTAAATAAAAACTATGCTAACGCAATTATACTAATCACATTATCAACTTAATACCCAAATCTTATCAAATTATTTAACCAAGAATAGGATACAATAACTTGGAAAAAATAATATTATCAGGCATGATCCACACAACATCAATAGTTAAAAAACATATTAATAAAAAAAGTTGTGATGTATTTTGTAACTTAGCCAAATTCAAGTAAAAATATTGATAAAACAATTATTATATGATGCTGTGACTATGACCTCTAATTTACATTTCAATAATGCCAAGTCATGATGATGTTATGGACAAAATGATATTTTAAAATTATGGGTAGGCTGCCTTAAAGCAAAAGATTTATTTTAATTAATATATTATATTATAAAATGTGTTATTTAATTTTTTATATTTTGTAAAAAGTATTAAAAATGAAAAAAATTATTATTTATTTAATATTTTAATAATTTTATGATTAAAAATTTACTTATTATTTTCTAAATATTTTAATAGTTTTATGATAAAATAACATAATAAAAAATCATATTTATCAATAAAATAAAGTATAAAAAAATATTATTTAATTATATATCATTTTTTTAGAATTAATTATATACTGATGTGTTTGAAGAAAAGTAATTTATTAAGAAGAGTAATTAAGTACTTATTAACTATAAATCACTACAACTTCAATTAATTAATTTATTAATTGTTTTAATTGTATATCACATAGGTAATTTAATGATAAAAGTGGGGGTTTATATTTTTTTAAAGAAAAAAATAGATTAGATAATATTTAGTAGTTTTTAGATAACATTTTTTAAGTCTATTAATTTTAAAAAGTAGGATATTAAAGTCTATAATTATCTCTAAAGTTTTAATTTTTAAACCTAATGAATTCATAATATCTCATCTCTTAAATTTAAGGAGCATCTTTTATAATACTTGTGATATATTAGAGGTTTATTAGATTAAGAAATGGAATATTATAGGTCTATGTCTTACTTTATAAACTTAATAAAACTCAAAAATATTACTTGTAAATTAATAAATTAAAATAAACAACTTGTTAAAAATAGTAGATTATTTAGATACAGTACCTATTTTTAAAACGTGGGCTTATACTCTTTTCTTAGATTAACAACTAGATAAAGAATATGTATTATATATTTAAAGTAAGTTTGAAAAATAAGATATCAAAAATTCATAAAAATTCATAATGTTTTAATTTTTAAATTTAGTGAACCTCTTGTGTCTATTTTTTAAAATTTAATGGATATCTATTATATTACTTATGATATATTAAAAATCCATTAGGTCTAAAACTGAGATATTATAGACCTATATTAGGAATTTTAATATCTTATTTTATAAAATTAATAAAATTTAAAATATTACTTATAAACTAATAAATTAAAATATATAACTTGTTAAAAATAATGGATTATTTCTATATTGTACCTTTTTTTTAAATGTGGGCTTGAAATACTCTTTTCTTAGATTAACAACTAGATAATGAATATGTATTATATATTTAAAGTAAAACATTGGATAGATTTAAAAGAAAAATAAATAAATTGTATTAATTAAAGATGAATATTTTATCTATAAAAAATTGATTGTTTTTTTTTTAAATAACAATAATAAAAAAATATAGAATGAAGATAGATTATAGATTATTTTTAATTATTTATCATATTATTTTTTATTTTACATAAAAATATATATTAAATAATTAAAAAATAAAAATTAATATCAATATTTTAAATAATATGATAAAGTAAAAATTAAATATATTTTTTAATAAATATTAAAAATAAAAAAATAATTATTGTTTAAAAAAATTACTATTAATTTATAATCAATAATTATTAATAAAACTTAGATAAAATTAATACATAATAATTATACTTATTATCACAACCACACAGCGTCCATTCATAATCTTAATCAATTTGATGAATTTAATAATTAAAGTCCATCACGAAATATATAAGGTTTTTAAATAACATTTCAAATCGACAAGATAGCATAGAAGAAACAAAAGCATCTCCATCCATAGCTTTCGAGAAAGATTTTGCTTTCAAATCGTAAGAGATATGCTGCACTGGTCATTGTGATTAAGAAATTGATCTAAGTTTATTAACTTTAAAACCTTTCCAAATGGGTTGGAACATCCAGGACCCAGAGAATAAAGGGAAATCAATATATACTTGTTTACATACACTTGAGATTTTAATACCTTCACTACTAAATTCCATTAAACATAAGGGTATATGAATCAAATTTAAATCCTAGGAACCACCCAGAGAGCAGCATGTGGAAAATTTGGAATATATAGATATATATATATATATATATATATGTATATATAGAATTTTATACGTCAAAGTGACAGGAAGCTAGATGGCTCTAATGTTTGTTAAAGACACTGCAATAATCATCAATCTTGGCCTTGGCTTGCGTGAGAAAGAACCTTTGGATTTTAAATCCAAAAGCTTATACCCAGATTTAGTTACTGTTTGCGCAAACGTTTATATATTATATTAAGCAACAAAAGATTCTTATATCTTAATAATATAATATAATTTTATTTTATTGATAAATATTACATATATTTAATAAAAATTTATTACTAGTAGTGATGTATAGTATTATTATGATATATAGTGATGTTATAAGACAGAAACAATTTTACCGATAAATATTACAATATATAGTACTGATGGAACACAAATTAATTATTGTGTGATACAGGTACAATTATCCAAAGATAACTTTTTTATTTTCTAAAATTATTGTATAATGTGAGGCGTATTATAAAAGATAATTTTATTAACAGTTATTTTTTATTACCCTAAAATAACATTTAATTTTTTCTACACTAAAATTATCAATTCCCTACTATAAATAGTTAATACAAATTTATGTGTAATAACTTGTTTTAAAATTAGTTAGTATCTTTTAAAATTAG
This sequence comes from Hippophae tibetana, assembly GCA_037013495.1. Lineage (NCBI taxonomy): Eukaryota > Viridiplantae > Streptophyta > Magnoliopsida > Rosales > Elaeagnaceae > Hippophae > Hippophae tibetana. The sequence continues at coordinate 2,961,570 of CM072804.1, read as the reverse complement.
TTAATACAATTTTCTATTGACAAAAATGTAACAATATAGAAAATTGGTTAATGAACCTATTAATTCATCTTAACAACGAGTATGTTTGGTGTGTAGATTAATGTAATGTAATTGTTTTAATTTTTTTTTTCCTAATAAATTTTTAACATTCATATTTTTAAGTCTCAAAATCCAAAAAATTTACCTTAACGATTGGGTTAATTACAAGATTAATATCTTATCTTACCTATAAATTTTATAAAATTAAATTAGATTTTTCACCCTTTAGTTAATCATTTAGGATTATACATACAACATAAAGTGCTTGCCAACTCTACAAATTAACAATTGCTTATATTATGTTTTTGAGTAATTCTCTAAAAATAAAAATCCACGAACGCCATAATAAAAATCGATGCAAATTAAACATTTTTAATCAAAATTTGCATAGTATGAAATTCACTATTATAGCATTACAAGAAGCTAAAAACATAACCGATCCTATGTCAAGAGAATTTATGATGAATACAATCTATGATCGTATTATTATTTATTAGCAATGTATGCTAATCGGCTTATTCCCTTTGATTTGTGAGAAATCATTCGTCCATTATTAATTAATTTAATTTATCAATAAAGTCAACTTATTATAACTACAGTAGCTAGAAATGGCAGCCACTTATATCCATCCGAAAATTACACTGTTCCAATTGGTTCTGAACTAATTGATAATTATATTATAATATTTTATTAAATATATTTATATGAATGTACTTATTAAATAACATTATAATATCTTATTATAAAATTATTAGAAATAAAATGTACTTTACCATTATTTAAAATACGTAGAGAAGACCGTAATGAAAAGGCGCGCATGGTCCAAACTTTTAAATTAACGATAGAAAATAAAGGTTAACGAAATTATTTGCCGACATAATAAATTGGTATAAAATAACTTAATTACCAAAACAGTATTTTCATGTTTTAAAAAGACCATATATTGAGCTTAAAATTGACATCTATACATTATTTTATTTTAGCTAGCTATCTTTATTTGCATACACACATATGTTGCTTATAACAAGAACATACGATCACAAGTTCCAACTTCTTATAAATTAATGGGTAAAAATAATAAGTTGCAAAAGAATGAAAAAGAAAAAAAGAAAGACTAATTAATATGTTGTCATCTCTACAAGGAACATTAGTTTGTGAAAAATTATTTGGGGGAAAAATTTCGCTATGTTAAAAGCCCAAATGTATCTCAAAATAAGTATTTTATTGGCATCGAAGTATACAGTTCATTATTAATTCACTATTTATAAGAGTAGAGTGTTAATAAATCTAAATTTCATATCGATTAAAAATTAGATTTTTGTTAAGATTATCATTTATTTTATAACTTAAGTTTAATTAGTTTTAAATATATTACTCGAAAGTTATTTAGTCTGCATAGTTAGAATCGGAAAATTAAGAAAAAAATTGCAACAAGCTTACTTTCAGCCAAAAGTCCACAGCCCAACGAGTTAGGGTGTCACTAAGAACAAGGAAGCACAAACTGAATTCTAAAACCACTAATAATGATATAATTTGTTAGAACTCAATATATATATATATATTATAATTAATATAAGTATAAATTTAAGGTGATCTCGCTAATTAAACATGTTGATAGAACCGGGACATCAACCAGTCTATAGGAACTTGTGATGCTCAAGTTTCTTAATTCAATACCTTCCAAAAAAAAAAACCAGTCTATATATGTATATAGGAACTTGTTGCAGGTGGAGAGCGTAGCTCTTTGTCTTTGATCGCGAGACAACATTCTCAGTCCTCGGCTTATTTTACATGATCATCAGCTGCCCTTGCATTAATTTCCTGCCATTTTCACAACCCTATAAAAAAAATCCAAAAATATAAAATGAAATAATTAAAAATTAGCAAATTTTGTGAAGAAAAACGAAATTATCCGATACTCACTAAAATTTATAATAACAAAAATTACAAGGTAGAATAAATTTAATATGAAATTTTAGACAGAATTTTACCTTTATATTAAAGGTATATAAATTTAATATTAAAAATTATTATTTTTATGAGTATAATTTTAAAAGTTTTAGAATTTATAAATATTTTTCAAAAAATTACTACATAAATTAATTTATATTGAAATATAAGTAATTCTGTTGTGAGTTACCAGCTAATTAAAATTAGAATTAACTCCGTAGAAAAATTATGACATAGAAACATCCTACCTTTTCCGATATGGGGTATTGATATATAATTGCAAACAGCTATTTTATTTAAAAGAAAAAACACTTCCATTGAATTAAATTGAGATATGCTACTTTATTATATATTTTTATAATAAAAATAAAAATAATATATAAATTGTTTATTTTATTTTTATAATTAACTACACGTAATTCCTATACAAAATTGTAATTAATAAAAATTTAATGTGATAATAATAATTTGAATTATATTAATATCTGAACGATAAATAAATAATTAATAAATTAGGAAAGAAGAGATAAATAGGTAAATAAAGTTAGGTAGGGAGCTCCCTTCAGTCCAAATGCAGGAAGCCTAAGATTCAACAAGTCTCCCGCTTCATTCACTCATTTACGGAGTAAATACATGATTTGTCGACTCAGTATTTGGATCAATGACTCGGCAGCTAATTGAATCCTATAACCAACCCATGAGTGGACTGAAGAAAGCTCTCTCTCTCTCTCTCTTAAACGCACACACACACTCCTGCGCTATATACATCTGCAATCAATATTAGTAATGCAATTATATATATAGTACATGAATAAAAGTTGGGTAAATTTGTAGATTTGAGAAGATGTCTGCTAATAATCACAAGTGAATTAGGTTGCCAATAACATTTAGGGTCATGATTATCAGTTGCTTTAGTAGTAGCTATACTACTAAAGTAAGAGGAATTAATAAGTTTCTGATCTCAAGAGAAACAACTTAATGAAATGGTGAATCTGGTAGAGAAGGGACAAGAGCGAGCTTGTTTCAGCTGAACAAGTTATGGGTATATTGAGAGAAGAAGCAAGGGCTTTATATAAGCTTAAACATGGGCGGGGCTATCTAGCTTTGAACAGAGAGTGCATTTATTTTATTTTAATTTATTTTATTATCAGTAAGAATTTAATAAAATAAATAAAGAAAAAGTAATCAAAAGGAATAAGTTTTTCATATAATAATAATATTCTTCCTTATCATCCATGCTGCCAGGTACAAATTGTCTACCAATCACTTGCATTAGGAAAAGCTCTTCACTCCCTATGCATATGCCCTAATCTTCTTTTTTTAAATGGTTTTTTTTTTTACATTTATAATATTAGATAAATAAATGGGGCTAATTAAGTAATTATACACATGTCTCATTCGAGTCAGTCCATCAAACAAAACATTTCAACCTTCCAAAGGTTAAAAAAAAAAAAAACTCCGGCCAGTGATGTTGTTAAAAAATATTACATAAAATAAAACATTTAAATTTTTAATTATAAAATATCATTTTAATAATAATTATAATTAAATTTAAATAATAATATTTTTATAATCATATGTTTTAATAAGATTGTTTTTATTGTTTTCTCAAATTTTAATGACATAAATTATTCTCTATTTATTTTATAAAAATAACCTTGATAACTTTCACACGTTTAACGAACACTTTTAAGGGGATAAAGCTGCTATTTTATAATCTTTAATTTTAATGCAACAATAATTAGATATTATAAATATATTATAATTATAATTAATATAATAATTTTTTATTGTATATAACTATATAAGTATGATTATGTCTTTTAATAAAATTGTTACAAATTATTTAAAATTTATCTCAATATAGGTATACTTTTCCTCATAAAATTGAAAAATTCAAAATGTCTTGATTATTATTCCATCTTTATTACATTCACAGTTAATAATAAATTAAATATTTTATTAATATTATAATTATACTTAATTAAATAATAAATCTCATGTAATTAAAAAATGTCACCAAGATACATTTATTTAAACCTGAAGGGTTGATTTGTCCTTTTAGGTTTTAAAAGTTGTTTTGTCTCTTTATTTAAAAAATATATTTTTAAGTCTTTTTTATTTGTAAAAAATGTATTAAATATGTTTTTTTTAATGTGTATATATTTAATGAAATAATTTCTATTAATTAATTTTTTTACTTATATATTTATTAAAAAATATAAATATATACGTGATATATGTGATATTTCATTATATTAAATAAAAAATATGATAAAAAATTAACTTATTCTTAATTAGTACATTTTAAAAAAAAAACTTTAATGATACATTTATCACAAATATAAAAATATTTTTTTTTCAAAAAAAATTAAATAATATATTTAACGTTGATTATTTAAACACTTCCTTCTATATAATAATTGATAGCTAAAAAAATAAAAATAAAAATAAGATACAATCTCACAGTATATAAATTAAATTAATCAACAAAATAAGGTGGGAACACTACCTAAATTCTCGAAAAATTCTGCTTTGATACTCATTTATCTTGAGTGCACCACCTTATAACACAAACAAATAATAAATTAAAGGTTTTATCCAATGACACAATATTTCAGTTTTAACCACTTTAATATTTCAGTTCATATATACAAACATACGGAATATATTTTATGTATATTTATTATAACATAAAAAATATAATTTTTTAAGAAAATTAAAAATAAAATCAATTAAATTATATAAAAAATAGAAAGTAAATTAATCACATATTCAATTTTTAGGAGTAAACTCAAGAACGATATATATATATATATATTTCTGTTCTTTTGTTTATTTGAATTTTTAATATAAAAAATTATAATTTTTTTAAAAACATATTCTCTTTGAAGTAATATGTATTCTTCGTTAGATTAGATAAATAGATATTTTTGCTCTCAAAAGAACATGATTATAGTATACTTTTATAAACAAAACCTCTTCATTACTAATAAAAATACTTATTCCACAAATAACTACCGAACAAAAGGTATAAGAATTCTAATTTCTATTCCTAGCTTTATATTCTCTAAAACTGTTGTTCCACGTCAATTGATAATTTTAATTATGTGATACAAACATATATCAAATGTTCTGTAAGTTATTGTATGTCTCATGTGATTGGATTAGGTGACTAATGTTTAAAAATTAATAAAAATAAAAAGATGAAAATTAATAACACAAAAATTAAATTAACATCCATACTTCTTATGAAAAAAAATATTAACACTATTAAAGAACTTAAGTCTTACCTTGATAAAGAGTTCTACAACAATGATACATATAAGTATATACAATCATTTAATTCACAAGTTATCTTTTAGTTTATCACCCTGATATCTCTTAAACTCATCTCTGGTCAATACTCAAAACATACTCAGCTCATATTTGTCGATGTGAAAAGAGAGTGAATATTAAGGAACTTAAGTCTTATATTGACAAGAATTTTAACAACAATAATGTACATAAGTCTAGACAATTGTCTAACTTATAAGGTGATTTTTGTGTTACGAGTAGATATGTATTTTTATCGAAAATAAAACATAATATTAAAATATGAATATAAAAATAAATATAAATTTATATTCATCTGTGAGTCCCAGACATGTTTATTAATAATACACATGTACAGCATATAAACTTGTCTATTTTGCACATTCACATTAATGTACTTGTGATATGTCCTCTTTTCTTTTTTCTTCATTTTTTTCACATTTTTGTTAGATCTCGTTAAATCTGAGATGTCTAACAGTTACTTTTTCTTTTATTTATTTTATTTTTCTAGTAATAGCTGTCTAACAAGTTAATATTGGGTTTTTTATTTTATCAAACTTACAATAAATAGACATGTTTTTTATTATAAAATTTACAGTAGAATATAACATACATGTTTTTTTAAATGTAAACAGTTACGGGTATAACCATGTAAATATGTAATTAGGCATTTATGTAACTCAGTTAGGTAAGAATGTAGCAAGTATATTGTAAAATAGGCATGTTTATAAATACATGACAAACTCGTATTTAGTTTAAACGTAATTTTATTCAATAATTTTGGTTATTAGATTTTTATTTAAGTTAATCATCTGTCCTAAAAATTTGTTTTGAGAAAAAAATGGTTGAGAACTATCTGAGTACATTTTTTTCGTGCCATTTACAGTATATGTATCACAGTATATAATAAATATATAAATAAAACTGATTAAAAATATGAATTTTTATTACCTAAAATATAGATTTTCTTCTTCTAAATATTTATTAAAAACATAAAATAACATATAAAGAATAAAATAATTGAATTGATTTCCCACTTAATAATACCTGCAAGCCGGTGGTATATAACAGATGTAACGTACATAATCTATTGGTTTGAATTTTATTTATTTTAAATATTTTTTTTGTTTTTTATTGGTTTTATCCTAAACTTGTTTTTGGCGTGGTCATAACAAGAATGTTATTATTTTAATTGATATAAGAGTTTTTGACTTTATATAGTTTAATAAATTTAATTGTATTTATTAATAATATTGTATCATATTTTAATAATATCCTGGGATATATATATGGTAAATAATACTTTATAGGTATAATAATTAATACATTAATATCTCAAATATGATTTATTATTAAAAAGTTTTATTTTAGACCCCAATTTAAGTAATGGTATTCTTTCTATCCTTTTTTCAATAATAAGTAATTTTTTATATCTAAAATACCCTTCCATCTTTTTAGTGAAAGATTTTTATTTTTTTCCTACATAAAATTAACTAAAGTTGAAATAAATGATTTTTTTGTTAAAGTTTGGGTTCAATACATCTTACTAAAAGTTACAAAAACATAAAAAAAAATTAAATTTTTATCTTTAAAAAATAAATAATATAAATAAGTACTAAAAATCATAACATTCTAACAATTTCTAGGATGAAAATATTTGTAATGAATAATTAATTAAAAATATTTGTATTACTAATGCTGTGAGAAAAGTCAGTTTCTGAAAATTTGCAAAAAAAATCACTTTTTTAAACTTTAGTTAATTGTCAACAAGAAAAAATCTTTAATAAAAATGTCAAAAGGATATTTTGGGTAAAAAATTAATTATTACTCAAAAAGAATATAAAGCAAACAAATTTTAAATTAGGGTATTAAAACAATTTTTTTTAATAATTGGGACATTTGGTATTCGAATACATATATGTGTTGTTTTGAGTTTAGATCAAAATCAGAATTCACCCAATATAATTAGTTATTGGAAAATAATAGCTAACATAAATCAATAAATTTAAAAAATCAATCAAATATAAACAACTTTTTTGGTATAGATTGGGTAATGAAATTTTTTTCAACTTCTTTGCCAGTAGTTTTTATTTATTAATATTTTTAATATTAATTTATTATAATTTTTAAATTTTAAATATATATTTCAATCATCATCTAATATCATTATTTATATCAATAATAAAGTATAAACAATATTTAAAAATAAAATAAATAAAAAATAAGTAACAATAATAGCTACTATAATTTTATAATTATTATATCCAAGTTATTTATTCAAGCAATACAAATTTGAATGAAAAAACGTTAAATAAGATATAATTATAATAGATAAATAATTAAATAATATAAAGTTAATATCTTCGTTATAATTATTTCTCGTCTCGTTTACAGAATAAGAGGTAAGTGTAAATAATTTTATGTTTTTTTTGAATAATAAAAGCCAAGAAAAAAAAAAGATAAGATACCTATTAAAAACTTAAAGAATATTTTAACAAATAAATGTATTAAATAATGATATGAATATAAAAAATAATATTGATTCGGTTCTTAAGATTTAAAAGAACGAGAATTAAACCAAAGCATTATAAATTAATTTTTTAAAATAAATAATTTTAGCAAACCAATATAACTAACACAAATCAATAATTTTTAGAGTTAATTCGGGTAATTTGAATTTGTACACACCTAATAACATTATCATTGTGTTAATGTTCGTATTCTTTGCTTTGGTACTGTATGATGTCTTACTAAAGTATAAAAATAATAAAGTACAGATGAACGGAAGTCTTTGTTTTAAGCCTCACGTATTCCAAGCGACAGACGAACACCGCATCCTAAACCTTAGCCACATGCAGTTTCCATTTTTTCTTGTAACGTGAAATATTAATTTTGTAGTTTTATTTATTTATTAAATTTAATAATATGTTATTTAATTTTTTTACTTTAAAAAATATGTTAAAAAAGATATTTAATAATTTTAAAATTATTTTGTAAAAGAATATCAAAAATATTTTCCATCATTTTATTGTTTAGTATATAAAAGTTTTTTAAAAAAATTTATCAATAAAAAATAAATAAATATGTACCTATTTTGACAAAGTCCTTGCTAGCTGGTAGGATAGCCTTTTGCGTTTTTATTTTAAGGGAATTTAATTTTAAATTATTGCGAGTAAGCCCCACAATTACCAGTTTAATATATATTTTTAATATAAATAAAACTATTCATGACATGACCTTTTTAACTGTGTATTGTAAAACAAAATGATAATACTGTCTGATATGACCTTTTTAATGAATGTTTTTTATTTTAACCTTGTTTTATTTTTAATATATGTTTAAAATATTTTTATTTTTCTTTTACATTTAAAAGTATAAAATCTATATAATTATAATAATTTTCACAAAGTATGACAAAAATAACTATAAATATTATTTTTAAATATATATTTAATTTTAAAGATATATTAGCTAAGATTTAAAATAAAAATAAAAAGGCTACTAGCAAGCATTAAAAAGGAAAACTGCACAAATAAAATTGTTGTGAGTGTGGATCTGACTCAATTAAGAAATTAATACATGAACAGTTAGAATAATTTTATATTTATTACTTTCACAGATTAATTCTATTAATGTGAAAAATTAACTATAAAAAATAAATATATAATTTTTATATTTTTATTTATTTATTATTTTTTTAAGTTGTTTCAGTTATAATTAATTTAAATTATAATAATTTATATTTAATATAATTTAAAAAATTACATTTATTGTTATACGATCAATTTTTTACAATAATAGACTAAATTATTATAAAAATAAATATCTAACTTAAATGAGATATTAATGAGATTTATTATACAATTTATTAATTTTTAAAATTTATTTTATCTTATCTCACTTAATTTTTAATGATAAGTGATGATAATGAGATAATATTAATTGAGATATATTATTTATCTTTAATGAGCTTAAATGAGACAGGTAAAAATATGAAAATAATAAAAAATACGATACATGATTATTTATAAGATATGTTTATTAAAAAAAATGATACAATATATATTTAAAATTATATTAATTAGAGATATAATCTAAATGAGATAATATTTAAATAAAATAAGATAATATTGTTTAAAGAGTTCATTAAAAACACTAAATATGATATTAGATGAGATAATATAACTTATTTTATATATCTACGAATGAGTGAATTTGACTATTAAAATATTGATACAACATATGTTAGTTGATATTAAAGGTGTTAATTTGTACTTTAATTTTATGTAAATCGAATACGAATTAAAATAAATTAGAATAAATTTAAATAGCCCGAAACAAATTAAGATGAGTTTTAGCCAACTCATTAGCATGAAATCAAATTAAAAATATTATGATTTTATGATACATAACTAAAATATTATAAATAATATTGTGGTTTGAAATTAATAAGGTTTAAAATGTGATGTAAATTTTTTAAATCTTAATGTTTAAATGATGATATAATAGGATACTATTAATGTGTTTTTTTATGATTAGTTACTTGTTATAACATTATTTATTTCAATTTTTTTATTTCATGTAATAATATTTTTACTAATAAGCTTTAATATAATTAAAAATATTTTTTAATTTTATTAAAATAGTCCAATTAATTAAAAAAATATACGTTTAATAATTTGGATTATAGTTTGTATCACAAACTCATTTGCGTTTAATTTATATTTTAACTCATATTTAAGTGTATGCTAACTAATACCATCATTTTTATATATAATGATTATTATTGTAAAATAATTAATATTATAGATGAATATAAATTAATAATAAATTTTATTATATTAATTAATTATTATTTTTCGTATAAAAAGTTATATAACAACTAGAAATATTAAAAAAATAAAATTAATGCACCAAAAGCCAGCATGTAGGGTTCAGAAATTGTAGAAAACAAATGTGATGTAGTAGACAAACCGGATCCACATATATGCTTTACAGATAAAGAGCGCAATTTTATTTAATACATTAATTAGACGCTATACATTTTTATTTTTATTATTTTTGGTAATTGGACTCTGTACAAGATATACTGGCATTATTCTTTAAGCGGTAGATCTCTGGAGTACCGTAATCCCGTGGGGAGGTTATATGCCCCCATTTTAGACAAATATTATTGACACAATATGAACTAGGGGTGTCCATGGTCCGGTCTGATCCGATTTTTCTTTAAAAAAATTTAATCGGACCAAATCGTTCATATTATTCGGACCGGAACGGACCGGACCAGATCGTTTGAAACGGTTTTAAAAAATAAAAACCGGACCGGACCGTTTGACTTATAAAACCATTCGGTCCGGTTTTATTCTCGATTTAGTTCGATTTTTTTATAATTTAATGAAGAATAATGTAATTTTTTTAATATATTATTAAACCGGTCCGATCCGGTTTAAACGGTTTAAAATTAATACAAACCGTTTGGTTTGGTCCGATCCGATCCGGTTTTACGGTTTGGTCCGGTCCGATCCGGTTTATAGACACCCCTAATATGAACAATAGAACATTTGAATTGACTTTATATTAATTGCTCGAATTTATCTTCTTCTTCTTCTTCTTTTAATTAATTTGCATTCATCCAATCTTATTAAATGCTAATATTAATTTTATTTTCTCAAAAGAAGATTAAAATTATATTGATTTTTTTCTTTCTTTTTGCTGATGCTGTTAAAGGTCGATTGATATTAACTATATGTGAATTGTATATATTTATATTAGATTATTTTAAAACTTTTTAAGAAATAATTTAACAACTTAAAATAATCTAAAAAATTTAAAGAAAATTTAGTTTACATTTTTAATTAAATTTATTCTTAATTACTAAACGTGTAATGTTATTTTTGTATGATTGTTCTACCAATGGCTTGATATATACTCAACGAATTAATTATCACTTTTGAAATTATCAACTTGAAAAGGCTCTCTTAAAAAATAAAATCTCATTTAGATATGTTTTATTCTTTTATTTTGGATATGATCTTTGATAATATAGATTATTGATCTATTATCGTAAAATCAATTCATTCATATTTTTTTACTTATAATTGATGCTTTCTACAATTAATTTAAGTCAAATAAGTTGACATGCGATTATGTACACTACTTTAGTGTTAAAAAAGTTATAATTGTTTGTTTTTTTGAACTTTAAGATATTAATTACACCTCTTCTAATATTAAAGACATAATTAAAAGTAATTTTACTACCATCAATACTTCCCTACAAGGTCACAATTAGTGTATCCAAACAAGTTGATTGAGATATTATCCTGATAGAAAATACCATATTTAATTCATCCTTTCAGTGATAAAGTGGTTTCAATTTCACTGTATATCAACCCGCCAATGAATTATAGAACATTGCATATTCAGATACTAATTACGAACATCCAGCGGTATATGTAAGCATGTTAGCATTAGCATTAGCATGGAGTGCTTAAGAATCAATTTTGAGGGACGAACTGTGACCAAATTTTTCTTTTATTTTTATTTAATTTGTATGAAGGCCGAATTACTCTGTTAAGAAATGAATCAAAAGAAATCTAATGGTGGTTGATTTCAAGGAGTGCACATTTACAGAACCTACATAACTATTAACCCAATGCATAATTCTCTCTTACCATATAAATACATAATTCATAAATAAGAGGTAAAATTTATAGAAAAAGGGAGCGAAAATTGCTGAACTCTGGGTTGGATCATATCTTTATTCTTATATACAAAAAACGCCTATCATTGCCGACCACAGGTTTGTTTTCCATGTATTAATAAATATTAAAATATCTATATAATAAATACATATTTTATATTTTTTAATTTTTATATTAATAAATATATTTTTATAAATAATTATTTTGTATAATATAATTATTTACGTTACATTAAAAGTGATAATTTATATATTTAATTATTATTTATTTAATGAGTGTTCGATTAATTCAGTTATGAACATATTATATTTTTGTTAAATTTTCATATAATAAATACATTTTTTTATGAATAATTATTTGATATAATGTAATTTTTTTTAATTACATTAGAGATGATAATTTATATAGTTAATGATTAACGAGTGTTCTACCAATCTAATTATGAGCATATAATATTTTTCTTGAGTTAATAATTTTTACCTCGAAATTATATCATATCTCATATTAATTAAAAAAATATTAGTTAATATAAATTATTTTTTAAAAATACTTATTAAATTCAATTAATTTATATCTATCATTATCATTAGTATATGATTAAGTTCTTAAATATTAAAAATATTAATTAAATAAATTTACATGTTTTTCTATTATATTTATCTTATTTATTAAATAAATTTATGTAATTATTATCAATATAATGATAAATTACTCGTGATTATATTATTTTTAGATTTTATTACCCCTAAAATAATAACAATTATATATTTTTTATCACTAAAATAAAAAATTATTTATTTATTTATTTTAAGTGTATTTTTGTAAATCACTTTATAAAATATTTTAAGATAAAATTTTCAATTATATTAAAAATAATTTAAAACTTTATATTAAAAATATTACTTTTTTATTTTATAAAATAATAATTAATATTATTATATATTTATTAAATTTATATATTTGTGTGGTAAAAAAACTAATTATTTGAAATAAGGATGATGTCTTCAACCACGGATGATCACATCCTTAAAAAAATAAAAATCATAATAATAAAGAGAGCGCCATGGAATGAATATGGTAAAAATATCTAATTAATTCAACCTAATTAATTTTTTTTTTAAAGTTAAAAGATGATTAATTTGTATAATTTTAAATAATTTTGAATATTAAGGAATGGATACGACTCAACTCAAAACATACTTTATATTATGTCAATTTTATTATATTTACTTATTTATTATTTTATTCGATCTACCGTCATTCAAAATTTTAATGTCTAATATATCATCATAATCATATAATTCTTAAGTGTATTATTGTACTAGGTGTATATATACATATGATATAAATAAAAATGTTTAAATTATTATGTATGCTTTACACTATAAATTAGATTAAAAGTTTAAAAATTCATAATTCATGTAATATATAGTAGTTAAGATATTATATATGTTACAGATTATATAGCTGTACAATTAATTTTTTTAAAAATTATATAATACAATCTAAAAAAATAAAAAAATTCATTCAACTCAAATTTTTTATTCAATTTAAACTGATTTTAGAGTTTTAATTATTAATTCAATTAAATTTTTATTTTTTAAGAATGAATGGTTGGAGTTAACTGAGGTTTGATAGTATGAAAATTAAAATGCTTAATGTTTTTGAAATAATTAGATAAGTTGTTCTTATCCTCAGAATTATTAGGGGGGGGGGGGAGTATATAGGGTTGGGGAAGCATAAATAGAGTAGAGGTTTATGATGATGATGATGATGGAGGGAGAAGAAAATGAAGCAAAGTATGTGTACGTATTTATAAATTATCAAGATTCTTCTGAGTGTGTTGCTCAAATCAGTGTCTTATCAACACATAAAGCCTGTCTACAAAGTAAGATACCTCCTGCCCTTCTTTTCATCTTACCTTTTATAATTATTACATTTCATTTCCACTACTTGTCTAATCATACCTTTATTTTATAAATTTATATCAAATACTTTTATTTAAAAACACTTAGTTTTTACTATAAATAAACATTTTTATTTTAATTTAAACAAACCATTCTAAGGTACTCGATCGAGAATGAAAATAAACATACCCATTAAAAACAACCCCAAAGCTTTGAGCAAATATTACAACATATATATAATTATTAGTTTAGCACGCACCAAACTCGAAACAACATAACAAAGGCCAGCCAGACACAATGCCAAACCTGACAGTGAGAAAAATATAATAATTAAACAAAAGAGATCATTTTATCTTAATTTTAAAAATTTGTTATGTAACTCTAACAATTAATGCAGTGGATCGATCCCGATGGTATAGTGCCAGCTGTGAATTTATTATTAGGGTAAAATTCTACATACAAAATTCTCTCTCTCTCTCTCTCTCTATAACGTTCTTTTTAAACATCGTTATCAATACTCTCCATCATCATCAAATTCAAATTTATGGTAGCTGATTTTAAGAGGCATAATACAAAATATTTAATTAATTTTGGAGAACTAAATCTCTAACAACTGAATATCTATTTTGATGTGTTTAAGCCTAACATTTGGTATTAGCATGCACTCGTATTATCACACAATAATTTAAACTTTTTTACATATGCAAAATCAATTTCTTTTAGCAAAGACCGGATCTAAAGTATTTCAGTTGCACCACCTTCAAGTATCATATACTCTGATTCTACAAAAGAGCATGAAACATTAACTCTTTTCTCGTAAGAATGCCAGCTCACTAATTAAGTTCCTAGCTATCATAGTTTGTTGTGTATTTCTGTATAGATATTGATTCAGGTAGAGTTATTTCTAGCATAAAATTGTTCTAATACCATTTTTGGTATGTCTTTTTATTAGTTTTTACATGTTTTTCATCTAGATTTAGATTTATTAGTTTTACATGTAAATTTATTTTCTTAAAATAAAGGTTGAAAATTAAAAAAATAAGTATACTAAATTATAAGAAAAATAAGAAGATTAAAATATAAAATTAAAAAATAAATTCATCCAAAAATAAGAAGAATATATTGTAGGATGTAGAAAAACTAAGAAAACATTTCCATAGTTCAATATTATCGATATGTAAAAAATAAAAAAATAAAACAAATATTACACTATTATTCACTATATATTATCCTGGTGACACTTTGAAATTGAGATAAAATATTACCTAAATTTACATCATAGTATAGAAATAGTATATTTATACAATTTCGTTTTTAAAAAAAAAAAAAAAAAGTCTAAGCATTTAATTCAGTAAATAATATGTTATTGAAAATGCCTATTTTAATTAAATTGAGATAAAAGACTCTTGTGAAGGAAAAAGAAAGGCATCATTTCATGTTTTATATAATTACTTTGTTTTCGATTAGCATTTGCGACAAAAGGAGTTGTCCCATGAAGTGAAGTTGTGTTCCAGTGCTAGCTGTTTCTCTCTGTTTATTTCGGAATAATAATTAATTATTTATCAATCTCCCTCTTCCAACTGGTACCAGTGACTACTGACTAGACCCATCTCTTTGTCACAACTCTCAATTCACAAGATGGGTTTTTGCCAGAATCAGCACTCTTCTTCATTTCATTCATATGAGTCATGATTCATACAAATACTGAATTACCTGCCGCCTGCTATGTTCATATCTCATCTGGAAATAGATTGGATTAATTGATCGAATTTTTATTTTTAATATTTTTTTTTCCTTTTATCTGTAAATTGTAATCACCAGTTAGCATAGCTAACTAATGGGGTTTTGCATACAACTTTCTTGGATCTACATTAATTTGGATGATAATGATTAAAATTTAAAATAGTTAGGTAATTAGTTTGATTATTAATATAAAATATAATATAAAACATTGTAACCGCTTTGATTTCTCTCGAAAAGATAGAAATATAAATTAAGATAAAATATTAATGATATTTATATTAAAATTTATTTATTTTTAAGACATATTTTATTTTATCTTAATTTTTAATAAAATTAGATGATAATAAGATAATACTAATTAAGATATTTAATTTATCTTTAATAAATTTAAATTACACAAGTAAGAATATAAAAATATGAACATAATTATTTATAATTTAATTTTAATAATAAAAATGATACAATTTATGTGTAAAGTTATACATATTATGAACACAATTTAAATGAAATAATATTTAAATAAATTAAATTAATATTATATCATGAATTCATTAACAATATTAAAACGAGACTTTAAGATAAGATAAAACAACTCAATTTACATCTATATTAATGAATATGTTAGAAATTGTATAATCATTTATTATTTTTTATCATATCTCATTTAAAAATAAAAAAAACTCTTATTTTATAATTTTAATATTTATTATTATTTTAATATTTCTATTTAAAAAATATATTATCAATAATATTTTTTTATTGAATTACAATTTTTATTATATTTTCCAATTAGGAACCAATATATGTTTCCATTATTTCACATCATTATAGGCTCAATGTACCGAAAATAATAATAATAAGTACCGCTATGTATCTCCATTATTTTCTTATGCGAACTCTTTTTTTTTTTTTTTGGCTGCATATATTAGAATTTTTACAGCATATTTGTTACACATTGTAAATAAAACACTTAAAACCAATCAAAAGTTAGTAGGGTAAAAATTATTTATAAAGTTGTAGCTAGTCTTGATTTGATGAAATGATTTAAGGCATCAAATATCATTTCAATGAATTCTTCATGCTAAGTTTGGCCATAAAGCACATAATTTGTAAATATATAAAACGAGTTTTTCCAAATATAAAATAGGATTACTGTACTCATTCCATGAAAACTGATACTTTAATTATTATTGTTTAATTAACTACAACTAAATAGTGGAGACAGAATTTAACTTTGTATGCTTGCTTCATTTCTTCTAAGATCAGCCACTAACTCGTATGATGATTTTTTTTTTCTTTCTTTTTTGTGCAAAACAAAATAAAAGAAGCGACACCATATGATTTAACAAAGGAAAGATTCACACAAAAGCTTAAAGCAGCCATTATTTTTAGAAATATTAAAGATTGTTTATGCAAATCAAAACAAACTTGTACTTGGGAGTCAGAAGCAAAGCGAACATATAATCTTTCTTTTGAGCCTTTCACTTTTACCTCCTTGCTTTTTAGATGTTAAATCAGAATCCAGACTTTAAATAATTATCTAAATTATTCCACTTCAAAGTATTTTTTCCTTATACTAATAGACTAAGTATTTTATAATTATGCCAAGTGCTCAACTCATGCCTATTTTCTTTCAATAGGATTAATTTAGGTATATGCATGCTTTTAGACCCAAGAAACAATATATTTTCAAGATTATTTACTCGCATTAACGGTTTATATTTCATGGTAATTTCAAAAAAATACTATTAAAACATATATATATATATATATGATGTACAAAGTTACCTTCTATTACGATTGCAATGCATATTTGATTAAGTGAATTCAAAAATAGCTGCTCCACTTAACTCATAAGTCTATTACCACAAAATTAATATATGATATTAATTATAAAAACCAAGATAAGAAGTCTATGTCTCGGTTTTTAATCAAGATCATAGACATATCATTTAATTATGGTCTTTAAAAAATTAATGTCATAAAAATATTATTTGATTATAGTCTTTAAAAAAGTTATAGATGTATAATTTGATCATATATTTTAAAAGATCGAGATTATAGATATATATTTAGTCTCAATCTTTTATACAACTAAGTTCAAATAATATGTCTATGATCTTAGTTTTTATAAGAATTGATTAAATAATATGTCTATTATCATATTTTTTATAAGATTTTAATCAAATAATATGTCTATTATTTCGACTACATTTAATTCGTAATAATATATATTTTAATTAATCACATTTTTAATATAAATTATAATAAATTTATTAATTATAATAATAATTTTTGTGTACATTATTGAATCAAATTATTATGAATCCTCTATGTAAGTGGAAGGTCCACTTTTTTTTTTTTTTTTTACATTTATCATGTTAATCATTCAACACGTATCAACAGAGAAATTAGAAATAGAGAAAGATGAGCAATTTAAAAGGCAAACATAACTTAGCAGAATAGTACCTATCAGGTGAAACTTTAGTGCTTGAAAGATCTTGATGTACCTGATGAAAAATTCATTATGCATGTTTAACACATCAAATGTCCAAGGTGAATATCAAAGATGGACCTCAATCATCAACATATCCAAGCTCAGTACTTGAAGACTCCAGCTCTTTGGCTTTCTCATCATTGAAACCGAGGGTGCGTCGTTATTATTTTGTGGCCAGGTGATTCTACTTCTAACCAAATGCCAATTAAGCATGTCAATTGTTGTAATTTTCCCACCATCACCTGCAATTGACATATAAAAAGAAGTAAATAAACTTTCAGTCTGTACCAGAAGAATTGGAATATGATTTTCCATAGAAAAAGGTGTCGATGCACATCGCAACTCAATCCAGCAGTGCCATAGACGAATAAGAATGATCCTCCCACTTGATTCAAATCATGTTTCCTAGCACCCTATTAACTCATATGCATACACGATAACCAAACAGCTGAAAAGATACATATCACAAGAAACAAGAGAGCATAAAATCTGCACAACATAACTTGAACCTTTTCAGAAGGAAGATAAGAAACAATTGAATATGGCATTAGAAACAAGAAAATACTGACCTCTAAGCCAGCAATCTTGAATTCATTAGGAGCTCTTCTGATAACTGAGAAGGAAGAGAGGGAAAAAATGCCTCAGTAAAGGCACTAATAGTTACAAAGAATTATGCATACAAAATGTTATTGGATTTAGAATGAAAAAAGACATAAAAGGAATTCCAGTTTTTTAATCTCAGAAATTATGTGTAAAGTGATTTTGAACCATATACACCAAGGAAGGTATGCATGACATTCAAAAAGCTTCTAACTACGCTGAAATGCTTATGCAGACACTGGGATCTTCAATTACTACAAATATCTCCGCCATAAATTATAAAATTGCCTCTATTAATTACCAATTTAAATAGAATAGCAATATCTGAATAACCAGAGAATTCATCATACTAAAAGATCTAGGCTCTTCAAATTATGCACTATAAGTTCCATTATCTGTATCAGTCATCTCATCAATTGAAAGGGTAAGTGGAAAACCAAATAATAGCTAACATAAACAAAATTCCGCATAGAAAAGCAATGTTGACCCTATATGATTTTGATGATTCCAAATTATTTGATTAAAGCGAATTTGCTTATTTATTTGTACGTGAAAAGCTTAGGTTTTATTGTTGGAGATTTTTATAAAGCTCCTTAATTTAAGGAGTAAAATAAGGAGTAAAACATGAAGCTTAATTCAATGAGCAATTCAAGGAACCATTAATTTAAGTAGTAATTCAAGTAACCATTAATTTAAGAAGTAATTCAAGGAGTGAATTTTCTAATAAATAGATATGTAATTGTAATGAATTAATCATCCAAAATGTTCATTCCAATTAAGAAAAAAGTTTAGAGAGAAAAACTTTTGTGAGAGAAAATTGAAAGTAATTTTCTTGGGTGTAATTGGGTTGTGGGTTGTGAGTGTTGTAAACACCTTGTGTAATTTCTACTCTTTCAATAAAAAGATCTGTAGTAAGTCCGGGGACGTAAGCATATTGGCCGAACTCTGTTATCAAGTTTGTGTGTTATTTTTCTATTCTTGCTTTCTCATAAGTCTGTTTTTATCGGAAATTTGCGTAATTTCCCAACAATTGGAATTAGAGCTTTTGGTGGTGATTTCTGTCAATTTCCTACAAGGTTATTATTCACGTGAATAGTGAAATTTTGTCGACGATATTTTTTCGTTGACGGAGGTGTTCTTATACACGGTGGTTTGTAGAAATAGTCAGAAATGATCCGGAGAAAGTCAGATTTGAGTGAGAGCAATGGCCGTAGATGAAGGAAGGATGAAACTCGAGAAATTCGATGGCACAAATTTCAGATTTTGAAAAATACAGATAGAGGATTATCTGTATCAAAGAAATATATATCAACCTCTATCAGGGAAGAAGCCAGAGGCTATGAAGGAAGAATATTGGAATCTTCTAGACATATAAGCTCTCAGAGTTATTCGATTGACGTTATCCCGTAATGTTGCTTTCAACATAGCAAAGGAAAAGACCACATCAGGTCTTATGACAACTCTCTCCAATATGTATGAGAAGCCATCAGCCTCAAACAAAGTGCACTTGATGAAGCGTTTGTTCAATTTGTGGATGACGGAAGGCGTATCGGTAGCTCAACATCTCAATAAACTCAACACAGTCACAACCCAGTTGAGTTCAGTGGAAATTGAATTCGATGAAGAAGTACGAGCATTGATATTTTTGTCTTCTTTACCAAAAATCTAGAATGTTACTATCATGGCTATGAGTAGCTCGTCAGAAAACAAAAAGTTGAAATTTGATGATGTTCGTGATCTGGTTCTTAATGAAGAGATTTGACGTAAAGAATCAAGTGAATCGTCAACTTCTTCATTTTTGCATACAAAGTCAAGAGGAAGAAATTCAACCAAAGGAAATGGACGTGGCAGAACAGACTACCGAGGTAGATCAAAGGACATGAGGTCCAAATCCAGAAATCCTAATAATTCCCATAGCTTGAAGACTATCGAGTGTTGGAATTGTGGGAGAACCGGGCACTACAAAAATCAGTGCAAGAGTGCACCGAAGGACAAACAAGTGAAGGAAGAGGCAAATGTTACTTCCATCTCAGGAGGAGATGATGCATTGATATGCTCTTTGGAGACCAAGGAAGAATCTTGGGTGTTAGACTCTAGAGCATCATTCCATGCTGCTTCACAGAAAGAATTCTTCGAGAAATATGTCTCAGGAAACCTTGGAAAGGCATATCTTGGTGATGACCAACCATGTGTTATTATTGGAAAAGGTGTAGTGAAGATTAAGTTGAATGGGTCTGTTTAGGAGCTGTAGGATGTCAGGCATATTCCCGACCTAAGAAGGAACTTAATCTCAGTAGGGTAATTGGCCAGTGAAGGCTACACTACGATCTTCCATGGTGATGATTGGAATATTTCAAAGGGCGTAATGACAGTTGCTCGAGGTAAGAAAAATGGCACTCTTTACATGACATTATGAGCATATTGTTCAATCGCAGTTGCAGCAAGCAATGAAACATCAAATTTCTGGCACCAGAGACTAGGCCACATGAGTGAAAATGAGATAAAGATTATGCACTCAAAGGGAAAACTTCCAGGTCTACAGTCTACAGAGATAGACATGTGCGAAGATTGCATACTTGGAATGCAAAAGAGAGTCAGCTTTCAGACAAGTTGTAGAACCCCAGAAAAGGAAAGGCTAGAGCTTATTCACTCTGATGTTTGGGGACCAACGACTGTCTCATCCATTGGTGGGAAACACTACTTCGTGACTTTCATCGATAATCACTCTCAGAAGATGGAAAGCTATGGTGGAAAATGAGATGGGTTTAAAGATCAAAAAGCTCAGAACCGATAATGGTGGTGAATATGAAGCGGAAAAGAGGTGAAACTATCACATCTAAAAGTTAGATCTACCAAAGCAGTTCTGGGTAGAAGCAGTCAACACGGCAGCTTACTTGATCAACCGAGGCTCATCTGTTCCATTGGAGCATAGAATATCAGAGAAGGTATGAAGCGGAAAAAGGGTGAAACTATCACATCTAAAAGTTTTCGGTTGTGTAGCATTTGTGCACATCAGTGATCAAGGTAGGAATAAACTTGATCCCAAATCCAAGAAATGCACCTTCATCGGCTATGGTGAGGATGAGTTTGGCTATCGCATTTGGGATGACAAAAACAAGAAAGTTATCCATAGTAGAGATGTGATTTTCAAAGAAAGGGTGATGTATAAGGACATGCATAAAATAGACGCCAATGACTCAGAGAAGAATGAGTCAGTATTTTCATATTTGGATGATGTCCTAAATAGTTCCGCTACAGAACCAATGTAACAAGTCCTCAACCAGAGGAACTTGTTGGACAAAGCAGTACATAGCATTCTGACACACCACAACCTCTTACTCCAGCTCCTGTATTGAGAATGTCTTCTCGACCTCATGTGCCTAACAGGAGATACATGAACTATATGTTGTTGACTGATAGAGGGGAGCCTGAATGCTATGATGAAGCATATCAGACTCGAGATTCTAACAAGTGGGAGCTTGCCATGAAAGAAGAAATGAAATCTCTCATCTCCAACAAGATATGTGAACTAGCTGAGTTATCTATGGGAAAGAAGACACTTCACAACAAATAGGTGTACCGAGTGAAAGAAGAGCATGATGGTTCCAAGAGATACAAAGCCCGCCTAGTTGTCAAAGGGTTTCAACAGAAGGAAATAGTTGACTACACTGACATTTTTGCTCCCGTTGTGAAGCTCAATGCTATCAGGTTAGTGTTGAGTATTGTAGCCATTGAAGATCTTCATCTTGAACAGTTGGATGTGAAGACTGCATTCCTTCACAGAGATTTAGATGAAGAGATATATATGTACCAACCAAAAGGTTTCTTAGAAATAGGGAAGACGAATATGGTATGCAAACTTAAGAAGAATTTGTATGGCCTGAAACAAGCCCCGAGACAATGGTACAGAAAGTTTGATAGTTTCATGCACAAGAAAGGTTTCCAGAAGTGCAATGTCGACCAATGTTGCTACTTCAAGAGATATAGATCCAGTTATATCATTTTACTATTTTATGTTGATGATATGTTATTAGTAGGATCAGATATAGATGATATCTGAAGGTTGAAGCATCAATTGTCAAAGGAGTTTGACATGAAAGACTTAAGTCCAACAAAGAAGATTCTTGGAATGCAAATCACAAGAAATAAGAAGAAAGGATCCTTACAGTTATCTCAAGCAGAGTACATCAATCGTGTTTTGCAGATATTCAACATGGGTGATGCCAGGCCAGTTAGCACACCCTTGGCCAGTCACTTTCGCCTATCCAAGGATCAGTCCCCTCAAACAGAGGAAGAAAAAGAATTCATGGCTAAGGTTCCTTATGCCTCAACCATTGGAAGTTTGATGTACGCAATGGTCTGTACGAGACCAGACATTGGCCATGTAGTGGGAGTTGTTAGCAGATTTATGTCAAACCCAAGGAAAACTCATTGGGAAGCAGTCAAGTGGATTTTTAGATATCTGCGAGGTACCACAGAAAAGTGCTTGTACTTTAGTAAAGGAGAGTTAAAATTATAAGGCTACGTAGACGCAGACTTTGGAGGTGAAGTTGATCACCGAAGAAGCATCACCGATTATATATTTACTGTTGGAACTACAACTGTTAGTTGGATGTCACAAATACAGAAATTTTTCACTCTATCCACTAAAGAGGCTGAGTATGTAGCAGTGACTGAAGCCAGTAAAGAGATGATATGACTTCAAGGTTTGTTAATTGAGGTGGGATTCAAACAAGAGAATAATATTTTGCACAGTGATAGTCAAAGTGCAATACACTTGGCGAAGAATTCAACATTTCATTCTAGAACCAAGCATATTGGACTTCGTTATCACTTCATCAGATCTCTATTTGAAGATTATGTGTTAATATGGGAAAAGATTCAAGGAAGCAAAAATCCAGCAGATATGTTAACAAATGTAGTGACTATTGAAAAACTGAAGTTGTGATCAACTTCAGTTGGTCTGCTAGAGTAACAAAGACTAGAAAAACTGTTGTATTGATCGAGGTGTGAAGACAGATTGAAATTAGTTTTCAAGTGAGAGATTGTTAGAGATTGTTATAAAACTCATTAATTTAAGGAGCAAATTAAGGAGCAAAACATAGAGCAAAATAAGGAGTAAAATATGGAGCTTAATTCAATAAGCAATTCAAGGAACCATTAATTTAAGGAGTAATTCAAGGAGTGAATTTTCCTATAAATAGATGTGTAATTATAATGAATTAACCATCCAAAATGTTCATTCCAATTAAGAGAAAAACTTAGAGAGAAAAGCTTTTGTGAGAGAAAATTGAGAGTAATTTTCTTGGGTGTAATTGGGCTGTGGGTTGTGAGTGTTGTAAACACCTTGTGTAATTTCTCCTCTTTCAGTAAAAAGATTTGTAACAGATCCGAAGACGTAAGCAAGATCGGCCGAACTCCGTTATGAAATTTGTGTGTTATTTTTCTATTCTTGTTTTCTCATAAGTCTAGCTTATTGAGAATTTGCGTAATTTTTCAACATTTATTCCATCAAATAATCATCATGGATTGAGCATGAAGATTATTGAAGGAAAAATTGAAGATGCATATGGAATGGATTGATATGCTTCAATATTGTGCAACATAAGCAACCAGTTAAGACCAACCGAAATATAAGGTTTGTTGTAGGTTCGATTTCTCAAAAATGACGGTTAGTTTTGGTTTCTAAAATGGTTGAAAATTTTGGTTTCTAACCAACCAAACCAAATGTGTCCACCCCTAGTGTGAGGTATCACCAAAGGTGTAGAAATCTTAGAGTGAGGTATCTCTAAGTAAAAAATTCCTACTGTGAGGTGCCACTACGTTGTTGAAAATCTTTAGAGTGGGGGATCTCTATGTGGTTGTATTAAAATGTTTTGAATAGTGGATTCATCCTTGGGAGTGGATGTAGGCGGGCATTGGAGGCTTAGTCGAACCACGATAAAAATTGTGTATGCTCTTTTATTTCAAGGCAGGCATTGGAGGCTTAGCCTAATCCCTTTACATTTCAAGCACATAAATTACTTAGTCTTTTATTTGTTTAATTGATAATTGGTTTCATATACTCAAATAATGTTACTTGCTAGCTTAATTCATTATTCAACAAAAATGTTTCTAAAACCAACAAAGGAAACATTTTTACCATAAACCCAATCCAACTCTTGGGTTGCCTCCTTTAGAATAATACGTAGGTGACTAGTGAAACTAACCATCACAGTTTATGAAACCAACACTTAAGAGATTTAAAAGACAATGCAAGTAAGTTGGTGAAAATTAAAATCCAATGAAAGTAACCACTTACCTTGTCGAAAAAGAGATGGAAAGAGTCCGTCTGGTGAAATAACCATTGGCCCATCTGGCAGAGCCTTCCCATCCTGCTAATTGAGAAGACTATAATTTCCAAGGTTCCTTGATTTTAATTAATTAAACACAAATGAAGAATTAATCATGAATTCTTTACAACTGATCTGCTTGAGGTTAAAAAGAAATTGTCTAGTGATATAGGCTTGTGAATTGCACGTGCACTAGAAATAGAGAGTCAAGCTCATGGTATTTGCAGAAAATCATACATAGTTATAATAACAAGATTTAGTAAATCATT
Source organism: Hippophae tibetana (assembly GCA_037013495.1). Taxonomy (NCBI): domain Eukaryota; kingdom Viridiplantae; phylum Streptophyta; class Magnoliopsida; order Rosales; family Elaeagnaceae; genus Hippophae; species Hippophae tibetana. The sequence goes on along the minus strand of CM072804.1, from coordinate 2,936,217 downwards.
TGAGTAACACTATATTTCATGCTCCTAACAAAGTAAAGTATACTGATGTTTAGGTAGACAAGGAACAAAAATTTACTCGCTTAATTGCTCAAGTGTCCTTCGATCGGAATGACCAATAACATCAACAATCCTCTTCAATACATCATAGTCCTAAAATGTGTCAAAAAATTTACTCATAAAACTTAACATCATTATGAAAATATATGATTATAATATGGTCATATTTTAAAGAAAACCAATAAAAAAAACCTTAAATTAGAAAACACTTTTCATGTCTAAAATAAATAAAAATGTAAAATCGATCCAAGAAGGGTAATACCAGGATTAAAAAAAAACCCTATGTGCTCGAGAGGAAAAATCTTTCTCAAATCTTCGATAGTAAACCATGGTTGGGAAGAAACAGAGAGAGGTACAGCTAGAGGTGGGTTGCGAACGATAAGGAAAAGAAACGATCGACGATGAGGGGTGTGCGAAAGGGGAAAATGAAGAAAAAAAGGGGATTAGATCGTGCAACGAGCTAGAGAAATAAATATACAATGCGTGAGGGAAAAGGTAAAAAAAATTGGGAAAAGAAAAAGATTAAGACAGAAAAACGAAAAAAATTAATAGAGAAATTTGATGTATGGTATAAAAGAGAAAAAATACATAAAATTAAATTAATAGAGAAAATAAAAATCAAGACTATATGTATATACTATAACCTAGACCATAATCAAAACTCTATGACTTTGATTTTAAAAAAAAATCAAAGTTAAATTTTTAAGACCAAATATCACAATTTTAGTCGTGATCACTTCCTAATATTTATTCAAAAACAATTACCATATTAAAAAAAACAAGCTTAAAAGAGCATTTTATTCTTCTTCTTTTTATTTACAAAATATAACAAAAAGATAATATTTATATAGTTTAATTACATTGTATAATTTTTTATATAAATGATGTTTTATTTTTAATCTTAATCAATGGTATACACGTTTGTTATCTTTCCTTTTTTCCATGTAACGTAAAAAAAACATAAATAGAAAATGAATTGATTATATATTAATTTATCTAATACCTCAACTACTAAGAAAGAAATGAGATATATTGTTGAAACATGAAATATCAAGTTCTGAAAGAAACTATAGGGTATGATTAGGGAAGAAAAAGGGAAAGGAAGCATAGCACGGACGCTTTTATGTCATATTCTCGAATTAAACAAACACTACCTTGTGTTCCATGATTTATCACCAAAAAAAAAATGCTCGTTGCCGAAAGTTTATACAAATTTTGACATTTCGAAAAAAAAAAAAAAAGAGTTTATACTATTCTAACTTCTAAGTGACGTATCATAGAGTATCTAGTAAATAGATCCTACCAACAATAACTTATAACTATAACATAAATTAGATTTATTTAAAGAAATACTCTTATTTGTAATTTCTCAAAATACATCGTGTTTACGAAACTATTTATTTATATATTTTATGAAAATTATTATCATGAATATATGAATATATTGGATAAACCAAGCTGCAAAGTTATATTACTTATCAATGGAAAGTGAATATTATTTGAAAATAATTAAATTTAAATAATGTTCACCAAAATAATTTAAGTGTTACATAGCAAAAAGTTTTTAAAAAAATAACTCTAAAATTTATAATAATAAAAATATCAAATCAATAACATTAAACAAAATCAATTTAGATAAAATAACTATAAATTAATTTAAATGACATTAATATGAAATGATTTACTAGATTTGTTTTTTAAATACCACTCTTTCCTTTTCTGATTCAATTTTAGACTTTTTTTTAGCTATAAACTAAATATACCAGCATTTTTTTAACTACAATGTATTAATTACCATACCAATTATTGCTTCAAACAGTTTGGAATTGACATTAAAACTAGTATATTGTAGTTTATTTTTCTTTTTCAACCATGAATATAGAAGATTAACAAAAAACTAAGAAAAAATGAAGATAATGTAGTTGAAAAAGACTTCAAAATTGAACCATTAAATGATACGAGGATAAAAATGAGGAAATTTTTTAAAATGATAATTTATCTCATTAAATATACTTAATTATTTTGTCAAAAAATTTATTAATAAAATAACACTGTATTATTCAAGAAGTTATTATCATAACTTAATTATTGAAATAATGACTTAAATGTTTTTAGCAAAAATAAAATGATTAAAATATCTACTTGATACAAGCAAATTAGTTAATTCTTTTTTTAAAACAGCAGAGTTAGGTATAAAAGATATTATATTTATAGTTATAAATTTTAAATATATTAGTTTTTTTTATTAGTTTTCCATCTTTCTCCCGAGCTTAGAGAGATTTGATTGTCGATGCAAACCTAATTTAATACAGGAAATTCGATGACGATATTAGCCATTTTATTTAGAGGTAGGCATCAACGACGTTAGAATATTGTGGAAAAAGATTGAATTCTTCATATATATTTTACAATATTAATTAGGAAATACTTACCGTTAAAAAATAGTTTAAATAGTCATAAAATTTAAAAAATAAATATTTTTTCAATATGTAATTAAATATAATAAATTTAAAAAATTACTATTAAGAAAAAAGATTTAAATTTGTCCAATAAAATTATTCAAGATTGTTAATTAAATCTTCCAAAATATTAAATTTGTTTTGGCAAAATTAAACCAATTATTCCCCAAGAGGCCGCGTATAAAGAGAGAAATTATGGGAGAGCTCCTCCTGTGGAGACGCAATGGAATGCAAGATTTTGAGCTCCTCCCATCAGTACCTTTCTATTAGCTAATCCTTGAAAAACAAAATTCAGTTCCTTTCTCACCTCATTATCTTATTTTATGTTTAGTACCCTTTCTCATTTGTAATCTACTTTTCAAATAATTATAATTAACTTTATCTAGTTTCTTTAATGCAAGGACTTACCATAGGTTTATGTTTACCTGTAGTAATTTTATACTAATGAATATTCAATAAATGCATTTGCTTCAATATTTAACTGAAAAAATGAATACTCAAATCGGTGAGACAAGTAAATAATATGCGTGTCAAAAAGTAAAGTAGAAAACACTATAATATCAATGATTAAAGACCTGTATCTAACTTCAAATTTATATCCAATAAATAATATTATTCTTATTTAATCACTAAACAATTATTATGTATTAACTATGTTTATAAAGCACAATTATGAACTCATAGGTACTGAATATGTACTACAAATGGACAAAAAAAAAAGTCATTGATCATTTCAATTTTTTATCTTAATAACCATGAAATAGATTATATCATATGTTTTATTATCTAAATATAATAAAAATTGATTGCCAATTACAATTCCCTAAATTTAAAATTTAAAACACAAATTATAACTATAACTAAATTATTTATTTAATTAATTTAACAATGATTATAATAATTATTGTCATACTTAAATTTCATAATTAAAATATTGATTTTTTTATGAAAATTTTGAACAAAATTCATGAAAATTAACTCTAAATATTACAAATATATAGTATATTTAAATATAATTGATAAGATTACATAGATAAGCGGATTGAGCAGAGGAAAGGCTAACCCCAATCTATTCCCCACAGGCCACAAGGCATTCCATGCCAAAATCAACGTTTTTTACGCGAAACAAGCCTCCCAAGTAGGGATGGGCAAAAAAACCGCGGGTTCGGTTTTTAACCATGTAATTTCAAGGACGGGTTCGATTTCGGGTAAAAACCGAACATAAATGCGCGGGTACGATTCGGTTATGGTTATACTAAAAACTGTATCCGCCCGTACCCAAAATTAATTATATTTATTTAAATAAATTATATATTAATTAAAATTTATTTATTTTTAACCTAATATATAAACCTAATTTATGCTTGTCGTCCTAATCCCTACTCTCTCAACGCCTTCTTTTTTTTCTTAATCTCTCATTTTCTCTCATTTTCCTTCCAATCTTCCATCTGCAGATCAGCATACATCTCTCACAGCGCCGCGTCGTCGCCAGCCGCTGCATCTTCACCAGTCGTCACCAATCCATTCACAGTGTTGCGTCGTGGAGAAGAAGAGAAAGGTAATGTAGATAATAAAAACCTTGTGTATGAAGAATAAACTTGTATTATGATTTATGTAATGTTAATAAATGAGTTATAAAAGATTTATAAAATTCTGAATTGATTTGGGTAGTCTACTACTTACCAATAAATTATTTCAAGACCATCAACATTTATGTTGTCGAGGAAAAAGAGATTATTGTGTGATAAAACTGTGTAATATGTATGATGTGGAAGTCAATGTGTGTTGTGTGCTCACAGAAAGTGTGTAAAAGTGTAGTGACATGTGTTGTGTAAATTGTGAACCAATGTGTTAAAACTGTGTGTGTTAAAACTGTGTAATATGTGTGATGTGGAAGGAAATGTGTGTTGTGGAAGTGTATGTGTTGTGTGCTCACAGAAAGTGTGTAAAAGTGTAGTGATATGTGTTGTGTAAATTATGAACCAATGTGCTAAAACTGTGTAATATGTGTGATGTGGAAGGCAATATGTGTTGTGTGCTCACAGAAAGTGTGTAAAAGTGTAGTGACATGTGTTGTGTAAATTATGAACCAATGTGCTAAAACTGGGTGTGCTAAAACTGTGTAATATGTGTGATGTGGAAGGCAATGTGTGTTGTGTGCTCACAGAAAGTGTGTAAAAGTGTAGTGACATGTGTTGTGTAAATTGTGAACCAATATGCTAAAACTGTGTGTGCTAAAACTGTGTAATATGTGTGATGTGGAAGGCAATGTGTGTTGTGGAAGTGTATGTGTTGTGTGCTCACAGAAAGTGTGTAAAAGTGTAATGACATGTGTTGTGTAAATTGTGAACCAATGTGTTAAAACTGTGTGTGCTAAAACTGTGTAATATGTGTGATGTGGAAGGCAATGTGTGCTATGGAAGTGTATGTGTTGTGTGCTCACAGAAAGTGTGCTAAAACTGTGTGCTATTTAGTGTGCTAAAACTGTGTGTGCTATTAAGTGTGCTAAAACTGTGTGTGCTATTAAGTGTGCTAAAACTGTGTGTGCTATTAAGTGTGTTAAAACTGTGTGTGCTATTAACTGTGCTAAAACTGTGTGTGCTATTAAGTGTGCTAAAACTGTGTGTGCTATTTAGTGTGCTAAAACTGTGTGTGTTATTTAGTGTGCTAAATCTCTGTGTGCTATTTAGTGTGCAGTCACGTTCTAGGATAAGGATCACTGGCATTAGAGGTTATCATATCAAGACTATCCAGAGATTTTAAATATCATGACAAGTGAATATGTTGAAAAGGTAACTTGAGATAATAGAAAGTATAAGTATATATTTTTTACATATGAATTTACATTTTGAAAGTTATTTTTTTCAGAATTGTTCACCACAATCATCTCAAGGAGTAAATAACATTAAACTTAATGTGGAGGTAACAAGTGGTGGAACTTCAAGTGCCGATCAACATACAAATGTTCCTCTCCTTACATCAACCTCTTCACCTGAAAATACACAAAGTCAATCATCAAATGAATGTAGTGAGGAAGAAGATGGGAAGGCTAAATTAAAGTCTGAAGCATGGGTTCATTTTGATAGGAAGAAAATTAATGGGATATGGAAGGCAATATGTAATTATTGCGGAAAATGGTTAGGAGGTGATACAAGGAATGAGACATCTCATTTGAAAGCACATACAAAAGGTTGTCCATTCAAACGTCAAGAAAGGGGTATCGGTCAATCATTGTTAAATCCTAACAAGAAAAGGGATAGAATTGAATTAAGATATTGGAATTTTGATTCTCAAGTTTCTCGTGATAAATGTGCAAAGATGATAATTTTACACGAGTATCCTCTTAGTATTGTAGAACATCATGGATTTAGGGAATATTCACATTCATTACAACCAATATGGAAGCCTATTTCTCGGGCGACAGTTAAGAGAGACATTATAAAGATTTATGATGTTGAGAAAAAAATGATAGATATGTTGGAGAACAATAAAAGTCATGTTGTAATCACGAGTGATATGTGGAAGTCTGGAAATCAGAACAAAGGATTCATGGCAATAACTTGTCATTTCATTGATGACAATTGGTATTTGCATAGTAAAATAATAAGGTAATTTTTAAGTTTATTGTTGAAATTTATGCAATTCCTATTAAATATTTTTTTAGAGATTTTATATATTAAATGATTGTATATAACAATTTTATTGTTACTATATAATTGTTTGTAGGTTTATATATGTTCATGCTCCACACAATGCTGCAGTTATTGGTCAAGAACTAATGAGTTGCTTTTTGGATTGGAACATTGATCGTAAGATTTCAACCTTAACTTTAGATAATTGTTCTACTAATGATTCAATGCTACCTGATCTGTTAGACTCATTAGATAGAACTTAAATGTTATTGTATGGAGATATTTTTCACATGCGTTGTGCTGCTCACATATTAAACTTGGTAGTGAAAGATGGGTTAAATCTAATTTCTCAATGCATTGTTAAAGTTAGAGATAATGTTGCATATTGGACAGCAACACAAAAGAGGGAGGAAAAATTTAAAAAGATTGCATCTCAAGAGAAAGTCTTCTTGTAAGAATTTATCTCTTGATTGTCAAACTCGTTAGAATTCTACTTTTTTAATACTTAAAAATGCATTGTTTTATGAGAAAGTGTTTCCTCGTTTAAAACAATTGGATAAGAATTATAATAGTCTTCTTGATGCATTGGATTAGAAAATGACAAGTATAATTTGTGATAAGTTAGAAGTATTTTACAAGGTTACTGAATTGATTTCTGGTTCCAACTATCCCACCATAAACATGTTATTTCCTCATATTTGTGACATCAAATTGTCATTATATAATTGGATTAATGATGATGATAATTTGGTCAAGGGAATGGCTTCAAACATGCTTGTAAAATTTGATAAGTATTAGCAAGAAGTTAATATTGTCATAGCTATAGAAGTTGTTTTAGATCTTAGATTTAAGATGAATTATCTCGAATTCTATTTTCCAAAAATATATGGAGAGAATGCCTTTTTTGAAATTGAAAAGGTGAGAACAAAATGTTATGATTTGATAAATATGTACCGAAATAAACGAATTTTAGAAGAGAGTCGACAAATTGAATTTTCAAGACGTTCCAATACATCTCAAAGTTCAAAAGGTACTAGTGTTCTTAATCCTAGTGGTATAAATGAGTATAAACAATGAAAATTAATGCAAAATAAAGCTGGATCTTTGAAATCTGAGTTAGACTCTTATTTAGAGGAGGCTGATGTAGAAATTTCGAATGAAAAATTTGATATATTGTCTTGGTGGAAGTGTAATAAACATAAGTATCCAATAATGCATGATATGACTAGAGATATCTTGGCTATTTCGATCACCACAGTTGCTTCAGAATCTGCATTTAGTACAAGTGGTAGAATAGTGAGCAAACATCGTAGTAGACTCAAAGAAAACACATTGGAAGCTTTGATGTGTACTAAAGATTGGTTATGGGCTGCTAATATTCATAAACAAGGTATAAGTTTATATATTTAATACATATTATATTTTATTAACACTTGTTTTATGTATTATATATTAATTATTTAATTATGTATTTAAATATTTTATAATTTATTCAGATGTTATCTCCTGGTTCATACGTTTCCACTATTAATATTGCAGAAGATGATGTTGAGGTAAAAAAATTACATTATTGATTAATCAATTTATTATTTTGGTTTATAAAAATGATTTTATATGTTTGATTTTTACAGGAAATAGATACAGTTGATGAATAATTAGAAGAAAGAAGTTTTGATTTATTGTAATTGAAATTTTCTTAAATTTATTTAATTAGATTTCAATATTTGCATTAGTTTATAATGTTTTATTTATATCTTGTGTTTCTTGTTTATATCATTATATGTATTTAATCTTATCTAGATTCATAGAAATATATATTATTAAATGTTAAATTTTTTTATCATAAACTCAAAATAACAAATTCAGATAATAAATTCAATATCAACCATTTGTTTTGGTTGAATTGCATTGCTAAATGACGCTCAATTGAATAGGATTTTGAAAAACGGTTTTTTCGGGTTTTTTTTCAATAATTGTCCCAAACTGTTACCGCGGGTAAAAAACTGTCCCCAAACTGCAACGATTTTCGGGCGATTTTGAGGACAAATTTTATAATTCGGTTCATGGACGGTTATATTCAAATCCATCCCCTCACATCCCCGTGCCCATCCCTACTCCCAAGAAACAATTTGACATCTGTTAGTTGGTCTAGGAATCAGCTTAACCAAATTGTCGTGGAAACATATAAATTCTAAAAAAAAATATTAGTGAAGTCTCTTTGATTAAGCATTAATGTAAATTTAGCACTTCAGGTTAAATATATTTTATAATCCATTAGTTTGGAAATCAGAGTAAATAAATGATAAAAGAATATTATTTTAATAATTCAAATAACTAAAATATGTTAGAACTCGATACTTTAATGGTTTTAAGTAAAATGATAATTCATATAATTTTTTTCACAAAATATTTTTAATATTTAATTATTATCACTATCTTTTTTTAACATTTTATTGATTTCTTATTTTTTTGAAAACATAAAAATATGTATTTATATATTTATGTTAAAATATTATTATTGTTAATTTTTCCTTCAATACTTTTATACTAAATTTTATTTTTATCAGTAAATAATTCGTGTTTTATTACATTTTTATCACTTGACAATAAAAAATAATATTGATAAAAAAATCATTAAAATAATATTATTAATCTTTAATTAACTCTATTCAAAATTGAGATACTAGCAAACACATTTTAACATCTGAGGTACAAGACTAACTTTGTAATCTGGGAAATTTGCAACCCCTCTCCCTAAATTCTATACAATTTTTTTTTCTGGAAATACAAATCCTATAATTCGAAGTTTCAAACTCGATATAAAATTATTTTCTAGTATCTTCTTCATTTTTCATTTTTTAAACCTTAAATTTCTGTTCCTGAAAAGGCTAATGTAACAAGCAGGGGAATGGTTCATTTTCACAGTGGTTAAAAAGTCAGTTCCGCCATGCGTGGTGGAGCATTTGGTGCAACAGAAACGGTATTTCTTTATATCTTCAAACTCCCTTCCCCAAGACAATTTAATATGTAGAACTGGCTATAGTTATTATTATGAAACATGAACAAGTAGTTACATTTTACAATAAAACCATAAGCCAGAGGCCACATACCTGAAAGAAACGGAGCAGCACAAAACAATCACTCACGGCCTAATGGTGAGTTCAGCTCTGAGGTGGAGGACTCCATTGATAAAAAAGGGGCTTTCATCCCCCACGAAAGTTGTCCAAGGAATACCAAACAAGTTCCGATACCCAACTGCTTTTCCCCCCGTGAAGGTGTAGTTTCCATTGTACTTGGTTACATACTCCTCACTTGGTTTTAACCTTGCAGCAAACTCGTAGTTCACTGCAAAGCTGACTGATCCTTTCTCTTGCATTCCTAAAAATAGTCCAAAACACTGGAAGGAGCTTTGTTGGTCCATGTTGCAGTGGGCAGACAAAAAAAAACCCTGTCCACCTAAGTGAAAAGCTTGTGAGTACACCCGACCAGATGGGAACAGCTGTAAACACTCCTCTCTCTTGAGCTCGAGGTACACGATGCACTGCTGGCGAGAAAGCTCAAACTCCACAACCTTGACAGGCCTGTATCTATAAGCCCGTTCCACAAATCGACGATTTATGGAACTATCCCCAGCAGCAAGGGCACGCTGCCTATACGGTGCATCTGCCTTGAAAAAGAGTGCCTCAAGCACAACCTTTGACGCTAGCTCTGGATCAAAATCACTGCAGGATAAAATCTTCTTAAGTTTCCGGCAAGTCATGTATGGATAACGAATGAGAGAGGCAAGCCGTGAGCTAATGACTTCTCGGCGGTCTTCAAATTTTGGATAATGAGTTCGGGCCCACTTAAGCACAAAATCAAAAACACCATCCTCAGAAGCAACTTGGAGATCATCACTTGAGAGTACCGACTCAATACCAGCAAGGGGAAGGTTCAGCACCTCATCCTGGAACCTGATGATAAATATAGCAACTTAAAAGGCATAATCTATAGTTAAGACTCTGTTACACAATCTATAGCTTCAGGACATTATGCGTATCTCAGTCGTATTCAAACAGTTCAACATTTAACAGTTTCAGATCCAAGTAAACACAAAACATGTGTTAAAAATGGATAAATTATTCAAGTAACAGTAGTATACATAACAAGGAGAAAATTCCCACTCTCAACTCCATTTCATTTCAACTGCATTACAGGGGCCCACTGTGTATGAAGTGCTAATTAACATTTAACAAAAATAAAAACAATTCCTTACATCCGATGTGTTGTTGCTTATTTTTTAGGTTAAAGTGCACCATTAGTTCCTAAACTTTAACTAAATTCACACATAGGTCTATAAACTTTTAAAACGTATGATTTGATCCTCAAATTTTTAAAACATGATTTGGTCCTCAACTTTTTAAAAATTCACACAGAGATCCATAAACTTTTAAATCATATGATTTGGTCCCTTAACTTTTAAAACTTCACATATATGTCGTTAGATTTTTAAATCTTACAATTTAATCCCAAATTTTTAAAACTTCACATATAAGTCCTAGTTTTGCTACTAAAATACATATTTATGAATAAAAAATCTAAGATATATGTATGAATTTTTAAAAATTTAATGATAAAATCGAAAGTTTTAAAAGTTTGGAAACCTATGTTTGAATTGAGTTAGAGTTTGGGGACTAATAATGCACTTTAACCTATTTTTTATACAAAAATTTCTCCAAAATGACTGGCCATATCAAAAAGTAGCTAAAAGTAAGACACATTTTAAAAGGCTAAAAAAAAGAGTACTTAAAGAAAATGAAAAAATCTAAACAACCTGGTCATAGATGGAGATGAGAAAAAAAAAGCAGGAAAATATCAGTGCACCAAAACATCATCTAGCACAAGCAGTCATTTAAAATATGTGAGGAACCAACTTGGTTATATCTTTGTAGCTTTGAGCAAGGTGCTGCTTTGCTGCATCCGTCAGTGGCTGAACTGCTTCGGCCATCAGAACACCAGAAGGAAGATCCAAATAAAGTAGGGCTGACTCACAATTCATAGGCAAGTTCCGCAGTACCTTGCTGCAATATCTCATGCATGATGCAACCTCATATTTGTCAGCAGCCATCAGCACATCCAACAAAGCAGGAGGTGTACTTACAGATAAAGTATTACTGTACATAAAGTTAAGAAGATCCATAAAGGCCACTTCTTCTGCATTGAATAAGAAAACATTGAATATATTCAATACGAGAAAAAATTTGGTATTAAAAGGACAAAAAATCAAATTTATAAGAGATGATTTAATCTAGTGTAAAACTTCCGTCTGATTACCAGATGCATGGATCCTTAGAGTTACACATCGGTCTTTTGACTCCCTCATCCCATTAGCAAATAACTATGGAAGCCACGAAACAAACAATGAATAGAAATATTACAGGAACAAGAAATGCATTCTAAGACTGTTTAAGATTCCTCACCTTGTAAAAAAATGGACTCTTCGCTGCCAAAATTGGGGAGCTAATATGTATTGTTTTGACTTCAATAACAGTTGGAGAGGCCATGTTCCAGGATGAATCACAGCTTTGAGAAGCTTTGCCACCTGCAAAAAGTTTCAGATACATTAGAAAATCATAACCACAACCAGATAACAACTAAAATTCAAAACAGCAGTGGCAGCATAAATGTTTAGCCGAAAGAGAATTTATACACTCTTAGGATTTAATGATATTACGATCCCAAGTCTAAACTTAACCAGTAATCTTAAAAGCAAAACTTAACTTTTATTAGACTTTAGAGAACATTTTTACTTCTCTGCTGGGAACAGAATATGATTACTTCTAACGAATAAGTCCCAGTATAACTAATAAAAAAGTCAGCAAACAACTACCAGAATGAAAAGAGAGAATAAAAATTAAAAAAAATTCAAGCAAGCATTGATCAAATGGACAAAGAAGAAAAATATGTACCAAGTTTATTCAAATTAATTCCAACATCAAAAGGCGATTCCTCAAGCATGGCAACGGCTTCCTCACATTGGTTCTCACAAGCTACACAATCCTCGAGATCCGGCACGCTGCAATTTAAAATTTGCTGCTCACCATCTCCAAATGCATCAACAGCTAGGAAAAAAAATGAGCAATAACATTTTAAATCAGTAAAAAACATACAAAAGGTTCTAAAGGCTAAGATAGGTGTCCCAAAAAGTTTAGCATAAGCTAACTCAAGGAAGAAATATCAAAATTAAGAAAAAAAAATTCTAGAAAAAAAAAGAGAATAAAAAACAATACCAATAAGAAAATTACTCTTTAAAAGCATTAAAAACTTCATATCAATCATTACAATTACAAGGCTAGCATTCAAAGTTAACAATATACATGTCAACAAGTTTGAAGAAGACAGCCAAAACACAGTCAACATTGTAGGATTCAAATGATGACCATTAGAGCTTGTAAATGTATCAGAAAAAGTTAACCTACATTAGTTAGGGTTCCAGAATGGGATATCAAATGAGTACTTGGTCCTTTGAGCAAAATGCCTATGTGAACCTGCCAAATCTACCAGTTTTCAGACCCATTATTCACTTAAATCCTTATTTCTACACTTTCCCATAAAAACAGCCTCTACCCATCAAGCCATCCTGCAAATCCAGCAGCTAAAGTCTAAACCCAGGAGAAATTTTGCTCGTGTTATTTCAAGAGATGACCATAAACAAAACCAATCATCAAACATATCTGAAGGCAGCATTGGAATCAAATGAAAAGGGAAAAATGACTTCCTTTGTGCACACCAGTTCTAGGGTAGATGGTGGCAAAACAAATGAAAATCATGTTAGTTAGCATAGCTAAGGGGAAAAGTGAATTCATTTCTGCTTCCTTGCAAATGTTTTCAGGGGAATAAAACAAAGTTGATTTTTTTTTAATATCAGACAGTAAATTTCATTCAACTATCAGAACTATAAACATCATATCAACATAGCTCATTATCTCCTCGGGAAAATCAAAAAACCAAAACAAGCTCTGCTTACAAACAGAAGCATGTTTTGCCAACATATGAGCAATTCTATTACATTCCCTTGGGGCATATACAAACTTTGTACAAGTCTCCTATTAAAATTCCTAATTTCATCAATCAAAACACCCTCAGCCACAAAACAAGGCTCACAGCTATCAATCATTTGTACCGCACGTTGACAGTCACTTTCGATAATGACTGGACCAATGCTCTTCTCCTCCACCCATCTACAAGCTAGCAAGATTACCCAAAGCTTTGTGCACAAAGGAGAGCGTTGTGGTTGGCTGTAGCTCATAACCATATGTGACACACATCTTTCTCCATTCCTACAAACAAAACCAGTTCCTAAAGCATTGCTAGTTTCACTTAGGGCCACATCAGTATTAATCTTTCATAACCCAACAGGAGGCTTTTCCAACTTCTTTGCTACAAAGACACCTACAATGCTTCTCACTTTTTCAATCAACTTTTGGAATTCATCACAGAAGAACCCAATCCAATTTTAAAGCAAATCAACAGACCTACAACTCTTCCCATGAAGAAGCTCATTCCTATTATGCCATACCCCCCAACACAAATAGCAAAAAAGACGCATATCATCCTCAATGGAGGTAAGAAACAGATCATAAATCAAGTCAACAAATGACTTACCTGTAAAGCTCCTATGCAGCGCAGAAAAGAGAGATTGATGCCATATATCTTTAGCATACTTGCAATTTCACAAAGCATGAAGGACAGTATCATAGTCACCATTTTAGAGTCTACACCAAGGTGACTCCGAAACTTTCCTTCGATATAGACTAAGTTGAATAGGTAATGCCTCTTTACAAGCCCTCCAACTCATAAGCTTGATTTTGATAGGAATGTGAAGCTTCCACAGCATCCCCCACCACCTTTGCCTCTGCAAAGAGCTCAAGGTAGCTCCAAAGTCAACTTTCAGCTTAGATCGTCTCAAGTCCTCAACTAGCCAGTAGCTATGCTTAAAAGTAAACGAGCCACTTTGGTTGTTGGCCCAAATAAGCCTGTGGGGTGATGAATACCACTGATTTGAAGTATTGCCTTTGCTTCCACTTCATTAAAGCAACTATTAACCATATCAACCCTCCAGCCACCAGTGTTAGTGATAAGTGAATCCACTAAAACATCAATCCCTAGAACAGGAACAATAACTTTAGGTCCAAAGCCACTATGTACCCAATGATCCTTATACACAGCAAAATCCTTTCCATTTCCGATTCTCCATCTTGTTCCCCTTTTAATCAACTCTCTCCCCCACATAATGCTTTTCCAAACAAAGGAAGAGTAGGTAGGAATACCCACCTCCAACACACTATCCCTCCGGGAAGTACTTCCCTTTCAAAACTCTAGCAGCCAACTGAGTTTGGATTTTGAATTAGTCGCCAACAATGCTTTGACAGTAGAGCTTGGTTGAAAGGAATCAGATTTTTAAAACCAAGTCACCCCAAACTCTTCGGTCTACACAATTTATCCCAGTTAGACAAATAAAATTGTAACTTGCTTCCAACAAAATCCAATATCCAAATTATGCCCCAAAAAAATATCACCTTCGTATCTCAGTGTCCAAATTCACATAAGGAAAAAGAAACGCATAACATGCCCAGCGAAAAAAGTAAAAAGAAAATATAAATATATTTCCTCCTTTACGGATAAAAAATATAAAAAAAGAGAGATAGAGAGAGAGAGAGAGAGAGAGAAATGCATCCGTAGTTACAGCTTGAAATGGAGGACAATTACCAATATCTTTCTTAAGGTCTTCCCTCCGTCTTTTGCGATTGCGGTCCCAGTCGACTATGCTGGAGCAATTATGGCAGGAGGCCTTGGTCTCCAACAAGTCGGGTACAATCTCAATCCTCAGAACTCGATCGGAGAAATTGAGGTCGTTGAAGGCAAAGGCGAAGTCGGGTTCGGAGCAAGAGGAAGCGAGAGATACGTCCGAGTCCATGATAACACGCGGATCGAAGAGATCAACGTTGTTCGATTCCTACCACGGCCTGGAAAGCCCTAACCCAAGGCTAAAGTTGGAAAGCCAAATGAGAGATTCTTAAAAGGTAGAGGTCGTCGAGGGAGTTTAATCTCAAAAACCACGTACAGTTCAAAGTTCGGTTAATAGCTTTATCTTATGCGCTCTAACCGTAGAGTGCAAGGATAGGGATTTTTAACTTTTTCATAATTTCTGAATAATTTATTTGAATCCAGAATAGATAGCAAAGCAGCAGATAGACCCGGCAACGCCAAAACATCAGATCAATTCAAGGTGTCGAATATATGTAATTTCCCGCAAAAGTACATGGTGATGAATAATACACGGGAAAAAGAAAACAAAAAAGTAGAATTAAGTACTCCTCTACTTACCAAATGAGTAAATAAGTTTGACATTAACCCCGCAGCAAAAGTGATTGAATTGTATATTATATTTATACTTTAATATTATTATTATTTAATAAAATTATTATTGATATATATATTTTTTCAAATATTTTTTTAATAATAATAAATAAAATTATGCTAATATTAACACCCTATCAAATTTATTCTTTAATATTTTAATATCTAAACTTTCACTTTTAAAAAATTAAGTATGGGAGCAAATAATAAGGTAAATATTCTATATTTAAAGTACAAAATTAATATAATTATTATTTTTACAATAAAAAGATATAAATTATATATTATATTTATATAATTAATTACATATTTTATTATTCTAACATAAATTTATCATTAATAAAATATAATTTTTTAAATAACAATATAAATTATTATAATACCTCCACTTATTTAATTTAAAAATATTTTTGTAATATTTATTAATAAAAATTAAAAATTAACTAACTAAAATATGTGTATTTAGTTAATATATGAACAAATGCAAAGAAAATATATATATTTAATTATTTAAATATAAATTAACACAAATTAAATCAATAATTATTGTAAATTATACTCTATTATTGTTACAACTAATTAGATGTATACATGTGTTGACATTATAACACAATATACATTATTATATCATTGAATAATGTATCATATGTAAATAATTTTATATAAAAATATTATTAATCATGTATTATTTAAATTGAATTAATGTCTTATCATAATAAACATATAATTGATAATAAAATTAATCCTATATCTAACTAAAAAAATACATTATAATATATTAACCATCATGCTAATACGATGCCTATTATATTGTAGTACAATAGAGATGATTGAAAAAAAATTTATAAAAATAGATATAATGTAATTGATAAATATTTATGTTTTCAACTTTACCCAAAAAAAAAACATAAAAATTAAACCAAAAAAATTAAAAAATTAAAAAATTAAAATAATAATTTTAATTCTATTAAATATATTTTATTATTTAAAAAATTTATTAATAAAATAATATTATATTAACTAATTAAATTTAATTTTTACTAAAAAGGTAACATAATAACGGTCTTTACAAAAAAAAATTATTGAAATATTATGTAAAATATTTAATATTTCAAATAATGTGACATAATAAACTGGTGACATAATATTGGACAAATTTTGGTGTGATACACTGAAAAAACAGAGTTCAAAAGACTTTTATCTCAAGTCATATTAAAATTTAATTACAACTTTAGCCTTGATCTTTCACAAGGGTTAGTTGAATAAAACTTTTTTTTTATCTAACGATTTGATCGGTAACGTACACTTGTATATTATCAAATGTATTAAAATTTAATAATAATAGTATATAATTTTTTTAAAAAATATAAAATTAAATTGATCTTTTACATAAAAAAATTATTTTTATAAAAATAAAAAAGTGAGAATAAGATTAACAAATATTATCAAGTATCATTCTAAAAAAAATTAAATAAATATAAAATATATTATATATAAGATTTTGAAAAATAGGATAAATTAGACATCACTCACTATTTTTATTATAATTTGACATGACAGTTGTATTTTTTATGGAACTTTCAAATTTACCCTTAATTATCATACTAGGATTTCTTAGGTTTTTTTTCCTAAGCTGCTTGCATATAAATATGCGAATTGTTATCTCCATAAGTGAATGGCAGCGAACGACAAGGGCAACGATAGGAACAACACGACGGTAGCAACAAAAAAACAACTATGACTGTAACGAGCTAGTGACGTCGACCTCCTATCTCCAAACGAACGACGATGGTGGTCTTCCAACTAGACGGGGATAATGACTTTAGCAACGAGTCATTAACGATGACGATTGTTGAAGAGTCGTTGAGGGTGGCTTAGTTTTTTCGATTTGCGTCAATGTTTGTTGGTGCATAAGAGTAAAAGAAGAAGAAGTAAGGTTTCATCAACTCTACAGAGCATGCAAGGTCTAAAACCTCATAACTTCTTCTCTGAGCAACTGGTGGTATACAATTATTTTCTTGCTTTGGTCTTTCAATGAGTTTTGGTTCATTTTTGTGTATTTTGATTTACCTTACTAGTAAATGAAGTGCAATTTGAGTAGCAATATTTACTTCTTTGAAATTGTTGTCATACTTGAACTTCTCATTGTTTCACTTAGTTAATTCATTCTTCATTACGTGATGTGTTTTCAATAGCTTTGCATAAATGGTAATTTACATCAACTTTCAGTCGTCTACATGTTTCTAAATTTGACGGAAACTATTGACATGTTCTCTTTAGTTAGAAAATTTATCCAATGAATTTGATATATGTTAAATTCTTAAGAGATTATAGATAATAAAAATATTATTAATTTTATATATATTCCATTCAATTTTGACAAGATGAGTTATGGGTAATCAAAATTTGATAAATTAAACAAATTTTTAATTTAATTGAATATGTATATCTAATTAGTGAGATCAATAACTTATCAAAATTTAATTGAATACATCTATTTTAACAATATTTGAATATCAAAATTTAGTTAATTAAATAACTATCTAATTCTCATCAATCAAATCCAATAAAATATTTAATTATAATTTAAATCACAATTGGTATACGAAAATTAATTAAATTTAAAAAAAATATGAAATAAAGATAATTTATATATGATTTTTTAGTAATATAAAACCATCTTAACATAAAACTCTAAAATTTATTAAAAAAAAGTCAACAGTTTAACTTATTGCTTAATAAAACTACTTATATATCACAATTTTAATAATTAAGTGTATCTTAATTAAATATGGTTAATTATATATGCATATAAGTTTGATTACCCACTAGGCATATATATAATTATTATTCTTCAACGGTGTTGGAACATTGGATTTTGTAACTTTACTTGTGGCAGGAAAACCTTATATAGGTAGAGAGAAAACCATGCAAGGAAAAATGTATCAAAACTAAAGTTTAAAATATTGATATAGTTTGAAAAGATGAAATTTATAAAAAATGATTGTCTAAAAAAATGAAGTTAATAAAAAATTATAAATTCTTATCTTATATTGTTTTTTTACATTATTTAAAAGATTTATAAATAATGAATAATTGGTTATTCAGATTAGGCCTCAAGGGACACTCATTTTTGTAGAAGAGGAGATGATCTAGACAAATGTGATACCACACGTGCGCGCATCGTTGTCGGTCCGTCCGACCTACCGTGTCGAGCCGAGTGCGTGTGAGATGGTATTTTATTTTTTTTGGGAAAAAATTTTTTTTAAGAAAAAAAATTTCCACTTAAAAAAATGGTTGTCATATATATATATATATTTCTCTCTAAAAAAACAACTATTATTTTCTTTTATTAGAATATGACCGTTAAATGGTCGTTTCTCTTCTTTATTTAGAAAAATAGTCGTTGCTCGTATTTACTCACAAAAATGTATGTTACTCGTCTTTACTCAGAAAATGTCTGTTACTCTTCATTACTCAGAATGACTGTTACGCTCTTAATTCCCAGACATTACCGCAAAACTCATCTCACTAGAAACAATTCTCTCTGCAATTCTAAGTTATTTTTTAGTTTTCTGAGCAACAAACTTTTCAGGTGTACCATTCCGGTCTTCATAGTGCAGTGAAGTTCCGAGACAGAGAAAAAAGATTCTGGGCTGTTTTATCCTGGGGACAACGGGGATGTGTTTGCTTGCACAAATTTGGGCAGATCCACGAAACGTCTTAAAGAGAGCGACCTAGTCCGCGACTCAACCCAAGCAGTTCCTTTCAAGTATCGGTAATATTGTTCATACACTATTATTATAAACTTCCTTCAAAAAATTTAAGACGTGTTCAATCTGCCATGTCTACTGAAATGCTAATTGTTGATCTAAACAAACCATTCCATTTTGAGGGACTACACTTTAAAAGATGTAGACAAAAAATGTTATTTTCTTAACCATGAAAAAATTCGTTTATGCTCTTACTACTGAAAAACCAATACAGTCTATTCCTCTTACTGAAGATGCAACTAAGGATTTAGACACCTGGATGTAAAATGATTTTCTGTGCAAAAATTATATTCTTAATGGTTTAGCTGATGATTTGTATGATTATTATAACTCTGATAAGTCTGCTAAGGAAATTTGGGAAGCACTTCAAAAGAAGTACGACACTAAAGAAGCTGGAACTAAGAAGTATGATGTTAGTAGATACATGAAGTTTCAAATGATTGATGGCAAATCAGTGGAAGCTCAATCACACGAAATAACTTATGAAGGTATAACTCTAGATAAACAATTTCAAGTAGATGTTATTATAGATAAATTACCCCCTGCTTGGAAAGATTTTAAGAATACACTTAGACATAAAACTAAGGAATTTTCTTTAGAAAGTCTTATAACCCGTTTAAGAATAGAAGAAGAAGCCCGAAAATAAGACCAAAGAAATGAAATACTCGTAGTCTCAAATAACAGTACCAATAAGAAACCCTCCTCTACAATTCTGAAACCTAAAAGTAGAAATATGAAAACTCAGAATCGTAATAATAACCAAAATCGTAACCACCAAAATAGAAATAGAAACTATCCTCCCTAGAATGGACCTCAACCCCCTTAAGAAATAACACATTCATGTGTTATAGTTGTAACACACCTGGCCGCTTGGCTAGGAACTACCGGAACAGGAATCGTCCTACCTCACAGGAAAACCTTATTGAAGATCAACTTATTGCTATGATATCTGAAGTCAATTTTGTTGATGGATCCGAGGGGTGGTGGGTGGACACTGGTGCTTCTCGCCATGTCTACTATGATCGAGACATGTTCAAGTCCTATTCTGATTCTGAGGATAAGAAAGTGCTACTGGGTGACTCCCATTCCACTAAAGTTGCTGGTACTGGTGAGGTCGCATTGAAGTTTACCTCTGGAAAGATTGTCATCTTGAAGGATGTCCTACATACTCCAGAGATGAGAAAGAACTTAGTTTCAGACTATCTTCTTAACAAAGATGGGTTTACTCAAACTATAAGGGGTGATTTATATACCATAACTAAAAATAATATATTTGTTGGGAAAGGGTACGCCACTGATGTCATGTTTAAATTAAATGTTGAAATCAATAAAACCTCTGCCTATATGTTGACTTCTTTTAATATTTGACATGCTAGACTTTGTCATGTTAATAAACGTATAATAAAGAACATGAGTACTTTATAACTAATTCCTAAACTATCTTTGAATGATTTTGAAAAATGTGATTTTTGTAGTCAAACTAAAATAACCAAAACTTCACATAAATCAGTAGTTAGAGAATATGAACCTTTAGAATTAATACATTCTGACATATGTGAACTTGATGGAAATTTAACAAGAAATGGAAAACGTTATTTTATAACTTTTATAGATGATTGTTCAGATTACACTTATGTATATCTAATGAAAAATAAAAGTGAAGCGTTTGACATATTTAAAATATTTATGACTGAGATTGAGAATCAACTTAACAGAAAAATAAAAAGGTTTCGAAATGATAGAGACACTGAATATGATTCCAATATCTTTAATGATTTTTATAAAACTCATGAAATCATTAATGAAAAAACTGCACCTTATTCTCCTGAAATGAATGACAAAGCTGAAAGAAAAAATAGAACTTTTACTGAATTAGTTGTTGCAATTTTATTAAACTCTGGTGCTGCTTTCCATTGGTGGGGAGAAATTTTATTAACTATTTGCTATGTGCTAAATAGAGTGGCTAAATCTACAAATAAAATTTAACCATATGAAATTTTGAAAAATAAGAAACCTAATTTAACTTATTTTAAAACTTGGGGTTGTTTATCTTATGTTAAGATCTCTGATCCTAAAAGAAATAAACTTGCTAGTAGAGCATATGAGTGTGTATTCATAGGATACGTTGTGAATAGTAAAGCTTATAAATTCTATGATTTAAATGATCATGTAGTTATAGAATCAAATGATGCTGACTTCTATGAACATAGGTTTCCCTTTAAATTTAAAAATAGTGGAGGCTCGTCTTCTAGAGTTTACTCATAACTAGAACTAGTTAACAAAATGAAGAATTAAACACTGAAATTATAAGAAGTAAACAAGCTTGAACCCTTAAGGACTTTGGGTCTGATTTTTATACTTATACCTTAGAGGAAGATCCCCAAACTATTAAAGAAGCATTATCTTGTTTAGATGCCAACTTATGGGAAGAAGCCATAAATGATGAAATAGACTCTCTTGAGTATAATAAGACTTGGTATTTAGTTGACTTACCTCCTGGTTGCAAAACCATTGGTTGTAAATGGATAATGAAGAATAAATTAAAACCTGATGGTACTATTGAAAAGTACAAAGCTCGTCTCGTAGTTAAAGGGTATAGGCAAAGGGAAGATGTAGATTTCTTTGATACCTTTTCACTAGTCACACGAATAACTTCCATACATGTATTTTTTTCTCTTACTGCTATCCATGATTTAGTAGTACACCAAACGGATGTTAAAACTGCTTTCTTAAATGGTGATTTAAAAGAAGAAATTTATATGAATCAATCTGAAGGTTTTGTTATCCTAGGTCAAGAAAATAAAGTTTGTAAATTATATAAATCTTTTTATGGTCTAAAACAAGCACCTAAGCAATGACATGAAAAATTTGATAATCTAGTTATCTTGCATGGATTCAAAATAAATGAAAGTGAAAAATGCATTTATTATAAATTAGAAAATAATATTTGCACTATTATATGTTTATATGTGTATGACATGCTTATTTTTGGATCAAATATTTATGCTGTGAATAATGTGAAAACTTTGTTAAATGTTAATTTTGATATGAAAGATCTCGGAGAAGCAAGTGTAATCCTTGGTATAAAGATAATTAGGTGTGACAAGGAAATTTCTCTAGATCAATCTCACTACATTGAGAAGATCTTAAAGAAATATAATTACTTTAACTGTAAATCTGCATGTACTCCTTATGATCCTAGTGTAAAGTTGTTCAAGAATACCAGAGACGGTGTTAGACAAACTGAATATACGAGCATCATTGGTAGCTTACATTACACTATTGATTGCACTAGACCATACATAGCTTATATTGTGGGACTACTATGTAGATTTACCAGTAGACCTAGTGTAGAGCATTGGAATGCTATTGAAAGGGTTATGAGATACCTTAAGAAAACAATGAACCTTGGGTTACATTATAAAAAGTATCCTGCTGTTTTAGAAGGATACAACGATACAGATTGGAACACTTTATCATAAGACTCCAAAGCAACTAGTGGCTATATATTTAACATAGCTGGTGGAGATGTTTCTTGGAAGTCTAAGAAACAGAAAATATTGGCTCAATCTACAATGGAGTCTGAAATGATAACACTAGCCACTGCTAGTGAAGAAGCAGGCTGACTAAGAAGTCTGTTAGTTAAGATCCCTTTTATGGGAAAGACCGATACCAGCTATATTGATCCACAACGATAGTACCACAGCTATTGCAAATATTGAGAACCTTTACTACAACGGCAAGAGACGATAGATACGTCGTAAGCATAATACGATTAGATAATTTCTCTCTACGGGAGCTGTAAGAGTGGATCATGTACGTTCTGATGAAAACTTGGCAGATCCTTTGACGAAATGATTACCGAGAGAAAATATTTTCAAAACCTCAAAAGGAATGGGATTAATGCCCTTTAAATGAAGAGTCACTTGTGATGGTATTTTTAAATCCCATTCTATATTGTTAGAAGCATGAAGTCCTAAAGCGATAGAAAATGATGAGTTAATTATTAAACTCTTAATGAGTTCTATACTTTATGTGGAGTGGAGTACGTAGCTACATGAGTACTCTTGATAGACTCACCTATGTGAATGTGGAAGTGTGGCCGCTTCCTATGAAATTTATTTACTAGAGCGTTCACTATACTGGGATATACGTGCATGACCATAAAGCACGGACTTTTAGAACTACACCTTGGAAAGGTTGTGTGTGTGATGATTGTTAGAGATAGAGTTCAAAACTACGAGTTACTCTAGTATATTCTAAAGCATCAACACTATGCAAAGGTTCAAGTCGATAGACAACTTTTTTGCTTATGCATAATCTTATAATTTTAATTGATCGGTTGCTCGATGAAAATTTATTTTTATATAAAATTCAAGTGAGTGATTGTTGGAAAAGATGAAGTTTATAAAAAATGATTGTTGGAAAAGATGAAGTTAATAAAAAATTGTAAAGCCTTATCACACATTGTTTTTTTACATTATTTAAAAGAGGTATAAATAGTAAATAATTGGCTATTGGGATTGGGCCCAAAGGGGCACCCACTTTTGTGGAAATGAGAGAAGACCTAGGCAAATGTGATACCACACGCACGCGCGGCCTATCGCCAGCGCCAATCGACCGGCCGTGCGGAGCCGAGTGCGTGTGTGTGAGGTGATATTTTATTTTTTTTGGAAAAATATTTTTTTTAAGAAAAAAATTTTCCACTTAGAAAAATGGTTGTTATATATATATATATATATGTTTCTCTCTAAAAAAACAACCGTTATTTTCTTTTATTAGAATATGATCGTTAAATGACTGTTTCTCTTCTTTATTCAGAAAAATAGTTATTGCTCGTATTTACTCACAAAAATATGTTACTCATCTTTACTCACAAAATGTATGTTACTCTTCATTACTCAGAATGAATGTTACGCTCTTAATTCCTAGACATTACCGTTATTATCATAATTGCCACACTGTTTTTGAAACCTATAAATAGAGGACCTCAACTCTCAGTTTTATAACAGCAATCTCTACAAACTCATCTCACTATAAACAATTCTCTCTGTAATTTTAAGTTATTTTTCAGTTTTCCGAGTAACAAACTTTTCAGGTGTAGCATTTCGGTCTTCATCAGTGCAGTGAAATTCCAAGACAGAAAAAAAAATTATGGGTTGTTTTATCCTAGGGACGACGGGGTTGTGTTTGCTTGCACAAATTTGGGCAGAGCCGCGAAACGTCTTAAAGAGAGCGACCTAGTACGCGACTCAACCCAAGCAGTTCCTTTCAAGTTATCGGTAATATTGTTGGTACACTGTTATTATAAACTTGCTTCAACAGATATTTATTAAAATATTAAAGATTTAATTTTGAAATAAATATCAATAATATTATTTTTATTAATAAAAAATTTTTAAAAAAGAAATATACAAAAATTATAGATTAATAAATTTATGAATATTATTAATATATACTAAAATTATAAAACAATCGAATACTTGTTAAATTTTTTTCCTATTTGTAAATATAATATAAATCTATGTGATATTTTTTTTACCAATAAATTAAAATGTTATAGAATATGTAATTGAAGTCTTTTATATATTTGTATAAACTAATAATTAAATAAATACACAATTTTTTAAATATTTATAATATAATAAACTTTGTTGAAAAAAATAATTTTTTTTTCAAAACTTATGATTTCAATGAATGGTTTTAAAATATAACTTCAATATTAGATAAAGATATTTAATGATAATTATATTTAAAAATAAATAAAGTTAATTATAAACAATATTTTCAGATATTATTTATTTAATATCCACTTTATCAAGTGGTATTCTCTTGGTTAAGTTAATACCATTTGAATTAGTCGTACCTTTATTTTAAAAAAATCTTAATGAATCCCTATTCTAAGACTAACACTCGTGAAATTAATATTTCATCTATTTAAATAAAAAAATATAAAAATAATAAAATAAAAATATATTAAATTATCGTAAGAATCAATAAAAATTATTTATGGTTTGAGTTTTTTTCCTTATGTATTTTAATTCTTTAAATATGTAGACAAATCTTCAATCCAACTTCATTATTTATGTATTTAAATATTCCCATTTTAAATTGTAAAAATACATAAATAAAAATATCAAAGTCTAAATTTAAAAACAAAACATACCTAAAATCACACTTAAATTGAAATATAGGTGAAAGAAAAAACACACTAGATTGAAATCTAGATGTTATATACATATTATAATCTATGTTTACGTAAACAAACTAAATAAAATTTAAAGATTTAATAGAGTTAGTCATACAATAAAAAACTCACTTATTATAAAAAAAACAAATAAATGACTAGTATTCTACCGTTATCATCATTTAATAAAATGTATAATGATACAACTTCTAAAAACAACCTCTTTAATAAAAAAGAAATTTCATCTTTAGGTCTATGTATTTGTTATTTTGAGTTTTCTATTACTTTTTCTCATTACAATAAAAACACAATCCATATCATCTTATGAATCATATCCACCGTCACCATCACCATCTTAATCTATCTCGGAGCACAAGAGTAATTGTTTTTATGATGGTACTAGTACATCTCACGTATTGAAGTAGTTGAATGGATAATGGTTTACTAAATCTCCACTTTTCATTAAAAATGGACATTTGTCATTTATGTCCAACGTTTTTGAATTCTTTCGCTTTTTCTTGAAAATTTATTTCCGCCATGTTTCAAAATTTTATGTCAATTTTTCCAAAAAAAATTAAATTTCCATGCAGTTGTACATGTACATGTATAAAAATGGTTTAAATTTTAACTAATTAAAGTATATTCATCCATGTGAAGTTATGGATCATATTATATACCATTCAAAAACTCAAAGTATAATTTTTAGATAATTTAACGATTTATGAATTAAAATTTTCATAAAGATTTTGACTTAAATAAACAATAGCTGAAATACAGTTATATAAAATAATGAATAAATAAGTTTTTTGTTTCATTCATATAAAACTTATTCCCCAATTGAATTTGTCTAGTCTTCTGTAGATTGATCGTGTCTGTTGAGGATTCGCTTTCCGTGTGGTCCTTACTAACTCTTAGCCGCTGCTACTGACTAATAAAAGGAAATAATAATAATAATAAATAAGGATAATATTATTTATTAAAAAAGAGTTTGAACGCTGCAAGTTTTGCAATATTCTTCGATCATATATAAGTAGTTATATTTGATTATGTCGATCTTTCGTGGATAGAAAAGGTACAATAATTTATCCGTTCAATTATATTTGAATGCTTCAAGTTCAGCTAAAATTATTGGATAACAAACCTACGGCTCTTGTCAACATTTTTCTTTATCGGTTCATTTCCTATTCGGTGACAGTCAGATAAGCCGATGTAAGAATTTAGATGTTTCCGTATTCAGATGGGCGGTTAATTCTGTTAACCAAGTCGTATGTTGGGACTTTTTAGTCTACATTAGGCCTGGAAAGCACCGCACTTTTCTTACAAAGGCCGTAAGGTACGGTTGAATAAAATCTTGTACCCCACTTTCGTTGCAACTTGGCATTAGTTTTTCTTTTTGGTCATCAAGTTGGCCCTAATTTATTATCTTTCCTTCTTGCATATGTCTTAGGATTTTCTTAATTTCCTCTCGACATCTGACCCTTTGTTCTTTCTTTATCAATAAGTCAAATTCGTATCCCGACTACAGATTCATCTTCCTTCGAAAAGTGTTCTCGACTCTTTTGGCTTTCTTTTTCACTTTTCCAAGTGTTGGGTTCCAATCTCTCTTTCTCTTTGTGAATTGTGAGTCTATACATATATGGAATTTATTGTTGCTTAATCGATCTTGTTTTGAGTTATCGACGTTTTTGTTCCATATTAACTGTTTGTAGAATTGTCTCTTACAACATATTTATATATATATTTTTCCTTTTGTTTGCAGAAAGTGAATTGGTGAGAGGGTTGAGTAATCTGGAGAGTCTTCATATTTAACTTTTTTTTTAAAGTTGGGATTGGGAACATTGGTATGGTCAACATATATTGGCGGTGAAGAAAGAATAAGTTAGATTAAAATTTAGTTGGGACTTGGGGTTCCAACTCACGAGAATTTTGTCTTCTCACAGGAGAAAGTTGTGGTTTTCAACTGCTCAATAGGTGACAAAGTCAGCTTTTTCCATCGCATTGAAGTTATTTTCTTCCAGTGTTTGCGAAATCTATTGCAAATTTCCAGGTTCCTGTCTAATTATTGGTTAGAAAGAAAGAGAGATCAGAGAAAGAGAGAGTGAGAGTTCCGTCTAATTATTCTTCCATTGATGTCCTTACTCTCTTTTTAGAAATGAATCATTCTGGGGTAGTCTGTGAACAGAGAGCAGCAGTGGAAGTCATAAAAGATAAGAATGGAATAGATCAAGTATTGCTTCGTAATTCTCGTGGAGCTTCAGTACGGGTTAGTTAGAATCCCTATTCCTATTTACTTTGGTTTTAATGTGAGATTTTCTCTTCTGCTTCTAATTAAACCATAATACCCCGAATTGATAAAACAAGAGAAAAAGATAATTAACTCTGATGCTCATACATATAGTATCAAGTGCATTAACTGGTTTATTATTTTACATATCTACACAATCATTTGACATAAATTCAGGTTAGCCTGTATGGAGGCCAAGTTCTTTCGTGGAAGACTGAACGAGGTGAAGAATTATTATTCACCAGCAGCAAGGTAAACCTTCCAAACCTAATCTATTGTTTCATATGTGCACCTTTGCCATTGCAGCACCGATGTTTTCCTTATTCTGGAACCCATCAATATGTTTTTCTTAAGAAAAAATAGGAAAGTTCTACCTTGCATCCTGACGTAACTTACATCCTACTACCCAGCATGTTTTTCTAAATAACTTTTTAGATGGTCCAGATTTGTTTGAATAGTAGATCCAAAAGTAGAGAAACAAGTATGTATCTTGCAACGGATGTATTGTAGAACGACCTCAGGATTTAAAAATAAATAAATAAATAAAGAAAAAGAAAAAAGTATAAGTCTATTAGACACATGACTTCGATATCTCGAATATCATAAAATTATAGCAATAGATGGTGTATTGGTGTTGGCCTGTATTAGAAGATACCTTGTTCTTTTTCATTAATTTCTATTCCAGCTAAAAATCCCTTATCATTTCTGTCTATTTAATGATTCTTATGGTTCTTACCGGTCCATTGTGGCTTTCACTGGTTTTCTTCCTAGGTATAACTTATTATGGTATTGCTAAATATCCACTCTGCTTTCTGTTTTATCTATTGCAGGCAATCTTTAAGCCACCAAAAGCAGTAAGAGGAGGAATCCCTATATGCTTTCCCCAGGTATGTTATTGGATCTATTGCATTTGATCATGTACCATGTATTTTGTTAAACATGATTTATTGTGTTTGTTTTTGTAACTATTCAGTTTGGAAACCGTGGCTCGCTGGAGCAACATGGATTCGCCAGGAATAAGACTTGGGAAATTGACAATAATCCTCCACCTATGCATACCTGTGATTCTGACGGGAAAGCTTTCATTAACTTGCTACTCAAACCTTTTGAAGAAGATCTGAAGATCTGGCCTCACAGGTTCTAACTAATAACTTCATTAGTTTTTATATTCCTTCTAAGGCTTTCAAGTAATTTCATCACTCTTTTCTTTTGAAGATTAAGATGAATCCTGGATGTAGATAAAAGTTTCAGTATATGGATTCACATACATAATACAAGTACAGTGAATGTGTGTGCGCGTTTGTGTTAGTGTTTAAGTATGTCAAGGTGCCATTTTGAATATGAAAAATTGGATAAATTTAGGAGAAACTCGGAGCTCTTGTACAGGCTACTAATATATGAAATACTTCATGAAATTTTAAACACTCTCTTCTCTTGTCAATAATGATTTTTATATTGGCTTTCAGTTTCGAGTTTCGTCTGAGGGTCGCTTTGGCTGCAGATGGAAATCTAACCTTGATATCACGGATCAGGAATATCAACTGCAAACCTTTCAGTTTTTCATTTGCCTATCATACATATTTCTCCATTTCTGATATCAGGTAGGTAAAGTTTACTGCTAAAATGGGTTTGATTTTCAATTATGGTCTGTGGAAACTGACAACATACTCAAAGCTGTTACTACTCTATTTCTACATCATCTTACCCATTATAACAACATTAGCTTATCAGGTCGCCAATTTAAAAGGAATGCCTAGGATTCATGTGGTAACAAGGATTCATTTTGACATTTTTCTACTCTATTTCATTTTGTCATCTCTTTTATTATTAGTTAAGGAATTCGTTTTACAGAAAGGAAGAAGGGGAAAAAAACAAAAATTATATCATGAGCACTTTTCTTAGAAAGTTTTTGGAAAAATAATAAAAATAGCACCTATAAAACTTCTAATCATAAAAATAACATTATCTATATCTGGGATTAGTATCTTTGAAGTACCCATATTCTTATTTTGGTATCTTTTTGACCCATATTCTTAATTGTGACTTATTAAATATCTTTATTTAGATTACTAGTATCCATTTTGGTGAGATTTAATAGTTATCTCAAGGAATTATGGTATCTCAGAAGTACTAGTTACTATTATACTTGATAAAAATGGGTATTAGTAATCTAAATAAGGGGTATTTAATGTGTATCAGTTGTGGATCAAAAGAGTTACCAAATCAAGAATAAGGGTGCTCCAAAAGTACCAATATTCTCTTATGTCTACGTTATATATATTTTACTATTAAAAAAAACTTTGGTACATCATTTTATTTTAAATGTAGTTTAATTATAAACCGTTTAAATTGAACTATAATCATTTTGACCTATTTAATGTTGAACGCCGTCTAATTAAACATGTTCAATATTATTGGGTATTTTTTTGTTATTATAAGTTTTAAAGATATTATTTTTTTTCTAATTTCTCGAAGTTTTTTTTAGCATTTTTATTGATGTCCATGTAAATAGATTAAAAAAGTAAATTGCTGGTCACACCTAACAGTACTAGATCAGTAAGAAAGAAATAGGCTAGCATAACTTTGGTTAGTTCCAGAATAAAAACATATATTTCTTAATCTTGAATGCCAATGAACTGATAGTAGAACTTGTTAGCATTTTTTTTTTAAACTTCTTAGCATTAAATACTTTTAACACATGTACTACAGTGAAGTGAGGATTGAGGGGCTGGAGACTCTTGACTATCTTGACAATCTATGTCAAAAAGAACGCTTCACCGAGCAAGGAGATGCCTTGACATTTGAATCTGAGGTATAAATTTTTTTTATGCATTTACATCAGTTAAAAAAACACATAATTTGTTTTAAATTTATGTTCCCACAGTCAGAATCAATTACATGTAAAATAAGCTTATGCATGGTTATTGTTAATTTAAACCTTATTATTTTATTTTATTTTCATTAGGTGGATCGAGTTTATCTTAGTTCTTCAGATGCAGTAGCTATA
Source organism: Hippophae tibetana (assembly GCA_037013495.1). Lineage (NCBI taxonomy): Eukaryota > Viridiplantae > Streptophyta > Magnoliopsida > Rosales > Elaeagnaceae > Hippophae > Hippophae tibetana. Next base: position 2,905,419 of record CM072804.1, on the reverse strand, counting down.
TTTGATCATGAAAAGAAGCGCACATTTGTCATACGAAAAGAGGGACTTCCTGATGTTGGTAAGATTTGTATTCTTCACCTCAATTTTGCACAAAAATTCACTACCCATTATTTTAATATCATCATTAAAGATCACCAAAACCAAACACCTAGAATTAGGATCATAGCCAAGAAGGAAATCTTTATAATAATCAATTAGTAAGTTTAGATGAACCAGTTGATTTATTCCTTTTAGCACTTACCAAAATGTTATTACCTTTGTGATATCAAAAATCTGAGTTAGGTAAATGGCATATCCTACTTTCCAATCGACCTTCAATCAAATAATATTATAATTCTCATTACTATGCCTGGCTTGATATAGTGGTCTGGAATCCATGGGATAAAAAGTCCAAATCAATGGTGGATTTTGGAGATGAAGAATACAAACAGATGCTTTGCGTTGATGGAGCAGCAATTGAGAAACCGATCACCTTAAAGCCTGGTGAGGAATGGACAGGCCGTTTGGAGCTCACTGTCGTCCCGTCTACTTGACCCCACGACACTCTTGAATCTTGATGATGACAAGAACATGCTTTGAATATGAAGGCAATGTTTACTACTACTAATAATACTACAGTAGGTGACTTTGATGTCAGTAGCAACTATTCAAAGCTACTTGATGCATTGTATTTGTAATGTTGAGTGAATAAGAGCAAGGTCAACCAGGGTATGACTTTGGTTGATACAAGTGGAGAATATAGTTTTGGTAATCTCTTCATTGTAGCTATCTATCAAGTGTACAAACTCTTTACATGTTCTGTAAATAAACGTGTCTATTGATCATTGTAAGGAAAGTCGAAAGATTATTCTATATTTTTCTTTCCTCTATTAAACGTATAACAGATTAAATCAGAAAACAAAAAGTAAAAGGCGAAAAATGCAGGTATTTGTATCAGAGCCAGGTTTCGATCCTGGGACCTGTGGGTTATGGGCCCACCACGCTTCCGCTGCGCCACTCTGATTTGCATGACCCAATTGCAAAACAGTTATATAACTCTACAAGATACGTATAAGAGAGTTGATATAGCGTCTATATTCTTATCCGTTTGCATTTTAGTCCCCATCTTTGTATAACTTTTGCTATATAGATTATCCAAAAAGCAACCATCACATGGTGAGTTGCAAAGTCATCAAATCATCAACTACACAAACAATAAAATAATCAAATTTCACAACACATTCAGATTGTATTATTTATCATTACAAGTGATGGGAACCAAAAGGGTCAATTTTAAAAAAAACTGATGAAGCCAATATTAGCAAATTGAAATGCTGATTATAACTTAGACAATTGCATATGCTATAGGCCTATAGCTAATGTACCTGTTTGTCTAAATTTGCCCACTCACGCCCAACTTCATTATTCTCCACCAATTAGGGCAACTTATTCCTACTCTTCAAATTGAACTTAATAGAATCAATGTTTTCCAATGCTTTAGTAATTAATATATAATCAGATACTCACAAATAGAAGTAGTAGCTAAATTCTTAACTTTAACTAAAAAAAGTGATTTTAATGATTCGTGCTAGTTACATCCTATTTACAATAAATTTCTATCAACCTTTAAATGAATAACAATGACCATTATTGGCCTTAATGTTAATACTATATGTAATGATATTCATGGAACGAACAAGGTAGTTCAAAATTGGTTGAAGCTAGAAAAGGACATGCAATATAACTAGAGGGATGACATATAGGTATATATGGAAATTTAGGAATAATGATATAATAAATGAAGAAATAAAACAATATGATAAGAAGTATTCATTTTTTATTTAAATGAAAAAGCATTAATGCTTTAAAATAGATGTTTGTGTTTTGAGTAATTGAATAAAACAAAACAATTAAATACCTACTAAGAATTTATCCAAGAAAAAAATAGAAGAAACGTTGAAGAAAGATTATGGTGGTTTTATATTGAGATGTAAATTTTATTGTTTCATCTTATTTTATATTTTATTTAATTTATTTAATAATTTATAATATAATATTGTCTCATTTCATCTCATTTAAATTTTAACCTTAATAATTCTATCTTTAAATATACGTTGTATTATTTTTATTATTAAATTTTTATTATAAATAATTATATATCATATTTTTATTTTATTTTTCTAATTTAAGATAAATGAAATATCTTGATTAATACTATTTCATTACTATTTTATCTTAATAAAAAAAATTAAGTAAAACAAATATGAAATAGATTTTAAAAATTAACTAATTGTATCATAAATTTTATTACTATTTAATCTTAATTTACAACCGTAGTTTTATGGTTGCTTTGTACAATAATTTGGATTATAGTTGTGTTTAATGTATAATGCTGCCAATTTCAAGGTACCATCAAACCAAAATGCACCAATGGTGATTTGAACAGGCTTCTTATCTAAAATAATTTTTGTTGGAATTTATAAAAGGTATAATAATGATGAATTAATTTACAATATAATGATAAATGTCTTAAAATAACAACTAAAAAAGTGTAAGTTTGTACCTGTGTAATTCACTGTGTTACGACTGTATCCAAATCTGCCAATGGAAAGCGTTTTTTCTGCTACATACACAATTATTGTATATTATTGGGGAAACAATTACTTTATATATCCTAAATTATTAGGATCAACTTTCATGATATATAAACAAAATGCAGCAAAAAATAAATACTAGTGATTTAAGAAAATATATTTTTCTATACTTCTAAAATGGAAAAAAATCTAAAATCTTAAAATAAAGATAGTTTATACTAATTTTTAATTTTATAATTCAATAGCTTTCAAATATGGGTGGTTCAGTTAATGGTTTGGATCAACCATTTGAAGACAAAGATTCAAATATCAATAAACATTGTAAAATTAAAAATATTTAAAGTAAATAAAATATTTAAAAAATTCAACTTAAAAGGTAATACATTTCATTAATACAAAAATTAAAAGAGATAACATAAGACATGGTTAAAAAGGTGAAAATGCTTCTCCATTATTGTACATTAATTGGCGTCCAAATAAATTTAAAAAAATGGAGATTTTGGGAAAGTAATTGGAGCAAGTTTAACACAAATTCAAATAACTCTTTCGGTCGGGAGAGCTATCAAATTGAAAATAAAATAAAATTGTGAGCTAAGCTCTTTCTTTTTCATCTTTATTTTATTTACTTAAAAAATAATAAAAATAATATTTTTTAAATTTATAATAACAAAAATTGTATTATTTAGGTTTAGTTCTTATTTTCACTATTAAATAAAATTATACATCATTTTATAATCATTTTAATTTATTGAATATTATTAAATATTATTGTTATAATTATAAATTTTAGATATATTATTTTTTCATAATTTTTTTTAATTTAACCCACAAATACCTATTTTCAGAGTGGAGTGTGAAGTTAAGATTTATAAATTTGATCTTTAACCGTATGAACCATGAAAGTCTGACAGTAGTGACCTAAGCTGAACTCTGGAATCATATGGAAAGTAATAACCATGCGATTAGCACCAAAATAAAAATCTATGATCCAAAACATGCCCATATATTTTTTCTTATTTTCCTTTTTGTCTGAAAAATATAATGCCTATATATATATATATATTAATTTAGGATATAAATTCGAATAAAATTGATTATTTTAAATCCAAAATTTTAAGTTTGTTATATACTCGATTTAGGTATAGATAATTATATATATTTTTGAATTGAATTAGATCTGATTTTTTAAATTAAATAAAAATTTAAAACTTTATCTTTGTAGATTTGATAGTTTTAAATTTTATTTTTTAAACTTTAAATTTACTTAAAATGATATAATAAATTATTTTATAAATTTAAATGATGTAAAATACGTAAATATATATTATTAGACTTAGTCTAACTTCACCTCAAAATTTAAGTTATAAGGTGAATAATTGTTCAAGTTTATACATGCAATGGAAGAAGTATTCTTAGGTAATGTGAGACTTAACATCCCCTCCACATTGGTTAGAATCTAGATTTATAATACGAGGGTCGATATAGTTAGGGAAACAACTCTGATATCATCTTAGACTTATCTAACTATACATCAAAACTTAAATTATAAGTTTAAAGATTGTCTAAGAAGTGTCTCTAATCAATGTGAGACTTAACACATATATATTTTATTAAAAATAAATTAAATTGAAACTTAAAATGTGTTTTGATCATATTTTTAGTAATGATATTGGCATTAATCTAACTTTAAAATTGTTATAATATAATGTAAAATATTTATTTAAAGATAAACATATTTTAAATCGAATAAAATCAAATCATTTATTTCAAATTTTTAATAAATGGGATTAAATTTGCCTGACTAATTATACCGAATCAAATTCAATGGCCAACATTATAGTGCTCGTTGTGGATCTCCCTTCTTTTTCTATATATTAAGCAAAGATGATGACAAAAAAATTAACGAAGTATATAATTTTTTATTAAATAATTAAAAAAATTCGGATAATCTACCAAAATTACAAAATTATATTTATTAAACTTAATTGCAAAATTTGATATATTTTTATTGGATAATGATATTGTTTCAATATATTTTATTATTATCATAATAAAAATATACAAAATATTTATTTTATATGTAATAATAATTATATTTTAGTTTATTATAATTAGATAAAATTATTATTAATAAATAATTATTGTATCTATAATAAAATAATTATTACAATATTTATATAATTTTTATTTGATTAAATTTTATATCTCAAAATTGTCTCGAACTCTCTTTTTATATTTATCCCATAATAAAATAATATATGTATGTAATCATATACAATGCTTTTGGCTCATTACACGTTGACTTTGAAAGGGGAAAAAAGTGAGTTAAAAAGCAAAACATTTATCATGAGATTTATTCATTTAATATTAGAAGATAAATATCCCCATAAATTTTAATCAACATTTTATTCCATTTTTTTAAAATATATATAATAATAATTTTAATTATGAGAATATATAATTTATTAAAAGTTTATTTTTTTTTATAGAATTTAAACTCACAAACTCAATACTCAAATTTAAATCTTTTTATATACAAATTTATGCATTTTAAATACAAATAGTTATCATTTACAAGGATGCCCTATTTCTGATATAGGGCACGCCACGTCATCTACTCTCCGCACTTGCCCGTTACCTTATTATTAATTTTGTTTCGCATTAATGTTCTATTTCAGTGTAGTCTATTCTAATTTGTTCTAGAGCTATATTTCCAGTTAGTTGAGTTGTGTGGTACTGACTTCAATATAAGAACCGTTGTGAGGGAATCTCTACCCAGTCCTTCAAGTTTTATCTCTACATCACATTTACTTATATTTACATTTTGCTACTTAAACGAAACAAAAGAAAAGTTGCACTTTTTTTTCCTTTCCCCAATTATTATTATTATTATTATTATTATTATTATTATTATGTTCCTTCATTGTTTGCTGCTACAGTGTAAAGAAATCATAACTAGCACGTAATTTACACTATTAGCTATCTTTTGTTGTTTCTTTCACACTCTCTCAGATCCTTGCTCGTACTTACTCTTTGCCTGCTTTACAGCCTGTGATATCAACTAGTAGTTTTCATTGACTTGCTCTGTTTTCATTGTTGGAAATTTAGGCGATTCAGATCTGAAAGCAGCGGAAACTGGTAAGTGCTATTTTAAGCTTAGTAGCTACTTTTTTTTTTTTTTTCAAATTTCAATAATACAAAGTAATATCATGATTTGTTTTGGGTATTTCAAAGTTGAAATTTGAAACAAACCAAGAACAAAGAACAAAAAGAAGCTCGATTTCTATTGTAAGACAACTCACACATTTCACTTTTACAGAATAAAATAAGACCCTTTTTCACTTTGTGTGTGCAAAGCTCAGTTTTTTATGTACATGATTTCCCAGAATTGCTACCACTTTTTCTCGACAATTACTTTGGAATCTGAAGTTTTCTTTTCCCTTTCCCTTTTCCTTTAAGCATTCCCTGCTTCATGTTATTGGTTTAATTTCAGCTACATTATGCTACATATTTAATTAGAACCATGAACGAAGAAAATCCTTTGCGGAAACAACTCGTTTCTCTTCGCTGAAAGTGTTGAATTTTAATTAAGGAAGAGCGAAGGAATGGAGTGTCTGCACATTTTCTCTGGGATTTTCTTGCTGATTTTGGTTTTCTTGAGAGTAAATGCTGACCTAGTTGAAGACAAACGAGCTTTGCTTGATTTTGTGAACAATCTTCCTCATTCTCGCTATCTCAATTGGAATGAGAGCTCTACTGTGTGTAACCATTGGACTGGCGTGGTTTGCAATGAGGATAAGTCTCGCGTTATAGCCGTACGATTGCCTGGTGTTGGATTTCAGGGGCCAATTCCATCTAATACGCTTAGCCGCCTTTCGGGTCTACAGACTTTGAGTCTTAGATCCAATGGTATAACTGGGCATTTCCCTTCTGATATTTCTAATCTAAAAAATTTGTCCTTTTTGTACCTTCAATTCAACAACTTCTCGGGGCCATTGGCTTGGGATTTCTCAGTTTGGAAAAACCTCACCATTGTAAATCTGTCTAACAATGGCTTCAATGGTAGTATTCCCCTTTCTTTCTCCAACTTGACTCAGCTTACAAGTTTGAATCTTGCAAACAATTCACTTTCTGGTGAAATCTCTGATTTCAAATCTCCCAAATTACAACAGTTAAATTTATCCAACAATGACCTTAATGGTAGTGTGCCCAAATCACTTCAAAGATTTCCAAGGTCAACGTTCTTTGGTAACAACATTTCCTTTTGGGATTTCCCACCTAATTCTACTCCTATTATTTCACCCTCCTTAAGTCCATATTCCAAACCCAAGAATGATGGTAAGCTGAGTCAAACAGCATTATTAGGAATTATAGTTGCTGGCTCTATTTTGGGGCTTATGACATTTGCTTTTCTGATGTATATTTGCTGCTCAAAGAGAAAAAAAGAAGTTGGTTTTTCTGAAAAGTTGCAGAAGGGACAAATGTCACCAGAAAAAGTGATTTCAAGAAGTCAAGATGCAAATAATAGGTTGGTTTTCTTTGAGGGTTGTAATTTTGCATTTGATTTGGAGGATCTATTGAGAGCTTCAGCTGAGGTTCTGGGAAAGGGGACGTTTGGTATAGCTTATAAGGCTATTTTAGAGGATGCAACTACTGTGGTCGTGAAAAGGTTAAAAGATGTGAGTGCTGGGAAGAGGGACTTTGAGCAGCAAATGGAGACTGTTGGTAATATTAAGCATGAAAATATTGTTGAGCTCAAGGCTTATTATTATTCCAAGGATGAGAAGCTGATGGTTTTCGATTACTTTAGTCAGGGTAGTGTCTCTTCTATTCTACATGGTATGTTTCTTTTTCCTTTTTCAACTAGTACTTAACCTGCAATATGATTATTCAGTCACTTGCATTGCACTATTGTATTCAAACACTTAGTTTGAACCTCCTCTTGTCAAATCTACTTTTAGTTTGTGCAACATATGTGATGCTTAAAGCCAGATATTCTGCAACCTTGTCAAAGTATAATTTTCTTTCTAAAACTAACCTTATTAATGATAATTAGATTGTAAGAACTGCTTACCAAATTGTACCAATTGATGGAGTTTTGTCTATGTCATATAATACTCCTCAAGAAATTAATGATTAACAAGTACACAAACTAGTGGTACCAATAGAGTGAGTTTATTTGTTCTGCATCTTTGAACCAAATTTTAAACTTTAGACATATCAGTTGGGCTACAGCGAGTGACTGGGTCCCTGTATGTTAATTACTTCAAGATCCAACATAATTAACTCTAGGTATTATGCCATCATTAGATTGTCTCAATTAACCTTAAATTAGTTTGCTACCATTGTTAACTCCAATCTTTATGGAAAATTCAGTTCTTCACTAATTTTGTAAGAAATTTGTGCAATTCAAGCATAATTAAGAAGGAATTCATATTCTAGAGCTTTTACAGAGGCACCAGGCATGACAAACTATCTTATTTTTTTAGGTAAAAGAAGAGAGGAGAGAATCCCTTTAGATTGGGATACCCGATTGAGAATAGCAATTGGTGCAGCAAGAGGAATTGCGCGCATACATGCAGAGAATGGTGGGAAGCTTGTACATGGAAACATAAAATCCTCAAACATCTTTATAAATTCACAACAATATGGTTGTGTGTCGGATGTTGGTCTAGCAAGCATAATGAGTTCACTGGCTCCACCAATCTCTCGTGCTGCTGGTTACCGAGCTCCAGAAGTAACGGACACCCGAAAAGCTGCACAACCTTCTGATGTCTACAGCTTTGGTGTAGTTGTACTTGAACTCCTCACTGGAAAATCTCCAATCCACACTAGTGCAGGTGATGAGATCATCCACTTGGTCAGGTGGGTTCATTCAGTTGTCAGAGAGGAGTGGACAGCTGAAGTGTTTGACATGGAGTTAGTGAGGCATCCAAATATAGAGGAAGAATTGGTAGAGATGTTACAGATTGCCATGTCATGTGTTGTAAGAATGCCAGATCAACGCCCTAAAATGGCGGATGTAGTGAATATGATTGATAATGTAAGGCGGATTGATAATGAGATTGGGCCATCATCCGGGAAAAGATCAGGAAGCTCAACACCACCACCACCTCCAATTGTTGTGACTGAACATTAAATTTCACAATGAGCAGCCATGTGCCTCCACCTCCCCTTTTCATCACTCCTCACACATGAGGTGAAAGTGATTGGAGATTTAATATTTAGGTAATGTTGATTTGGTTCTAGAAATGATAGAAATGGTAAAGCCTTGATAAGCTTTTCGTACCAACCAGACCTCACTTGGGTAGAGTTTGGTATCAGTTGACTATTTATTCTAAAAGTTGAAAATTAGATGTCTCTATCTCTATGTGCGTCTGTTATTCTCTGAAAAATATTTCTATCTATATGTGGTTTCTTCATGTCACTACTTTTATTTTCTGGATATTAGATTACTTCTTTCATCTTTGATCTGCAAATTCTCATCTTTTACCTGCTGGCTGGCTAACTACAACGATATGAAAATGATAGTTAAACTAAGAAGGAGGGAAAATTTTGAATCAAAACTGCCTTTTCTCACTTTTCTTTTGACCGAAAGGCGCAAGTTATCTGAGGATTGAGGTGCCTTTTATTATTATTATTATTGATTTGAAAGTTATTCCTCTTCAGCTAGCTTTTTATGCTTGAATGAAACTTTTTTTTTTTTTTTGCTCAAGATGTTGGAATCAAGCATATATTCTTGTGACCAGATTCTCTCGTCAGGCTTCATACTTATAACTATCATGTTATTTATTTATTTAACTAGTTTGTTTTACTACTAACTTTGTTAGTAAAAAACATCTTATTTAGGTCCCGAGGAAAATAAACTTGTGTTTTTCTTTAAGAGTTAAAAAATGATTTTTTTTATATAAATAACGTTATATCATACTATTAACCTATTAATATAAGGATTATTCCCAAGGTAATTTATATGATTATACTTATCCTGAGGATACTTCATATACGGGAGGGATTATGGGATTCAATTAAACCTAATACTTTTCCGAACCAACTTAACTTCCTACTCTAAATATATCAATATATTGTCAATCAGCCTAGGATGTTATAATTTGCTCATTTATCGTCTCTTATACAAGTTAAAATTGCAATACCTAAATTAACTTGAATTCTATTTTCTTTCTCTTTATTTTTTTGTTTATATAAATTGTTGCAACTTTAACTATTAGGAAATAGAATAAGAAAAGGAAATAAGATAAATGATGCTAAGCCTTATCAATTACTTAGTAATATAGTTACTGAAAATAAATAGTTTAACCTACTTCAATTCATTTAAAATTAATTTAATAAGTTCATCACTTGAAAATAATCTCTCTTAACTAAATTATGAGTTTAAATAAATTAACTCACTTATCTAGTAAATATAATAATCATTTTATAATCCACTATAAAAACACTTAATAATGACATTTTTTTTATAAAAATATAATCAAAAGATATTATTTATATTATATTTTTATTTTTAAATAAAATTATAAATATTTTTAATTTTTTCAAAAATATTAATAAATCAGTTCTTTAGTTGCTTAGATAAATTGATTTAAAAGTTATCTAAATTGAATTTAGCCCACGTAAAATTTAATAAATTGAATTTACTTACTATTTATCTAAATTGAACTAAATCTAAGTGAAATAGGTCCCTCGCCCAATTTCATACCCATATTTATTTTCTTTTGAGAATCTTTATTGTAATTTGTAACTCGTAAGGATGTGTTATTTTGAAGAAAAAAACTCAAAATATGTTAATTTGTATATAATTTTAGGATTTTTTTTAAATATTTATAATATACTTTAAAACTTGTTATTAGTTTTAAGTAGTACAAAATTTATTGAATTTATTAATATCTTTGTATATAAAAAACCTCTATCTATTGGTGGTAGTTGTTTTGTTTTTTTTTTCCCTTCTTTTTTTCCCTCCCTTTTTATATGATTTATTTTGCTATTTTTTTTAGATTTAATTTTATCATTTTTTTCATTATCTATCTACATGGTTTATTGTCTCAATTTATTATTTCTTTATTATATATATATATATATATATATATAAATATCAAGATGTCTCAAAAATAAATATATCTTTTATTTATATACACAAATAAATATCAAAATATTATTAAAATAAATACATTTTTATACATTAATAAATATAAAAATGTTTCTACATGAAATTTGAAAAAAAATTGTTTAAATAAAAATCAGTAGAATAATATTAATTATTATTTGATGATAAAAAATATTATATATTTATTAAATTTAAATAACATAATATAATTTTTTTTTAAATTATTATCAATATTTTAAATAAATTATTAACATAAAATATGAGATGTAAATAAATAACTATCTAATAAATTATTTATAAATTAAATATTAACTTAAATAATGTTATGTATTGATTTGTGGATATGTATCTAAAATTAGTATTATTTAAATAGCCATTAAAATCTCGCAATATATATCCGTTGTGAAAAGACTTAAATGTAAAAAACGATCCATAAAAATATTATTGGATGACCTATTTTTGCTTTTTTTATTTATTTTTTAAATCTATTTTGCTTAAGAAAAAAAATTGGGACAATCTTACAAGAGAGAAAACACGCGTCAAAGCGAATATTAAGAATCTTCAGAAGGATCCTCCTACCTCTTGCAGTGCTGGTTCGTCTCTTATTTCTTTCTTATTTATCTGAAGAAATCCGATATTTTCCCCCTCTTTCTGAATCTTGTTTATCGAGTTCAAAATTTATGCTTATTTTCCTCCGTTCCAATTCTGGTTATTTTGTATGTTTTTTGTTTTCCCAGATAAAAGTTTGTATGTCAAGTGACTTTTTTTTTTTTTTTAATTTTAGATGTATCATATTTCCTTTTATCTTGGTCCTTGTGGGTCGGTAGGTGGTTATGGTTATTGATCTTGGAGTTAGACGGATAAACTTATAATGATATTGACAGATAAATTTTGCGCATAGTTTATTGATGGGTACAGTAGTTTGGTAGTCCGTAACTTGAGATGTTGTGGTGGTATGATGGTATCTGGTCATGACTACCATGCGAATGATAATCCTTAGTAATGGGTGTTGCTGATTAATTGCCATGCCCTTTTCTCATAACCGTTTAATTTCTTTTTTAATCAAACTATATTTTGGGGAATCAAATCAGAATTACCTGGGAAAATGACAACCTTAACCAGTCTTCTAGAGGGTGATTTGCTCATAATCATATAAATTGCATGATTCTTGTATGGAATTTTTAAATTATCAGATGAGATGAGAGGCGCAAAATGGGAAAGAATTACAGGCTTTATTCTTCTTCTTCTTCTTTTTTCAGAATTTAACAGTAATGAATGCAATTCTGCAAACATAATTAGGTTGATGATAGAACTTGTGTGTATGATGTAGGCATGTTGCCCTGCATTTTGTGATGATTTTTGTTGAGAAATCTGATAGGCCATGTTCTCGTTAAGACATCTTAAAAGTGAAATGTAATGGACTATTCATTTATCCTCAATAAAGGTGGGGATATTTCATTTATGATGAGTGATTGAAACTGTAATTAACCGAAATTTAATATATATTAATATTATATTTTTTTATTCATATAATTATAAATAAAAATACAACATAGTACATTTCGAATAATTAGATTAAATTTTGTTTATTCTTAAGTATATATATATTTTTATTTTACTTAAAAACATGTGTTAAATAACTAAATAAAGAAAATTGATGTCAATATTTTAAATAATGTAATAGAACAAATATTATGTTAATATTTTAATTAAATATATATTTGAATAAATATTGAAAAATAAGAAACGTGATTAAACCGTGATGAAGCTACTATTTGTTCATAATTAACAGTTATTACTCGAATCTACTCAAAATCGATACAAAACGGTTATAGTTATTAGTATAAGTGTCCCTGTCCTTCTATATATTAATGTTAACTTAATGGTATAAAACTTTCCTTATTTAACAATGATGAAAATTGGGAAATTGCAAAAAAAAATACCCCTAAAATTTATAACAATAAAAACAGTACCACGATAACATTAAACGAGGTTTTATTAAACGGTTTTCAATATTGAATAAGTCTAAATGACCGTAATTTCATTTAAACGACATTCAATTGAATGTCGTTCAATATGAAATAACGTGCTAAATTATTTTAATAGTAAAAATATATGAGATGTATATAAGTAGGTGTTTTTTTGTGATTATAAGTTTTAAGGAGTTATTTTTGTTGTTTTTCAATTTACTTACCAATAATTTGAAATAAAGGGCTTCAATGTTAAAATAACTATTATTGTTTTCATATAATTACACAATTATGAAATGATAAATAGTATCATTATTCTTATACTATTTTTATTGTTTTTCAATTTACTTACCAATAATTTGAAATAAAGGGCTTCAATGTTAAAATAACTATTATTGTTTTCGTATAATTACACAATTATGAAATGATAAATAGTGTCATTATTCCTATACATGCAAGAAACCCTTTTGGATTTAGTGTCTGGTTTGTGTAGCGTGCTTTGCTTCACCGTGATCACCTGACTCTTTTTCCTTCCCAACCTTTTTTAATAAGTATCACTTAGCTTATTTTTCTATTATTTGCAGGAAAAAGTAATACTAGTGAAAGTGTTCAGATAAATCTCTTCTACGATACTCTGTTTTTTTTTTTTTTTTTTTTTTTTGCTTCCTGTTGGTGAAGACATGTTTCATTGGGAAGCAACAATCATGGGTCCTCCTGACAGTCCATACACGGGTGGTATGTGTCTTGTTAATATTCAATTTCTTCCAGATTATCCATGTAAACCGCCTAAGGTATGCAACAGGAGAAAGGCTTTTGTCATTTGAAGTGACAAGTTAGTATATGATTCTGATCCTTGTGACTTGCACATGAATATTAAATGCAACTTTTGTTCCCGTGCTCAAAAGGAAGCATTCAGTAAGTATACCCTTTAAATCTTGCTTGTTAAATGGAAAAGACTGAAAAAAGTTGTCCCATGAAAAATACGTTGAAAATTTCATATAAATGAAAAATTTATGTTATCCCAAGTTTGTTATTCTTGGTGGCTCACACATTATTGTTTTAATAATCCACTAGCTTGTGGTAACATTTAAGTCAAACTTTTAGTGACTCTAAAATATTGCTTAAGCTTTTCTATATGAAATGTTCAGTTCGTTTATGGATATGTTTCCATGCAGGTGGCATTCAGCACAAATGTTTCCCATTAATTTTTTTAGAGAATTTAAAAATAAAATCACGTGAATAAATGTATTATAATTAAGTTAGAGTGATTTTTTTTAAGGTGTCTTTCGGGTACATCTAGAAAAATTCAAGTACATACCTGTATTGATCATTTGGAGGTTTTTGTGGATCTACCAAGAATTGACTTACTTTTTAAATTTTTGAACGTTGAACGGAACGTTGGTCAGTCAAGCCTCTGTGGACTCGTAGAGGCCGCAGTGATTGGATAATTAAGACATTACTTGGTAGATGGGTTTGACTATCTGGGTAAAGCCCAAGCTCGTTAAGATCCATAAATAGCCTTGAGGTTGAGGTGGTCTTGATTTAGCCAAGCTGAAAAGTCTTTTATCCATGTATTTATCTAATATAGTAGATTTTTACATTTAATAACAAAAAAAAATTAAAAAAATTATAAATCTAATTTATTTTTAAGTTTAAGATTTAAGATTTAACGTTTAATAAAGATATATTATTAATAAGTTAATATTTTTTTATTTAAAATATGTTTTTGTAATTAATGATCCATTATTTTTATTCATTTTATTATTAATTATAAATAACATATATATCACTCTTGAATTCATTTTTTCCTATCTTACTCCACTTGTTAGACATTGAGAGTTATAAACTTTTTAATAAATATTTTGGTATTTAACATTTTCATTTTTTTATCACACTTATATTTATGTCATGTTGTTTGGATACAAATATTTCATGGAATATGAAACCGGAATTCAAACTTGAGTAGTCCTTTTTTTTATTTGAAAAAAAAATATTTAGTAGCATACATAATTTAAACCCCTTGATTTTCTGAAATGCCATGCCTTTCTCAACTTTAATTTTTTGTGAGATGCCAAAACAATGCAATAAACTTTCCTTAATGTTTCAATGAACGATTTAATTCTTATGGATCGATAAATTTGAATTTCAGCAACCCACTTCAAGCTCATGCATAAGTAAATAACGATGATAATAATAATAATTGAAAAGATATTTACTGAAGCGTATTTTCAAACAAAAGCATACTAGTTTTAAATGGTCTCAGCGGTGCAAGTTTGAAATTGGTAGATGAGAAAAGAAAGGGTAAAGCGTAGAGGTGTTTTAAGCCACCGCAAACACAGAAGTAAAACAAATATTCATTTATGGCAAAAGGGAAAGTTTTCAGGTGTGGCCCTTATATAGCTTAGGTATCCTTTAACATAGTAGTTCTTATATTGCTTGCTTCTTCTCAGTTCCATACATTTACACACAAAGAGCTAACAGTGACAGTAAAGGCAAAAAGGCATCAACATTCAAATAAACACGTGTATTTGCTTTGCTTGTGCCACAACAGCTAGCTGTGTTTTATTATCCCATAAAAAGAAACAGCTAGCTGCGGTGAGAATCAGACCAAGTGGTTGCATAAACAACGCTCAATATTGTTATTTTATCAATTCATAATAAAACAATGTGTAGCATATCTTGATATGCCCCCCCTTGCAAAATTACAATTCTTTTTTCAATACATGTAGGGCTACAAAACCTGAGGTTATATCTATATGGCTCACTCTATTCAAACTAACCCCTTTTTCTCTTTTCAATTTTGGAATGCTATAAGGCTATTTTTTATTTTTATTTATTTTTTAAATTGTTAAAAAATCAAATCTTTCACAGATTTAAGTTATTAAAAGGATGTTTAATTATATTTTTATACGGTTAAATAGAATAAATGAATTGTTAGTTAACAATTCTACCAATCATTTATACTCTACAATATTCATATTTTTAAGTGTAATTTACTTTATCTTTAAAAATACTTATGCTTAACTTTTCTTAATAATAGGTTTCTTTGTCTTTTTACAAGGTTTACTTGAGAATTTTAATTGACAATGTAAATGTAATTATCATGTGAATTCAATCTATGTATTTTAATGTTTTGATATTATATCTGAAATCAATTATCCTAAAATTTTAAACTCGTAAAAGATTCACTAAACAATTTATTTATACTATTTAACATTCTTATTTGTACGAGTTATTTTGTCTTTATAAATACTTATTTTTTTTAAGAATAAATTTCTTTTATTTTTGTACAAGATATATAAAATTTGAAAATTTTAATTGATATATATTTATCAACCTTTGTTGGTTATATTTACTAAACAATTATAATTTAAACATTTTAATAGTTGTAAGGCAAATATAGAAGTACGCTGATTCAATATAAAAAATAGTTAAAAAATCCAATCGGTCAAAACTTAATTACTATCATTAAAGTCTAAGGACTAGGGACAGAAGTTCTTACTTCTGGATTTCTTTCCTCTGAATAATACTTTTCCACCTCTTTAGGTCTTGAGAAGGGTGTCTTCTTATCACTCCCCCAATAAAGCACCATTTTTAATTAAATAATTAGTTAATCAGATCGTTTAAGTTGATTCAGAAGTCAAAAATATTTTGTAGCTTTCACTGAAGTTTCCATGGCTATTTGAACTAACCGAAGGTTGGTGTCAGCTTCCAACCCAATCCTACAATAACACCTGGCTTTCATACTATCATGAAGAACATCACAATTAAAAAATAGTAACAATAACAATGCCGTTGAAATTTTAAAACCCAAATCGCACTTAATTAATTGTAATATAATATTTGCACTTAACAAACAGAAATACTTGTTAGAGAACGTAATTGAATATTTCAATTATTTTATAATAACAATAACTTATAATTAAGTAAACGGATTAAATAATCAAATATAAAAAATATGAATTTGTGTGTTAATATGGTTTATTAAATAACCACAAAGTAAACCTAAAACTTTAAACCAAAGTCATTAATTCTGAAATTACCAAATAAATGTAACACCTTCTAAACATAGTTTCTTCCAAATTAATAGAGTAAAAACGTCGAGTTTGAATCCGTTTCTTGTAGTTGTCAAATCAGTAAAATTAAAAAAAAATTAAAAAAATCCTCCTAATCTTATGTATTAGGCTCTATTAGTTTTTTTAGTAGTAGATTGTATGATATTTGATATCAACGAATGACTCATCCTTCGAGTTTTGTAATTGATAAAATATGTAAACATGATGTGTTGAAGAATTTTGTTTGCAATAAAAATATTATTTGTTCTATATGTCTACAAGCCAAATCTCATAAGCTTTAGTTCTCTTCTAATCATGCTAAGTCATCTAATGCATTTGACCCGATATATATATTAACCTTTGCACATCATTACTAATAGCAACAACTGGTGCAAAATACTTTCTACTCATAATTGATAACCATAGTAGATCTATGTAAAGTTATTTCCTCAATGATAAGAGTCAGATTAAATTTGTCTTCTAAATGTTCATCAATATGATTAAAAGGGATTTTTCTGCTTCTCTTAAAGAGGTTCAAACTAGTACTAGTAGGAAATTTCATTTCCTAACAAGCAAAAGGCAATCAAAAGGCTTACTACATAAGGTCACATATCTACATACCTTTGAACCAAATGGTATGATAGAGTGTAAACATCAACGAATGGTAGAAAAGAGTCTGCTCTCTCACTTCATACATTTTTACCTCCAATAATATGGGTGCATGCTTTTCGAACACATGTCTTTACCATCAACAAGTTTTCATCTAAAGTCTTGCATTATCAAACATTCTACCAATTTTTGTATGCAATATACAAGAGTGTTAGACTATGTTTTTCTCAAGGTTTTTAGCTCATCTTGTTTTACCCTCACCACAAGGAGCTACAACAAGCATAAGTTAAAACCACAATCTGCCCATTATGTGTTCTTGGGATATGCATCACAAAAATGTGGATATCTATGCCTTGACTCTGTTAATAATAGGTTGTATACTCAAAGGCATATCACCCTCAATGAATAAGTGTTTTCTTAACTTTAAATAAAACAACTCACATTGGTCCTTCTTTGCTAGATATTCTTCATTTATCTATACCTGTTATATGTTCTTTACTCATTATGTTCTCTCAACGTAAACCTATCTCTACTAGTCCTTTCAAACAAACACATCTACCTTTACCATTACCTATTTTATCTTCATCAGAGACAGGCATATAACAGTTAACTCCCTTATTCAGTCCTCACCTTTAAACTTCAAAGTTATGAGTTTATGTTAGAGGCTTACTTCTATTCTTTCATTTCCTAATAGACATGATTCTCATTTGATCTCAGACATTACTTTATTTAATATTACCGGTTTGTCTTCTCCTTAGGATGATACACTTGTTAACATTCGTCCAATATATACAAGGTCTAAATAAAATATTTTCAAGCTAAAGAAATTGACTTTTAATATTTTTGTTCTTCTCGAACCATCTAGCTATAAAAAAGCCAAAGATATTATAGAATGGAAAATGACAATTAAGCTAGAATCTGATGCTTTTATGCATAATAACTAATGGACACATTTTCCCAAACTAAAAGATCACAACCAAAATTTCTCAAAATGGCTTGATAGGTCAAATTGAAAAATGATTGTTACATACTCAAAGATTTAGGTTATCTCAATTTTTTCTTAGGTATTCAAATTATTCATGAAAAAGATTACATTCATCTTAACTAACATATATACATTGCTAACTTATTATCCAAGAGTGGTATGGAATCATCGAAGCCTTTGAAAACACCCATGAGTGTTAGAACCTAGTTGTCCAGATATGATTGGAGTTTAATTAACAATGTTATTGAATATAACATTCTTGTAAGGGTTTTTTCAAAATTATATGTTTATCAAGCCTATTATTGCATATTCAAAAAACAAATTATGTTAGTTCTTGCATGGTTCCACTTATATACATGGGTTGCTCTCAAACGTGTGTTAGAATATCTCAAAGGCACTTCATCATATGGTTTTCTATTATAAATGACAAATATCCTTGACCTCATAGGCTTCTATAATTTTGATTGGGCAAGTGATGATGATGAATCATAGGTGCTTATTGCATCTTTTTTTAAGAACAACCTTATCCTTTGATCTTGTGGTAAATAAAAAATGGTGGTACGGTCTAGTGTTGAGGTTGAGATCGGATCTTGGCCTTGGCTTCCTCATAAATGATCTGGTTGTAGTCCTTTCTCGTAAAATGACATCTCTCATTATTTCACATGCCTATTTTATTGTGTGATAATATAAGTGCTAAATATCTTAATGTTAACCCCATTCAACATGTGCGCATGAAACATTTGGAATTGGATTACTAACTTGACATGCAGAAGAAGATATTTACATGGATATTCCACCAGGATATATTGTTACATTAGGAAAAGAAACTACATGTAGATTACAACGATCATTGTATGGACTAAAACAATCACCTCGAGCATGGTTTGGTAGATTGAGTTCAACAATGAGAAAATATGGGTTTCAATAAAGCAACTCTGACCACACTCTTTTCCTAAAACATCGATTGGGAAAAATAACAACTTTTATAGTCCATGTAGACGACATGATCATTACAAGGGATGATAAAGAAGAAATCTCTAGGCTTCAAGAACAACTGTCAAATGAGTTTGAAATGAAGGACTTGGGAGAGCTCAAATACTTCTTAAGCATTGAGGTAACAAGATCAAAACAAGGTATATGTCTTTCCCAAAGGAAATATACTCTAGACCTACTGGCAAAGGCAGGAGTACTAGATTGTAAACCTGTTGATATTCCGATGATCCAAAATCATACACTTGGAGAATATGTGAACCAAGTACCAGCAGATAAACAGAGATATCAACAGTTTGTAGGTAAACTCGTATAATTATCTCATACTCGACCTGATATTGCTTATGCTGTGAGTGTCGTGAGTTAGTTTATGCACTGCCCAAGTGAAGACCATAAGGATGTCATCATGCGAATACTCCGTTATTTAAAATCTTCCCCTAGGAAAGCACTTATGTTTTCAAAGAATGGTCAATTATAAGTCCTTGGATATACAGATTCAGACTAGGCATGGAATATGAAGGATAGGAAATCTACTACTGGGTACTTTACTTTTGTGAGGGGAAATCTTATTACATGGAGGAGCAAGAATTAAAAGGTAGTTGTCTTATCTAGTGCTGAAGCTGAATTTCGAGGAATGATCACGAGAATATGTGAGCTCTTTTGGTTGAAAAAACTTCTAACTGAGATTGGTGTTGCTCTTTTGGTTGAAAAAACTTCTAATTGAGATTGGTGTTGCTCTTAACTCTGAAATGAACTTATTTTTTGATAACAAAGCAGCCATTGACATATCTCACAATCCAGTTCAACCTGATCGCACGAAGCACGTTGAAGTGGATCGGAGCTTCATCAAATAGAATCTTGAAGAAAAGATTATTCAACTTCCATTTGTTAAATCAGAAGATCAATTGGCTGATATACTCACAAAATCTGTATCTACAAAGAACTTTTACAACTCACTTGACAAGTTGGGCATAAGAGACATATATGCACCAACTTGAGGGGGAGTATTGGTGTGTGTTGTGATGCATGTTGCAACAATGGAAAACACCAATGATTAGTGGAGCAAAACTTGTAAGAGACAATAATATTAGTGAAACCATAAAACATGGATGTGCAGCTATTAGGATTATTGTTTAATTTTTGTTTTCCTTATATACATATACCTAAACTCTTGTATAAAAATAGAACAAAGATGATATGAAATATACATAATAATTATTAGAGAAATACAATATTTGTCACTTATTGCATTTTTTTTAAGGACAACCTTATCCTTTGGTCTTCTGGTAAATAAAAAATGGTGGTACGGTCTAGTGTTGAGGCTGAGATCGGATCTTGGCCTTAGCTTCGTCCTAAATGATCTAGTTGTAGTCCTTTCTCGTAAAATGACATCTCTCATTATTTCACATGCCTATTTTATTGTGTGATAATATAAGTGCTAAACATCTTAATGTTAACCCGATTCAACATGTGCGCATGAAGCATTTGGAATTGGATTAACACTTTTTATGTGATCACGTTAATGCTAGATTGTTGGATGTGCAATATACTCCTACTTAGGATCGGATGAATGATGCCTTAACCAAGTCGCTAGCTGAGTCACACTTTTTTTCTTTGCGTAACAAATTAATGGTCGTTTCACCTCCATCTATTTGAGAGGGTATAGTAAACAAATATACTTAGAATTTAGTAGTTTGTTGTAATAATCTTCTTGCGTACAGTTTTGTTAAGTGTTGTTATAATGTTTTTCTTTACTTTTACTTGAGTTTCACTTGTCTACATGCTTGTATGCGTCGTGCTAAGTCTAGTGCATGGCTATATATAAGTGATGCTATAGCTTGTAACTCATAAGTTGAGATAATATATTTTTGAGGAAATTTTTTACATATTATAAGTTACATACGTCATCTTTCATTCTCACTTCTCTCTAGTATACTTGCTATTATCATCAATTTAAAATATTAATATTAACTTTTGAAAATAGCGTAATTATATTAGTACATGCATGTCCAAATGAGTACTCTTGAACAACCCGGAAACTAAGGAAGCAAAAACCATGCTGTGTGACCTGTGTCTTTTCTACAATTTTAATTAATTAGGGCTTTGTTTTCCATAAAATTAAAGAAAAATAATGCAAGAAAGCAAGTGAAGCTTAGCTGTATCTCAGTTATATATATATATATTCTTCTATATTTTATGGGGCACTGTCCCCTGTCTTTTTATGTCTAACAACATTGCATTTGGAGTTTTTAACCAAAAGTTTATAATTAACTACATTTCTTTTGTATAATAAGGTACTCTAAAACCCTACCATTAATGCACTACTTGAGAACTTTCTTTTGTCTATGATGAAGACAACAGCGAAAAATACTACATAATCTAGCACTTATTATTTGACAAATATAATACATATCTCAGTATAGTGATGTTGCCATTCTTGAAATTGAAATTAATATGTTACACATATCTCACTACAATATGTTCCTTGTTAATCGTAATTGTTAAGGTAGTTCACATGTTCAATATTTTTTTTAATAAATAATAAAAATAAAGGATCAATGTTACATCACATATTAATACAACCGGTGTATTCAAGAATCTCTTCTTACACTTATCACATGAGCTCCAAAGCTAATTTCAACTTTTATTAATTAATTATTTATTAATTATATTATATTTATACCTATAGAATGTAAAATTATTCCCAAATCATTCATTTAATGTATTTTATCATTTGTTATGGCTTGAATTCTCTCTTTCCTTCGTATGTTATACAATGGTTTTTTTAAATAGATATTAAATCTTTATAATATAATGTGTTTACTAATTCATAATGAAAATCAATAGGAACAAGAATTAACATGAATTAGATTGAAGATGAAAAAAATGTAAAATTCATTCTTTCCCTCGTATTTACGGATTAAAAATTACAAAAAATCGTAATAAAATATAAAAAATAATAGATAATTTTGTAATTACTTATGTTAAACTTATAAAATAATGAAATATAACAACCAATAAAAATAACTTCAAAATTTATGGGGATAACTCCCAAATGTTTTTTTTTTGAACAGATCTACTGGCAACTTGCACTAAAAGTTAACATATTTTCTTTTTGAAAAAAAAAATTATACTGCAATTAATGTATTTTTTGAAGATAGGGATGAAAATGTGGACTGGTAGAGGACATATGAAAATGTGGAACTTGTGCAACACTAATGTCGAAAAACCCAACTAGAGAGGGATAAACAATTAATAAGAAGGAGAGGGTGAAGTGAATTAATGCTAGTAAGAACTAAACCTAACCCATTAATATTTGTAACATCTATTCCAGGTTTGATTATGATTAATGTCATAATGTACCCCATCTAAGCTTTCAAAATACTCGACTTCAGGTTCATAAAATCTCCTTTTCCTGTGCAAACGGTGAATTACTCTCTTTTTTTAACTAATAATACTCAACCCACATGCGTAATGATAGTTTTAAATTTGCTTTAATTTATTGTTTAAGAGTAATTAATATTAGTGTAATGATATTGATATAATTATTTTTGTTATTGTTACAATAAATTGTTAGGCAAAATTTTAGCAATAATATCATAGCAATGTTTCTATTTTAAAAAACACTAGAGTATTAAATTATTAGGTAAATTTTTAAATTACTTTATCATTAGTGTTTTATGTTCTAAAAAATAACAGTTAATTAAAATTATAAGAAATGTCTATTATATTCAAACAATTAGTTATATTGTAGTTTCATTATTCATAAAAAATCATTAATAATAACAATTTTCAACCTGACAATATTACTATCATAGATATTAATTCACTATAATACAATAATTTCTCCCCACCGTGCATATATAATTAAATGATTTTATATATTTATAGATGTTATATTGTATTGCTCAATTTTAAAAATAATATTCTTAAAAAAATAGTACAATTATATATTTTTATTATTTAAATAAAATTATAATAATTTCTATTTGTTTAATATTAAAATTTATTTAATTAAAATATCTTCTAAACTTATTAAAGTGATGTTTTTTGTTATTTTAAATTTTAGAGGTTTAGGCTGTTGTGGCCTTGTGGGAGACCATAACTCCTGCCGGTAGTAAAGTGTTCATGATTTTCGTGACAAAATCGAAAGTTCTAATGTTCCGTTAGGTTCTTTAAGTGAGTTCCCACCAAATCCGTTAAATCATTTTCAATAAGAATAAATTAGCTAATATTAAGAGGACTGATAAGCTACGCACAAACATATTTATCCTTTTGTACATAAATTGTTTAATTATTTAATATAATTTAATTTTTAACTTTTTAATAAAAAATATTTATTTATTTTTATATAATGATAAAAAAAATTATTTATTTTCATACAAGATAAATAATAATATATTTATTTACGTCGTAATAAAAATTAATATGTAATTTTTAAACCATAATATAAATTTATGTCCGACAATGATATTAGAGGAAGTTTTATATAATATAGAGAATAACTTTCAATTAAGATTTAATTTGTCCGTAGAAAAGTTGATAATTTCAATTAAAACACAGATAATATTGGCTTACTATTAATTTGTTAACTTAAGTTTTAAATTTACTCTCACTTTGCTATTTTCGATAAAAAAAAATGTTAACTATGGATGGAAAATTTCATGTGCCCAACGTAACAAATTTTATAGACATTTTCGACATTTCATTCGGTTTCTTAAAAAAAATCAAAACCCCAACGCCGGTACCTTCCTTCTTTTTTTTTTTTTTTCAAACAAATCAGTTCACATAAATTTATACTTATTTTTATATATTATACCATTTATAATAACTATTTTAAAGATTAAAAAAGTAATTTATTTTTTCAAAAAATAACACTCATGACACAATATAAAATATATAGGTACAAATATGAATACTAATTTATATGACATTTGACATTCTTCTACCCATAAATCATGGTTATAAAAACATTTAAAAATGTTAAAAAAATATAAATTTATAAGATAAACGTTTATTTTCTTGTTAAACATTTTAAATTATTTTCAATTACATAACTTATATTTTTTTATTATCAATTTGTTACCTTATATTTTAAATTTACTATCATTTTGAAATTTATATATATGTTGAAAATGTTTAACTATGGATTTGAAAATGTCATGTGTCAATCAAGTGACATAGAAAATATGGGTACAAATATGAATAAAAATTTATATGACATTTAACATTCTTCTACTCATAAATCATAGCTATAGAAAATGTTTATTTTCTCATTAAACATTTCAAATTACTTTTAATTACATGACTTATGTTTCTTTACTATCAATTTGTTATCTTAGGTTTTAGATTTATTATTATTTTGATATTTTTATTAAAAAAAAAGATTAACTGTGTAAGAAAAATATTATGTACCAATCACTTAACAAATTGTATGAACATTTTTGACATTACATTTGATTTTTAAAAAAAAATTCAAAATCCCAATTTCAGTTTTTTAGGAATGTTTATTTTCTTACTAAACATATTAAATTATTTCAATTTCATATATATCTTATGTTTTTTTACTATAATTCACTAACTTACATTTTAAATTTTATTATTATTTTAACAAGCGATAAAATTTTCATCAACTAGTTAACATATTTTTAATAAAAATACCAAATGATTGTAAATTAATGCACCAACAGATTTTTTTGTAATGCACATACGCAGGAAAGTACCCGGGAGAAAAAAAATCCCAAAAGGCACATCCATGAACTATAAATAATAGGATACTATATGTTTAAAATTATAAGATAAATAAACGAAATAAAAATAATAATTATAGAATTTTTAAATTTTATAATCACAAAAATAATATCTATTATATCAATTTTATACATAACAAATTATTTTATTTTAAACGTATTTTTATTGAATAACATTTAAATGAAACTACGGTTATTTATATTCGTTCAATATTAAAAATTATTTAATTATATCTTGTTTAATATTATTATAATATTATTTTTATTATTATAAATTTTAGTAATATTTTTTATAATTTCCAAATATTAAACGAATGTTCCTAAGCTAAACAATATGTACGTGAGAAAATAAATATTTAGAGTTTTACAAAAGATTAAGGATCACATATACACATTAAAGTACTTAAATTGTTGTAGTTGGTATGAGTAACGCCATAAGCATATAGTTGTACCCATAAATTACATGTGTTAATTATATAGAATTATATATATATATATATAGCTAATATGTTTAATAAAAAACATGAGACGAAGGATGGCTATAAAATTATTAATACATATGTATTAAAAAATATTTGGTTTAACTTGAACTAAAAATCATTCCTGTATATTGTTATGATTATGTTTTGGCGTTCCAAAAAACTGTGTGTGTGTGTGTGGGTAAGATTCCAAAACAGACTATATGATTGTTCAATAATAGTCCCTCAAAAACAAGTGCAAAGTCTTGGTCCTTGTTGATTTACATAACAACAAATTAAAGGTGTACATGACGATTCCAAAATGACAAAAAATATATAATAATATAAACAGTAGCGGGACTTCACACCATTTTATGGCTCCAAGAATGCGTCTAAGCTGGGACGATGTATATGCATTGACTTGTATTATGTCTCTAACATCTGTTTATCGTTAAGCAATTTTCTAACAACTTGAAATAAGAAAATAATATGTTTTTAGTGGTTTCAGAAGCCAAACAAAATCAAATAATTAATATCAACAGTAATATTAATTTAATCATCTATGAACATGATAACCATGACCCGTCTCTCTCAAACACATACAATTTGTCGAATCGCATGTATTTTTTTGATTGTTTTTTAATCTATGGTGGCATACGGTGCACAATTCACAAGCAGGGTACTAGGCTAGCTACTTCTTCTAATTAATTAGGATTTAAGAAACTGCAACATTAGTTTATATTATTTTCATTGATATCCAAATGCCTCTATTCTCTTTTGGCATCCATCGGATCTCAAAAAAGAATCCTTAAATTTTATATTACTTTTAACCAAACAGAAAGAAATTGCTTATTAGCAGCCGATTTTGGATTCAAAATATTTATTCCTTTCCTTCCTCCCCGATACACGCAGTTCATATATACCAGAAAACAATAACAATATTATATTTTTTATAAATCTTATATATTTTTATAATTAAAAAAAAGTAACACATAAAACGTAATCTTAATAGATAATTTTTAAATTAAATTACGAATATTTAGAACCGTTGTTGAATATTTAATACTATTGATTTATTATTTTTATTGTTATAAATTTTAGGGTATTATTTTTTTTTAATTTCACTTTATTTTTTTAATAGCAATTGAAAGAAATTATAAAAAAAAAGTTATTAATGGATTGATCAAAACTTAAAAATGAAATAAATGGATAGTATAATTTTTTTAATGGATATAATTTTATTTTTAACTTACATTGCATGCTATATGCGTTAAATTTATGTTTTTTAAGAAATTACATGGGACTCAAACTGTTACTTTTTGGTAGTCTTCTAAATTAATCCGTCTTCGAAAATATAGAATAGAGAGGAATCCATTTTTTGTCCAACAAATTAAATATATATATATATTTTTTCAAGTTTACGCAGACCTGACGAAACCCTTATATATATATATATTAGTTTTTATCCGATTTGCATTAATTAATATTGTAATTTTCGATTGTTTTCATGATAAGAAAACAAATTAAAATACAAATTTAATGAAATTATCTCTCTCTTTTAAAAAAAAAACACAAATTTAACAGATAAAATTATAGAGAAATAAGCAATATATGTAATCGTAAAACTTGGTAACAAATTGAATGCTTAAACACATATGTTTCTTATCAAAGCACAAAATTGTGAATTTTTTATTTTATTTTTATTAAATAAATAAAAAATTATACCGTCTCAATTTAGAATCTATTATTCTGTACAGTAATCAGGTGGGACACTTACCACATTAATGATTAATAAATAAAATTTTAACCATAATATCTATAAAATTGATGATAAATTATGCACATAAAATTATTCATGTCCTCTTAAATTCTAAATTTTAAGTCTTTATGATAATTCACTATATAATTAATAATTTAAACATGTTTATACATAAATGAGATACATATAAAATCATTTTTCATGAAATAAAAATAGATAACAAACCAATAATTATATTAAATTTGTATAATTAGATGTTATTACCATAATTATTAAATTAAAGATTATTGAGATTAAAAAAAATGATATTATTTTACTACTTATATGGTACCTCTTTGAAATGGGTATTTGTCTAAAAAATGCATATATTTTATAATAGTTTAAAAAAGAGCATATATTATTTTTAGTTTAAAAATAGGCAAATTAAAACCTATTCAACAATTTTCCGGTAATTATTGATATTTTTTAAAAAATAAATTATTTAAGATTAAAAAATTAAAAAATAGATTACATTATAACACATATCTCTAATATTATTATAATTTTTATTTTTATTAAGATAACAAATATTTATTAATAATAATTTTATTTAAATAATTTAATTATTTTTATGAATATTATTTTTTATATTATAATTATAATTTTTATTAAATATAATTATAATTATATTTAATAATAATAACAATATATTATATTATTTATGAATTATCAAAATATTTAGCGTATCATTTTAATATAAATTTATATTTCTTTTATTATAAAATAATTTATTTTTATTTTTTTAAAATAAAACTTTAATATATAATATAATAAAAGAGATTTATGTATTTAAAATTAATTATAAATTTATAAAATGTTAATATTTTTTTATGTTTATAATAATTATGTTTTATAAAATAGAGTTTATATATATTTTTATTTATTTTTAAATAAAATTGATTAAAATATATATTGTCAAGTTTAAGATTAAAATGTGCCATTTTTTAAACTAAAAATAATCTTTGATCTTTTTCAAACTATTGTAAAAAATATACCCCTTTTGGACAAATCTCCCTTTGAAATCTTGAGGCAAAATCTAGCCGTACATGATAAAATTCAAAACTTAAATATAAAATTAAATCAAATTTTAAAACTTTGAAATGCTCTTGTTTTTTTTTCAATTGTTACATTTAAATTATTGTTATTCAGTTTATTAGTACACATTTCGTTTAATTTTAATAATAATTTAAATAAATTAAAATATTTAAAAAGAATTAAAATTGATAAAAATAAATATTAATAATTTAAAGATATTAGTTAATAGTAAAGATAAAAAAATGATACATAGAACATAGAAATCCTAATTTTAGAAATAATTGAAATTGTTTAGAATAAAAAAATAAATATATAGAATTAGAGGAAAAGACAGGAAGTAGTTCATAAGACTGCTGCTGCATTTGTTGTGACTGAGTGTGCAAAGTAGAATGGGAGTTATCAGTGTACAGATACCGAAATAATTAAATGAATTAAAATATTAGGTGGATTTAGTAAAGTGGACAAGTATTGAAAGATACAATCTGGGCGGCTTCTTTGTTTTTGACACGTTGTTCGAGATATATTAGACGCTCTCTCTGACTCCGCATAGTGCATACTGTGGATCTTTACAACCAAATACGAATAGAGAGGGAGACTCTGCAAAGCAGTTGCTAAACAAATAACAAAAATGGGCTGGCCCATACTATCATTTTTATTTTTTTAGGCCCATTTTATGTGGTTTTCTCGTAAAGTACTGTTTATGTTCTTATCCCACTTGCTTCTTACACAAGGGTTCAATATTCGAAACATTTTGAAAAAGAAACAAACAAAAGAAGATATTATTTAATGCAGAAAATAGAAAGAGACCCGTCTATATGTTCAGAAAATAAAAAATAAAAACATAATCACATTAAATTAAAAAAAATTATTTATTATTCTTAAAATATATAATAACATGTTAATTTAAAATTAATATAATTATTTAGGAGTATACAATAAACAACACCTCCATAATTCATAAACCAATCAAAAGTGTCGAGTTGCTGAAAAGACTTTTATGAGGGGAGTAAATATAATAATGACGGGAGGGTATAGATGTCAGTTCATCGATTCAAGTGGGGATGTAAATGTTTGAAGAATAAGAAAACTCTTCCGGTCGTGAGCTTCACACAGAATTCCATTACTAATTTCTCAAATGATTTCGTTAACGAAATATCTCATGTGACTCTAGTTTTCTTTTAGATATTAAGTAAATTGGTACTAACATGTCAGTTTATTTATTATATTACACCTAAAATACTTCACACCAATAAATATATTTCATCGTGATAACTAAATCATCAATTTGATATATTTAAATCACCATTTAAATTAAAAATAATCAAATAATACAATAAATATGATTAAATTTAAAAATTTAATATTATTTTTTCGGATTTAAATTATATTATTTTAATAAATTATATAATCAAATTTAATTCAGATTAAAAATTATATAATCAGTTTGAATTCGAATAGTTTTCATGCAAACAGAATTTATAATCTCTTTTATCGTATCCAAATCAAATTATTATTAAATTATAAATAAATAAATATTTTATTTTATAATATAATATATTTAAATATTATGTATATCATAATTATAGTATATTATTATTTTAGTTTAAAATAAATATAAATATTTATATAATTTAATGATTTTACATATATATTTCTTATTTTTTAGTTATAACTATAAATAATAATGTTTGTTATAAAATATTAATTTAAATTTTTAGTTTATATATGAAATGTTTTAAATATTATAATAATTTATAAATAAATTTTAATATCAATGTATTCTACTTTGATTCAAAAAATCCAATGTGTTTAGATTATGATCGACTATATTATTGAATCGGCTTTTAATTAAAAATCTTTAAATGTATTTAAATTTAATTAGATTCAAATTGATTCACTGTTTACCCTTAATTTAAATATGATTTTATTCCCTAAATATTATTTTTAAAATCAGGTTCCTAAGTTATAAATTCGAGTTTATTGCAATTGAGTTCTATTCATGATTGTGTTTATTAGTTATTGATAATTTGATATTAAGACATTTAAGGTACCCATTTATACAAATTAAACTTTTTGAGACTTTTTCGCTAATTTAATATCATAAAAGTATTTATGTTTAGAAATTGATATTATTTTTATTTACATTTTTGAAGAATTTTAATTTAACATCCTTATATGTTAAATGATTTTAAAATTAATAATGTTAAACAATGTATGAGTTTATTTTTGAGATGGAAATTTTCATATTTTCATGTGAATCTGTAAGTATTTAATGTGAAATACATCAATTGAATTCTTTAAAATAAACTTATGTACTATGTTAATTTTGAAATCATTTAATAAACATAAATATTAAATGGAAACTCTCTAAATATATGGATAAAAATAAACATAATTTTTTATATATAATTACCCGTGTGTTGCCAAAACCCATTTTTGGTATTTGAGTAAATTTAAAAAATATTATTGATAGTTATCCATAAAGAAAATGTCATTTACTTTTTAATACAATGAAATTTTATTTTTCTTTAACTTAAAAGAAGAAAAATAAATAAGCCGAAACATTAAATGAAAAAAAAAGTTTTGAAAACAAATAAAACTTTAAGTTTCTTTATTCAAAACTCCTAACTGTAATATGATTTAAAAAATAAAAGTACAATTATTTTCTTTGGCATCACTTTGTCATTCTATCTAATCTATCTATGCTTTTTTTTTTCCTTTTTTTTTTATTATGCATCTCATATTCATAGGTATAGCTGTTATTTATGTTTTTTAGTTTCCAAATTTTATTATTTACAACATTTAGTCAATTTTTATTTAAAACAATTTGTTCTTTTACAAACGACATATATGGATATGCTATATAATAATTCTTCGACTTGGGGAACTTAACATTACAGACTTAGTCCAAATCATTTTCAATAATACATTGGTAATTTTAATAAAAAATTATTTTTAAATCAAATTATACAACTTACAAATACTTAGTTGCACATTTTAAAAGAAGACGTTGAAAAGGTCAAAATTTCCCAGCTAATTTGCTTGAATTAAATCTCAAACCATAAAAATGTAAATGAAAAAAAAAGTTACAGCAAAGATATTAAAATACTATTACTTTTTTTTCTTTCCCATTTCTGTAATTTATATGTGTGACTTAGAGGGAAAAAAGATAAAATCTCCAAAGAGAGCCATCATCATGTTTACGAACATATTCTCATTGAACCAAAAACAGAAAAGGGAAAACAAATAAAATATTAGGAAGAAAAAATAACACTAAGGCTCTTGACAAGTGTGAGATAATAAGGGTTTGTTGGATAGAATAATTAAAAAATCGTTTTCAAATCATAACTTTAAAATAAAATTCTATAATTTTTAGAAACATTAACATATTTGGTTGGCATTTAAAAAAATCAATTTTAGAAGCAAAAAGCAACCAAAAAAGAAAAAAATAATTGTCTTGTTGTTTGGCCAAATTATTTTTAAAAAAAGATTCATTTTAAACTTTTTAATATTTTTACAATAATTTAAACATTATAATTAGATTTAGATAGTCTAAAATTTCATATAATTAATGTAAGTGAATTAAAATGAAATTCAACTTAAAAGGATAATTTTATTTTTAACCAT
This sequence comes from Hippophae tibetana, assembly GCA_037013495.1. Classification (NCBI taxonomy): domain Eukaryota; kingdom Viridiplantae; phylum Streptophyta; class Magnoliopsida; order Rosales; family Elaeagnaceae; genus Hippophae; species Hippophae tibetana. The sequence continues at coordinate 2,873,450 of CM072804.1, read as the reverse complement.
TATTATTATTATTTTTGAACACATATTCATAAATATTTTTTTATATAATGCATTCAAAAGTACAATGGTTATAGGAAAATGTGTTTAAATAAATTTTATTTTTAAATGTTAGTTCAATTTTGAATATAGATTAACTAGATAATTAAAAATGAAAAGCAGTGAACAAAAAAATAGGAACACTTTTCTAAAAAAATCTTATATATATTTAACAAAAAACAAAAAATCTTATATAAATATTTAGAAAGAAAAAATTACCTTATATACATAGAAAATAGAAATACTTCTTAACCAAGGGGGAAAAAAGCAAGCTTAGTAAGAGTCACATTTCTGCTGGCATTCTTTAGATTTCAATGATTTATCTATTTTTATGTTTAATGAAGTCGTGAATTAATAGTAGAATCCCATTAAATAATTTTTTTTTACAATTTGTAGGTAATTCTCTCTCTTTGTTATTTCAGTTTTAATCCAATTTCTGGTCCGATAAAATTGTTCCATGTGTTTTCTAAATTTTTTGAAAACAATAAAAACACATGCAAGCTGTTTTCTGATTTTTTTTTTCTAATCGTACAATTTTTAAAAATTTGTAAGTAAAAAATAATAGCCAAACATTTATATGTTTTTAAGATGATTTTGTATTAAAAAAACAGTGTTCTAATTATATGACATTTGGTTAGTGGAATGTAATGAGAATCGAAATCAGAATCGAAATCAAATGAAATTGAAAGAAAATAATATTATTTGATTTGACCACTGAAATCAGACTCAGGATTATAATATTTGGTTTGTAATTAGAATAGAATGAAAAAAACTATAAATTACCTTAATATCTCTACATTTAGTATAGTTTAAATAATGTCATCTAATTACTATTTTTTCGTCTGACAAAATATATTATTTAAATAATTATTTTTCTATATAATTATTACTTAATTAAAAAATATATATATTATTAAAATTATTATTTTCTAAATAATGTTTTGGGATTTGAGATTTAGGGTTTAGGAATTTAGGATTTGAGGTTTAGGGTTATGTTTGTGGGTTAAGGTTTAGGGTTAAAATTATTATTTTTCTAAAAAAGGTTTAGGGTTTAGGGTTTTGGGATTTAGGGATTAGGTTTTTGGGATTTAGGGTTTAGGGATTTAGGGTTTAGGGTTTTCGGATTTAGGGTTTATGGTTAAAATTATTATTTTTCTAAAAAGGATTTAGGGTTTTAGAATTTGTGATTTTGGATTTAGGGTTTAGGATTTGGAATTTAGGGTTTAGGGTTTAAGTTTTAGAGATTTGAGGTTTAGGGTTTTGGGTTTTGAGATTTAAGTTTTAAGGTTTAGGGTTTTGGGATTTAGGATTTAGAGTTTAGGGATTTTGGGTTTAGGATTTGGAATAGGCTTTAAGGTTTAGGGATTTAGGGTTTTAAGTTTTGGGTTATATTTGTGTTGAAGGTAAAAATGAAAAAAAAAATTAGATAGGAATGTAATTATGATTCTTAATCCTTTAGTAATCGATTTAATTCCGTCCGACCAAAGATACAAAATACAAAGAATCAATTCTAATTTCTTTTTATTTTATCTGACTAAAAATTACCTAAGAGTTTTTAGTTTTTATTTTATTTTATGAGAGAGATTATTAGAATTTTATAAGTGTTTATTTACCTTATAGAATATCTTAAGATTACTATTGCTAACAAGTTTCTACTCAAACATATATAGTATACTTGTATATGTATAAAGTTTAAGATTTAAGTTTCAATAAAATGTGTAATTCATATAAAGTTTGGGTTTTAAGCTATCTTTTCTAATATTATGAGGTAATTAATATAAATTCAAATATTTTGTCTCAGTTCATTGTATAGACACAAAAAATTATAATAATTTAAAGCGGTAAATTTTTGATAAACAACACAAAAAATTACATGGACACACTAATCATATTGATGGCCGAAATCAACACTCATACATAACCACTGCTCCTTGTCAAATTGTTTAAAATTTGGAGTTATCTCCCAAGTTATTAGCTGTAAATTAAGAGAAAGAGGAGATAAATTGGCAAATTTTTAAGACCTAAATATAACGGCTGCATGCTACAGAACATTCACAGTTGTAATTACAAGTTAACCCATCACTCTAATTGAAAAATAATTTTTTTTTAGACATTAAAATCTTTTTAGTTGATTTAAATTTATGATTTAAAATAAATAAAAGTATAAATTTTATTGTCAGTACATAATTAGCTTAATAAACTGTAGCAAAGGGGATATTAATAAAAAGTCGGTCAAAGTGAAGACTGAAACCATGTCTCCAATGTCACGTGACCTGAATCCCCAATTCCGAGAACTTGAATCTTCTGCCGAGTCATGAAGTCCCACTTTCTGGCAACTCCCCCACCGTTGGATGTATAAGTTTTTCCGGGTCGACTATCCTATGTGTCAAAATCAAAAGTATCCGATTTATGCGACGCCTCGTGAAATATCACTTTCAGTTACCGGAGAGAATCCTCCACCCTCTTAGTTCAATAGTGAATGCTTATTATAAATTTTATCTTTATTATTTTTTTTTAAATTTCACAATTCATTAAATAAAACGTAATTAAAATTGAATTTATTAGATGGCTCTTAAAACGGGTTTACCGACTACGGCTGTTTGGGACCCTATAAAGTAGCTAGTATCGGTATCTACTATCAACGTGTGCTTCTTCTTTGTGTATTACTTTTCAAATTCCTCACACTCTCTATATCTTATTTTTGTATTCTAACTGGGATTTTCTTCGAACCTCAAAAGAGAAAATTGGTGTTTGGCTGTTGATTAAGAGTGGCATTCGTAAGTTTCCGGATATAGCTTATCCACTCTCGGGTCAGTGACGCGGAGCGAGCACACAATATCCACTAAAGAAGTGATTCGGCACATTTTTCTATTTCCTTTTCCGGTAAAGCTACTGCCACTGTTTCCCTCTTTTCTTTTTGCCTTTGAAACTTTTCCCAGAAAATTTCTCATCTCTTTCTTTCTAGCTTTGTGTCCAACACTCCCACGCTCCATATATTTCTGATTTCCGTACTGCTGGGTTTTCACTACCTCAACTTGTGGTTATAACTTTGCCTTCTTTCACGCTCTTTCTCTCTCTTTCTCTCTCTTTTCCTCTTTCTGGGTGTCAACTTTCCTTGAAAATTTTCGTCCTTTGATACACTGTTCGAGGAGTATTATATCCATTAACGGTGGGTTTCTCTCCGTTTCAAGCTTCTTCTTAACGTGTCTCGTGTACCAGCTTTTCTTTTTATCTTCTTCTTTAATCTCCTAGTGTCTAGTCACTGAGGAATCTCCATCATTTTTTCCTCCACTATTTACTCTCCGACTCTCTTTCACTTCCCTTTCAATGCTTAAACCCAGAATCTGAGAACCTTTGCCTAAACCATGAGTCGCAGTCCAATCAAATACACAGAACATAAAAACCACACTAAACTCTCCACCCATCAACCAGAAATGATTAAGCCCAATATCGTACGGATATCAGTCACAGACGGATACGCAACAGACTCGTCCAGTGACGAAGACAATCAACCATTGGCTCGCCATAGGGTGAAAAGGTTTGTCAACGAGATTACCATAGAGTCAACCTCGAAGGAAAACGAAGCCGTTTGGAAGAGTAGTTTGTCGAGGCCTAACAAGAAGAGCTCTGCCGCGAAAACTAGAGTCCCTTCAACGACTCACCGGACTATGAAATCTCCGGCTGGAAAGAAGTTCAGAGGTGTTAGACAGAGGCCTTGGGGAAAATGGGCAGCGGAAATTAGAGACCCTCTGAGACGAGTACGTCTCTGGTTAGGCACCTACGACTCTGCAGAAGAAGCTGCTGTGGTGTACGACAACGCGGCTATTCAGTTGCGTGGACCGGACGCAGTTACCAACTTTGCGATCCCCCCTACAACAAACCCTTTGCTTGAAAGTAACCCAACAATTAGCAGCGGATACAATTCCGGCGAAGAGTCACACAACCTTTGTTCTCCGACCTCTGTTCTGCGTTGTCCTTTCCCTTCAAACGAGGAAGCCCATTCGCAGAGCTCCAAAGAAAGTCAAGATATACGGGAATTCCAAGATTTACGGGACCAGTCCTGTGTATCGGAAAATTTCTCAGAGTTTTCGGATTTTATGAGCTTTGATCCGCTGGTACCCGACAGTATATTTGATTTCCATAGTTCCCTTCCCAATTTCTTCGCCGACGCAAGCATGGGAGATAGTTTAAGGGAAAATTGCAACGATTTGTTTGCTGATTCTAGCTGGGATTTCAGTTTCAGGCCTAAAGCTTGGCACGTAGAGGACCAATTTCAAGACATCGGCGATTTGTTCAATTCGGATCCCATCGTTTCGTAGTGAAGTTTTTCCGGCGATTCATTACTGATTTGTAGCTCCCGATTTTGACTAGTTTTAACGGCGGGAATGAAATATCTGCTTTGTGTTTTATTATTATTTTGCTTTTTGTTTGTATTTTGGGTTGAAATAGTTTGTGATTAGATATGAATATTATTAATATTATTTTTTGAAAAAAATTATAATTAATAGTAAGTTTAAGAAAATCAGTCACATTAACGGTGATAAACAAGTCTGGTATGGCTACGTATTACGGTGCTTTGTTCCTTTCTCTGTATGTTAATAGCACGTGACCTTTCAAATGGGTGGTATGCTCGTAAAAAGTAAAATAAGTATGTATAAGATAGTCCAAAAGGTACATTTTATGGGGAAATTATTAATTGGATAAATTGATGTTAAAATCGTTATCTTTATAAAAATTTAATTTTAATTTGTGATTATTATAAGGCGTAAAAAATTTATTATATTTATATTTGTATTATCCTACTTTTTAAAAATTAATTGATTTTTATTATTTTTTTTGGGTTTATAATGATATAACGAATAAGTATGAAACTAAAAATATGGGACTTAAATTATCATTTTTTTAATATTAATTCTGGATTAATTTTTATTAATTACATGTTTGTTTCGTGTAAAACATTTCTTAAAAATTAATTAATATGCTCATAAAATCAAATTTATTCTCAACATTATTAGTTGGGAGTTTTACTCTAAAATTAATAATGTATAATTTATAAATTTATGTTATATTCTGTATTATATGTGCCGGAGTCAATCTCGTATATATGCACTATATTGTATATATTACTTTCATTTGAGTAATATATAGATGAAACTAAGATTATTAATCAAGCAAACTAAACTATCATAATATAATAGGTAAATATAGTATATACCTTTGAGGTCTTTTTTAAATATCATGCGTGTCTTAAATTTAAAAATATGTCAACAAAGTTCAATTTACAATAATTTATTAAAAAAAAAAGGAAAAAATGTTAAACTATATCATTTTTGCATTAAATAAAACTTACACTTTTAAAAAAAATGAATGATTGATAAAATTAAAAATAAAAAAATAAAAATTGAAAGAAAATTATTTTTTAAATATTAGTTTGTACCTATATATAAAATTACTATTTTTTGTTCAAAAGCAATAGTAATTTTATATTCTATATGTTTTTGTATTCAAATAAATAATTTTTTTTTTGCAATTAAGCAATACCTTAAAGGAGACAAAATTAACGAAAAAAAGTAGGCTGAAGTCACAATCCATGAAAATTAATAAATGAACTTCAATAAAATAAAAGAAAATGATGAAATGTCAGTAATTGATACAATAGAGTAAAAAACTTTTGTACGAATAAGATACTTTCATATACGCTATATATTGATGAATATAAAAGAAATAAGATTAATAATTAAATTATATAGATTTTTTATAGGGAAGAATGTATATATGCATAATAATAAATAGAAAAATTTCATATTTTATTCATAAATTAATTCGATTTAAAAGGTGATTAAATTGAGGATAGTAAAAATGATTAATGCAATAAATCAATAAATTTAAAATCATTTTTAATTTTTTATTTAAAAAAAACAAATAATCCATCATCCGGTTATCGCCGTTACGTTGGAAACCTTTCTAGTAAACAAGCTTGGAGTATTTTCAGATATTCATTTATTTATTTTATAATTTGAACATGAAACTGAATATAAGAATACGGTAAAGTCATAAAGATACGACACGATATTTGAGGGTTTGGAAATGTGGATTTGGACATTAGAATGCTGTGGCTTCTTCTGTGGGTGCCTACTCTTACGTTCATATTCACACCTATGCGCACTCACAGTTATCCATAAAGAAAATTCTGTAGTAACATTATCAAATATACTTTCAAATACATTCTTATATTTAATAGTTCAATACCAATTTTTTTTTTGTCAAGACGTATTACACATGTCGTTCTAAAAATGAGTATATAAGAAAATGTACGTTGTTAATGTGTATCATGTAGATAAAAAATAAAAAGTACTATTTGATAATTTAACAGTTTAATTAATTTATTTTTTTATAACATTTTAATTTTAATTTTTAAAAATTAATAATACAATGATAAATAATAATATATATTATTTATTTCTCAACATTTATTGAAATATAAATTGCATATATTGTGTTTAATATAAACAACAATGACTTTAAAATTGATAATAAAATAAAAATCTAAAATTTCAAATATATTCATTTATTTTTATACTGTTTCTTCTTTTTTTTAATAATACAAAAGCGAAAAAGTTTTCTCACTAGGGAAAAAAATACATCAATTATTGAGGTTTAAATGACAAGCTTTTTATCTTGGTGCATATAATATGGACTCGTGATCTTTAATTGATTCACAATAAACCATCACTTTTGTGACTTTTTCGGATGAGATCAGCTCCTTTTCTACGTATTCTTCACTTGCTCTTTAGTTTAGCAATTAGTCACTTAAAAATTGAAAATGAAAAAATATTTTAAAAAAAATTAATAAATTTAAAATTCATAATAATGAAATTAATACTACAAACATTAATTTATATACTCTCTATTTAAGAAAATTATATTATTTTGTTATTATGGGTTTGATTTCACATTGCAATTAATGTCTTAATTGATTCCCAATGATTAATGAAAAGCTCTATTGGTACCGGCCGTTTGCAAGTACGGATTCAATAGATTTTTTTTTCCTTTTAAGTATCATTTTATTCTTTCAATATATGATATAAAAAATAATAATCTCAAAAGCCGGGACGGACACCCGGAGTGTACTTACACCCGGGTTAAATAGCGTTGTTCATCATTAATAGACAGACATAAAAAGTTAACGATTAATAATAAGATAAGAAATGCCTCTTTGGGGAATTAACTTCTTCTATTAATGACTTATTTCGTAAAACATGCTCAAAACATAGTAAACTTAAATAATATTATAAAATTATTTTTTTAATTCGTTTATAATATAATTTTTTTTATTAATATCATTTTATTAGTTTCACTAACTTAAAATAAATCATATAATTAATTAATATATTTAAAATAAAAATTTATATTGTAATTTGTTACTGTGTGTATGTGAACCTATCTTTGAATGATAACTATATCCAAAGAGTTTAGACAAAGTTGTTATCCGTACAAAACCCAAAACATATATACCTGCAGCATAATTTTAACTATTATATATGCATATAAATTCTAATATTTACATGTATGTTAATTTTTCATTAAAAAAGAAGCAGCTGGTGACAAATTTAAGACAAATTAAACAATTAAGAAGGTGAATAGAGAAGTCATTTTCTGGTAGATCATGGGTTGCAACTTGCAAGTGTGTTACAGGCTTTTGTAAGGAGGGAGAGAGATAATTTAAAAGGCCTAATGCCCTGGCAACTTCTATAGCTCCCTTCTTAATTATCCGGCCAACTGATGAATCGGGAAATGAAATATAGATGATACTCATCGCTTTCTTGCCCACCCTCAATACAAACCTCGGGACCCCCCACAATCATGTGCATCGCATGAAATTAGCATAAACAAATCTTCTCTATAGCATCTCTTTTTTACTAATGCAACGTTTGAGATTAATTTGATTGTACTTTTTTAATTATAATATTTTACGTGACATAATATTATTATCATTATATAAATTGTTATTTTTATTTTTATAAAAAAGAAATTCATAAAAAATATATTAATTTTAAATTTCATTATTATGAAATATACATCATCATATACTAATCGAGTAACAATGAATAATTTTTTTAACATTAAATTGTAATTATTATTCATAATAAAATAACAATTTTATATGTTTTTATCTTGATAATAACAAAAATTATTGTAAGATATTATTAGTTAAAAAAATAAATATAAATTGAAAGACTAAAAGTAACATACAACGGCATATATATATTAGTTATCCTCTGTTCTACTCTTGAGTTATATATAATACATACAGTATACAGTGAGTCAGCGAAACCATATCCCACGAAATAAATAACTTCTTGAGGGAGTAGAAATAAACAGTAAAATTGATTCACAAAAATCCAAAAGTGTAAAAGATTCCTGTTTCGAGCTAATCAATCGCGAAGATCTTTTTTGTTCTTCTCTAGCACCGCACTATCAAACAATCAAGCACGTACCGGTACGCTGCTTCACTATCAATTTCGAGCAGTCCCAGCATTCGTAACTGGGCCTTTACTCTGGGGTCCGAGATGGTCCTACGTTCGCGTACATACCACTCTGACTGTGATAGCAGGTCTTTCTATTCTTTTTTTCTTTTTCTTTTTTAAAGTAATTATTAGTAATTTACTAACAACAAATACTCTAACAAAAAAATAATTAAAAAAATATTAATAACAAATAACAAAGAAAATATATAAATCATTAACTAATTGTGAAAGAAATTGAAAATTTGTGTTGAGGAAGAAATACAACGATTTCTCTTGAATAGAATTAAAATTAAACTAATTTTTAAATATAAAAATTTCACATTAATAAAATAAAATATAAATGTATAATTTCAAACCTATTATATACATCAAGAACGCAAATCTCTACGTTGTTCTCCAAAATAGCATAGTCATTTACAACAATAATATCATACTTATAATTTATAAGTTTAGTTTCAAAATAAAATATCTTTTATGAAATCAAGTTTTTTTTTAAGTAAAATAATATTTGATTTGATCAAAGATTATAATTTAAAAAAAAATAAACGACTTAAAATAGGAAAACTATGAATAATATCGACACGTTATTAAGTTAATCATAATTAATTTTATTTTGTTCTATTCATGCATTATATATATATTTTCTTCCTATAACATAAAATTACATGTTTTTTTAATGCTCAAAAATGTAATTCAGTTGTTTTTTAATAATGTAAAAACAAACCGAGTAATTGAAATTAAAATCATGTTAATACTTTATCATAGGACAACTGTATAGTATTATGTAACCCTTAAATATTTATAGAAATTTGTTAAGCATAATTTCATATTCAAAAATTTTATTTTTGGTAAATCAAAACTGATTTATTTAAATAATGCATGCATGTGGAAAAATAAAGATAAATATATAATGAAATTTTAATTTAACTTAAAATTATTTTCAAACCTGGAAATAAAGTAAACTTAATAGCTTAAAATATGATATTAATTTTATAATATCACAAATTTGTAGTAAATGTGTTTTAATTTCACAAATTTTATATTTTTAACAAATAAAGGAAGGAAAATATATATATAAAAAAAAAGATAATTTAGTTTTGGGAAACAAGGTACAGAGATTACTGTTGAAACACGGAGGTTATTAATGGGGACAGTACAGTATGTATGAGCAATAAATGCAGAATTTATAAATTCAGGGCATATGTGCTGCCACTCATGCAATGTGGGTGAGAAATGTAGCAGGTAGGCCCCATCTGGGTTTCAATTTTCAGCAACTATCCGACATCTAAATTAAAATTAAAATTAAAATCTGTGAATTTTCAGCAAGAGTTTCTGGATTTGAAGAGTAGGTTACATTTAATTTGGTATAGAGTCTATAAACATAGATATCTCATACTTTTCTGTTTGCATGAAGATGATGATATGCCATGTCACATAAAAATAATTTATTTCACTTTAGCATTTTTTTTCTTTATTTCCACAGAGCAAGTTTTATATGATTTTGGTTTGTATATGCCGTACATGTTTTTTCTTTTTTATATTATTATTTTTACTTGCAGGTTTAATTTTAATGTAAGTATTAATAATATATTTTTAAAAAATTTAATTATACCATATTTTATTTTTAATATATATATATATATATATATTATTTTCTTAAAATATAAAAATAAAATAATATATGCCAAAGGTATTTAAAATTACAAAATTATGTCATTTTATTCAAAAGTTTATTACTACTATACAATCAAGAATTTTCTTCTCAATGAATTACAATTAGGTGTTGTAAATATGGGAATCGAATTAAATAAATTTATGAAAGTAAAATAATGAGAATTCTTTTTTTCCTTTTATAAATTATAATTTAATTATCATCTTAATATTTTGTTTAAATTTTATCTCTACTCTACATATAATCCTAAATCGTAAACCATTAGCCTAAAAATCAAAAAACAAAATCCTAAATCCTAAATCCTATTTAAAAAAAAAAAATTAGCCTTAGTCTACAAATATAACCCCAAACTATATATCCTATACCTAGATCTTAAACCTCAAACCTCAAAACTTTATTTAAAAAATAATAATTTTAACCATTAACCTACAAATATAATCCTAAATCTTAAATCCTATATCTTAACCATAAACTTTAAACCTTAAATCTTACACTATATAACATATACCTCATACCTTAAATCCTAAACCGAAAGCTCAAAACCATAAATAATATTTAGAAAGATAATAATTTTAAAAAAATATTTTATTTTTAAGTAATAATTACTTAGAAAAATGTTTATTTTAAAAATATATTTTATTTGACGAAAAAATAACAATTAAATAATATTATTTAAATTTTACTGAATATATAAATATTAAAGTAACATATAATATTTTACATTGTAATACTAATTCTTTCTTTAATATAAAATCAACTAATAATATTTCAATTCCATTCTCATTCTCATTCTAATTCTATTCTTTGAAACAAACTTCATTTTAATGTTTTTAATTTTTTGGTATGTTATTGATGTAAAATGATAAACATGCCTTTCATATAAATAGAAAACTCATAAAATATGTTAAGTTATATTAATATTAATATTTATAATTTAATTTAATTTATTCATATTTATAATATATTTTGGTGTATTATTCATGTTTTTTTTTAATTTTCAAAAGTTGTCGAACTATAAACCCATATAAACTTTCTAAGTATAGATATAATAGTAAAATTGTGGTTACCTATCTATATAATTTTTTTACACGATTGATTAAATTCATGTATTTTTTTTCTTTTCATGTAGCACACTTAATTAAGTTTATTAATTTTAGTTCTTGCAGATTCTTCTTTCTTGATACGACTAATATTGACAACTTCACTTAGTATAACTTCAGCCAGTTTTAGTTACATCTAGCAAAATATTTAAGTACATACACTATTGATCATTTAGTTGATTTAATTATCTTAGTCTTAGTGTACATACGTTATTCAATTTTTTTTTTCAGTTGTACCCAAAATTGGTCTATAATATTTTTTTATTATTTCCCTTCTACTATAACTTTATAAATTGATAACGATTCCGGCTGATATGTTTGAAAGTGTGCTTTTTATATGGGTTGGGTGTCTTTATTTGGTTCATGCCAATAATTAATGATGTGAAAGATCATGGATCATAATGTTCTGGGCTTTGGCCCACGATATTGGGCAATGAAATTTTAATAAGCTGAAGCTTTTTTTTTTTTAAGTAATATTTTTTATACTCTTATATCTTAACTAATGAGATTTAAAGAAATAATTTTATCTTTTATATCTCATATAAGTCTTAACCATTGAAATAACAGAGGATTAAAAAAATTATGTAATATTTTATAAGCACTAATTATATACTAAATAATTAGTGATATTGATTTTACAATTGGGAAACAGTATTTTGAATTCTTCTTTCTTCTTTTCCTTAGTACGATCGAGTGTATGACAATCCAATAAAATATTGAGTACGGTCCATTTCATATTATCTATTTTTGAGATGGATTGAAATAAGATAAATTAGGTTAATTATATTGTGCACCGTGAATCATTTTTTAAGTTCTTCCAAATTAAAAAAAATAAAACATTAATTTTTTTTTTCCAAAAAGATAAGCAGATAATCAAGTGTGATATAAATAACTTTATAAATAATGATAAAGGGACTCACATTTCACTCATTTGTGAATAAAAACCTACTTAACCATCTGGCTTAGTCATTTCTTTTTGAAGTTTAAAGACAAAAAAAGTAACTCAAAATGGTCGGTTAATGTCCAGTGTTAATTTTAATAAGTTTCTTATTTGTGTACATACACATATTCTCATTAATATTAATGAGTACTTATGTTGTTTGAAGGATATTTTTATATTTAGATACCTTGATTATTAAATTGTAAGGTAAAATATTTAATTATTCTCTCACAAAATTCTTTGAGTTTTGATAATTTCTTTTGTACAATTAACGTACTAGATAAATAACGTATCAATATTGCTCTCCAATGCCTTCTTGATGACAAGGTAGGAAAAGAAAGAGGAAAAAAAAAAAACAAAAAAAGACAGAAAAGAGTACTCAAATGGAGAGTTATTAATTAATTAGACAAAAAATGCATGTACGTTAAAAATTGAACTTAATTATTAGGATTTTAGTTGAAATCAGTGTAGAATATTATATATAAACACACAATAAATCCAAAGCTATATATTGTGTTTCTTTATTTTTCTTTATTATATGCGAGTATTATGTAGTATGTATGTATATATTGAGATCTAATTACCAACGACACAGTCTCTTTTCAAAGAAGCCTAGCTACTTAGTATAATACTAAGCAAGCCATATCCAAAAAGACCTAAAATCGGCTTGAAAATAGTCCTATATATGCTTCAATGACCTTTAAGTACGTAGTCCCTTGGATTAACGAATCACCTGAAAATATTAATAAAGAAAATCAAAACAAGATGAGCTTAAGAATATTATTATTTAGATTAATATATAAATAAGAGGGAAAACCAAAACCTTGGGAGAATCAGGGACAGAAGAATTAGCATTTTGAGTAGATGGTGGAGATTGGTGATGAGTAGTAGTAGTAGTATTATTAGGAGCATGAGGGATGAGTTTAAATGGGTAGCGATTTCCTGAAGAGCCTGGTTTGTCACCAACTGTGATGTGAAGCTTTTGACCAAACTCACAGTGCTTCCCATGTCCATTGTAATAATAAAAATCTCCAGTTTTATCCAGAGTTACAATAATTGGTCCAGAAAAGTACATATTTATCACACTATTAAATCTGCATGCATCGAAATCTTCCTTCTTCACCTCTACCACATTGTTTGCGCTTGGAATTGATGGAAATACTATAATATATAATTCATTCAAAACACTCATCTCAATTTATACATATATATCTACTACGTACGATTAATTAAGACATTAGTGTTAGTTAGATAGATGCCCAAATAATGGGGACAATTGTGAAACATTTTACAAAAATGGTCAAAAATGAACTGTGACCTTTATTTATTTGTAAAATAATGAAAATGGATGAAAAATAATAACATGAGAATGAGTGTGTTGAAAACAGATTTTATATCAAGCCAAATTTAACAATCAATAATACGTCTTTTTTTTTTTTTTTATCAAATTTGAGATCTTTGTTTTCACTACTTCTCTTTTTAAATTTTGTATATATAGCCTTCATTTCAAACAGGATGATATATGATATATGAATTTTTTGATTTATAAGAATTATGAAATATAAATTTAGAGGGAAGGGATGAATAGAACTTACCCAATTTATCACCAATGCCAAAGGTTCTGGGTTTAGCCCAATGTTCATAATAAGTCTGGTTCGGTGGAACGCGCCATCCATATCTTCCTCCAACGATATGAGTGAAACCACTCGCTGAATCCATCATTAAGACGCAGCCCATTATTATTGCACTTGACATTATAAATATTCTAATATGTGATATCGCCATTAATGTCCTTTTTCTTTTTCTAATTATAATTATAATAATTTATATATTTATTTATATCCCTTCCTTCTTTTGTTTTTGGCTCAAAAATTAATCTAATTTAGAAGGTGACGATGAATTGAGCTTTGCGTCCAAGGAGAGGAACACAACTAGCTAGCATCTTCTTGATTACAGAGAAAATGGAGTTTGTTGATTTAAATGGGTAGTTTAGGAGGCTAGGCTCCTAGGAACCAGTAATCTTCTTCTGTGGTAATTTGACAATGTCAACTATTGCTTATATTTGGAATATTATCGATGGTTTAATTTTCTTAGAGAATTGACCAACTGGGCATTGCTTCTTTCTTTAATTATTTTATTAGAGGTTAGGAGTATTTTCAGCTCTAAAAGCTTTACTAACCACCTAATGTTTTCATCTCTTAAACGCGAGATAGTCTTGCAGTCATAAATTGTGCCAAACGTAGTGTTGGAGTAGATTTTTACCATCCTTTTACTTTATAATGCATGACAAACACGGTCTTAATTTCTTCAAAAAACAATATATGCTACAAATATTAATTTCAAGGGAAAAAAAAATATGATAACGAATGCTGTGAAATAAATCATATAGAATTTACTTAGAACTTCCCATTTAACAAATCTCTTTTTTGTGTACTAGATTTTTTCAATCCTAAGATTTAGATGTGTTATGTGATTTTCAATCTTGATTAATTTATTTTAAAAAAGTATATGCCTTGATCAATTCTATATTATTATATATGAAAGGTATTTTTCAAAAAATAAATAAAATTCATTTATTTTCCCAATTCCTAGTTTTCTGTTATCATGAAATGTTATTCCTATTAAGTAGAACATACTCATTTGTGTAGTTAATAAAATTTGAAAAACAAAAAATAAATTACAAATAATAGGGTATTCGTACTTAATAGAATAAAGTTATCTTCGTCTTTTATTTTAATAAAAATAAAAAAATAAAAAAATTGAATACTAAATCATAAAATAATATTAACAAAAGTATAATTTTAACTTATTATATATAAGATTTTCTTAATCAAATTACGAATGATTTTTTTTAAGAAACTACGTGTCGTAGTAGCAAGTCGATTCTTTGCTATAGAGTACAGAGTATTACAGAGCGCCAGGAGAGAAAGAAAAGTGTTCAGTTATTTGACTAGGGTTTACCGGAGGTTCTAAAATCCTACCACTCTTCATTTTAAAAAAAATTGAATAAAACTAGTGGGAAGCTCTCTTTATCTGATTAACTGCGTTCATCTCTTTGCATCCCTTGCGCGAGTGCGTTCTCAACAAGGTCTACTTCCCATCAAACCATGTATTTCGTGATTTTCTTTTTCTTTCTATTTAATCACTTCCTAGATTGTATTCCACCTAAGATTTTTAGGGGCTGGAAGTCTATTCCAATTTCATTTTGATTCTTGAAATTTTTAATTTGCTCGGTTAATTTAAATTGTGCTTTTCTCAATTGGGTTCGATTTTGTTTTTCTTTCGGTTGTGTTTTTCAAAAGATAAATATTTGTTCAGTTCCTACGTCATACTTTTGAGTTTTGACAGTTTTTAAAATCCTTGTCACATTCCCTTAAAAAATATTTTCAGCAGCCAAAATGGGGTGACTATCATGTCATAATCATACCATTTTTTTTTCTTGACACATTAAAACAATTGATAACTTATTTTTTCATACTTTTTATTTATAATAGTAAAAATTAATAAAAACTATGAATGTACAAAAATAAAAAGATTAATTCAACATATTTTCATCCTGTAGTAATCGTGTTATCAAGTTAAAAATTGCTACTTCAAAGCCAAAAGAATGTCCAAATCTAAGCTAATTTTGCCACCCTGCAAGAATGCATAGCGTGACTTGCATCTACATGTAAAGAAATTTGTAAAAAGTAATTTCAGCATAACGGTCAATAGTTGATTCATTAGAAATTTGCTTGAATAGTTTATTCATGTGCGTTTCAATTTCAAGGAAGCAATAATCCAAAGAGATTATGTTAAAATATTTTTGAATAATTTGACTAATATTTTTCTGTTTATTTCTTTTATATTTTCTTCAAAAGAAAGACTTGCAAAGAAACAATGCAATAAATCCATGCGAGACAAGATCAATTTCCTGCAAAATATTATGTAGAAACCCCATTACCTCCAAAAGAGTTCCAATAGCTATTTCCACGGTTGTCATAAAAGCTCCAATTAGTTTTTCACTGGAAGATATCTATCCAGCATATAAGAACAATTTACCAATCGCTAACACAACTGTTCCAGTGCTCGAATGAGAATGCCTCTTCGCAAGTCGCAATAAGGTCAGTGTTATCGTGAGCTGGACTAAAGTGTTCTCTTTGATAGTAATTGTCAATATTGAAGAGGAATAATCAAAACGTCTAGAGGAGAATCCTGCTTCCAGATATATACTGATAATGCAGGCAGCTAACCTCAATACATTCTCATTGTTTCATCAAGATGCAACTTCGTTGCATATCTGACCAGTATATTACTTTGCTCAAAAAGCAGAAGCATCAGGAATCTGTTCTTCGATCAATAGAAACTTCTTTGAGATTCTCAGGAGATGCTTTAACTATAGATGGTATATCCACAAGCATGTTTGGAGGGGCAAAATACATGTGTAATGATATCATGCAGACAATAATACCCAAGAAAAGCTGCAACAACCCAAACAGAGAGATTGGTCGATCATTAATGATTAAAAATTAATACATTTTCACTGGTTCCCGAGATATAATTAAGAAATTCCTGGCAACTGCACGGAGACTTTACCTGCAATGTGGGCTTGAAATGGAAAAGGTAGACAGATAAAATCATAGTAAGCAGCATTGCCATTGAAGTGGAATACACCTGAAAGAAGCATATAAATAATAATATTGGCCGCTATTGAATAAGCATTTATAATCTGTCTTTCTCTTCAATATGACAGTAGACAGTAGTATGAACATTGACATTTGACAGGATCAAATTACCAAAACCAAATAGCCTGAGAATTCCAAGTCATTATATGACTGACAAAAAGCATTGTACTATACTGGAAAAACAAGCGAGGTGTTATCTTACAGTGACTCAGTAATGCAAGAGAAGAAAATATATTTAAGCAGACTTTGATAAAGAGTCTAAATTGATAATTGTGAGTGGATAATCAAGAGGCTATTCCTCTCACTAAGAACTCGTATGATTCTCAACTTCACGGATGCCCAGGATTTGAATTTTTTTTGCTAATTATGTAGGCAAATTATCTCTACAAGATCACTAAGAGAGGACCTTTAATGTAACACACTCCCCCATATATTAGTGATCTGATAATTTCATAGGCCTATTTGTAAATATTATAATAGGAATAAATATAACTTCAATTGTGATTAACAAAAATGAAGAAGAAGAAGAATGGATAATGGATACAAGCACAAGAATTGCATGTCAAAAACTACCCATTTTGAACCTTCTCCTTCTATGAAAAATTTCCTGTCTTACCACGACGATAGACGACTCCTCTTTCCGGGCTAACACTCGTGAGATTCAAAGTTTAAGGCGTTAACACTCGTTCTATTCGCCTTGAACACTGAACCTTTCAAGCGCGGGGATGATGCCCTGACTAGAACCTTTCTGAGCAGTTATTGAGCCTATCCTATTAGCTTCTTGCCCGCATCCCTTCGTCTTGATATTCTAATAGATCAGTCTTTTTCGCCAAGTAAGCACTTCTATAATAAGATGAGCCCATGACTTTAACTTATAAGATTCAGATTTCTAATCAATATCAAAGTAAGCAACCTTTTCTAAGAGGCGGTGGCTTCCTAACCCCAAGACTGATACCGTACTCACCGACCGGGATGAAAAGCCACTAGAAGACTAAAGCTTTCAAGCCCTAAGAAAGAGTCCCGTTCAAGCTCCTGCTCCTAGAGAATGTTGGTAGTACTCGCCTTCTTCTTCCCACTAAACGAATCCCCGTGCTTGAGTAGAAGTGGCTTCCTATCTTCGCCCTCTAGCGTTCAATCTCCACTTTCATTTTCCCGGTTGCAAGTCCATTTCCGCTCGTAGATGGGATCTCAAATCGGCCTTTTTGCGTTTTACCGCTTGTTTTTGGATTTCTGTTCCTAAGGCAGCATCTCAATGTGATAAAAATCCCCAACCCTGGCTTGTTTTTGATCGGATTGGTAGGTTTGGAGTGGAGGATAAAGACTTAGATTCTGATTTAATGCCCTTCTGATTCTGTGGTGTCTGAACAAAGTATGCAAGCAACCTCCTATTCCACTACGAAGATTGAGTTACCTGTCTTCGAACCTAAACTGGCTCACTAGCCCACAGAACTTAGATTGGAATGGATTGTGAATCGGATTAAATAGTTCATGAGCTTGACTAAACCGTACTCTCTATTCTTTCTACTTGAGCTATCTCGCCACTTTCGGACTTAGCCTGAGACTTTTAACAAACGGCCCGTTCGATTTTCACTTGATCATGAACTCCTCACTCCAATCGAGATGAGCTAAAATTGCTACTCCTCATTCTTCATGAGCTAATTCACTCTTCACTCTAGGAAGTGAGCTACTAGAATATTCACTCTATTAGAAGTGAATTCCAAGGCGTAGAAGAAAGCTAAGAATGAACATTTCATTGACCTACGGGTAAAGCATACGGGCAAGGCTTTTAAGCCCCACTGAACGAAAAGATGCACTAATCCGTGCAAGCATAAGAGGGCTACCCTGATTAGAAAAGAAAGCCCATCTCCTTCCTAAAGAAAGAACCTTCCACTATCGATACGGAACCCATTTCTCGTTCACAAATGAGTTGATTAGCCTATCACATGGCCTGAGATGATCAATTTCGTGGCTCGCTATCCTATAACAAGCAATTTCTCCTGAACTTCCTATAAGAGTGACGTACGAGCAAGCTTCCATCTTCAATCTCCAGGATTGAACTTATCGAACGACTATCCTATAAGAGTAACGTCCAGGATTTTACCTGAACTTACTATATTCGTTACATTCTAAATGACGGTAGATACACACATTGTTTCAAGTCAATTTCATTGAACCTTATCTGGCTCAACCCACAGGTCAGATTTCAAACAAACCTATCGATATACTTGACCTGACTCGCTTTCCTCACTCCGTCCCGACTTAGGAGAGATTGAGCTTGACTAGAGCATTTCTTTGCCCTTCATTCCTTCTTTTCAAGATGTTTACTTAGCCCCCTTCCTGGTCCTTTCAACTCACAGTACAACAGATAAATCATTCGTAAGCACCTGAAAGGAGCTAATTACGACCTAGTATGTCAGTAATAGTCTAATTTCTCTGATAATAGGTAAAATCCCCCCAGTAAGCTAATAGAACTATTACAAGTGCTTTGTCGAACAGTTTATAATGAAGTCTCCTTGAAGCTGGTAACTATTACTATATTGCTTTCACCCGATCCAAGCTATCTTTCATAATTTCACATTGAAATCTAAAAAGAATCCATTATGTATATAAATACAGAGGTTAAAAGTATTACCTTGACAATATTGTCAGCATACTTCATCAACCATGAAACCAGCAAGCCAGTTGATCCAAGATTTAAGACTACCAACCAAGTAATAAGGCTATAACCATTGAACAGGCGTTGCCACCAAAATCCCTTCTCAAATCCACCTCTGAAGTCATCCACAATAAGACGTGTCATGTTGAAAATCACACCAAACCTGCAAAGATTGATAATATAGAATATCAATATCGTAAGTAACTAAATGATTGGATAGTTAAGTAACGCTGTAAATTTTCACACGATATCCCATAAAAATATAGATTCTATCTCAGTGAAGTCAAGATACCTTACTAGAAGGTTTTGAAACTGTTACAAGATAATTCTATGTTGTTAATCAAATGATTTTATAAGGTTGTAAACTAAGACTCACAACCTTTTTTATTAGTTTCAGCATATAGAAAATTAAATTAAAGGATCTGGATTGATTTAAGAACAAAGAGTGAAAACATTTGGAAAGGGTTGAAGCATGGACCAGCTAAGACCCAAAGTACATCTAAATTGATATCAGTCTGAGAAAGCAGGTCACTATGTGGGGAAAGAATACCCTACATATACAATTGTACATTCTGCCAGTATAAGCTATCATTGTTCTTCTTCATCAGAAACTCTGTGTAAACACCAGCCAAAGCTGAAAGACAAGCAGAAAGGACACCTAACATGTAGCCTGGTATTGGTGCTGAGAATAAAGATTCACAAGAAGCTTCCCCACAACCTTTAACCTATGAGATTATAAAGGACAAGCAGTTAAATCACTGTACAAACTATATACAAAATTTTATCAATAATTCATGCAGATGGAAGTCATATCAGTGATCACTCAAGCAATACTGAAAAAGGCCTTCCTGTTGCTAAAAAAACAAAAAAAAAAATTCCCTTTCTATCACAGGCATATCAGATAAGGTCGAGAAACTCAGACATTGCATAAGACATCAAAATGTTGCTCAGAGACAATTACCTGGCTTGTGGTTGTTCCAATAGCTAATAGAATAATTGCCATCCACTGCAGATTAGACAGCTTCCTCTTCAGGAATAGACTATAAGCAAGAAAAAACCACAGTTAATCAGTTAAGTTGGAGAGAAATGTAAATCCAGTCAAAAAGTAGTAACATAGTCATAGACTGAAAGCCATTGGATGTATTGTTGCCTGGAAAAAATAATAAACTAGGCACCTGAACAATATGCCAGTAGTAACAATCTTCAAATTCCCCAATATCTGATAAGTGGATGTATCCACATAAATCAGAGTAGCAAACTGGACGTTGTTATGAATTAGGTATATGATAGAAGGAATGGGATATAAACGCACCGTCTTCCAATCTTTGGTCATCTGTGTAGAAGATGATGTTTTCAACTCCCTCCATAGAAGGAAGCTGGAAACTGCTAGCTGTAGTTTTGAAAAAAAGAAGACTAAAATATGTTAGTAATTTCAAAGCATCGATCTTCTCAATAAGACAATAACCATAACAAAAGTGAGGTACCTTGAATATTTCAGCCAGAAATGGAATAGTTGCATAGTCATACAGGTACTTTCCATTACTTTGGGAAAGAGTTGTTAAGATTCCCTAAAATATTTCAAAATGAAGAGAATTGTAAATTAATTGTTAAAAGTGACAATAAGAAAAAATTCAAATTCCAGCTTTATAAACTTAAAACGCACTCTCTCCCAACAAATAAATTTAAGGAGAAAGTTCATAAAATCTGCTCCATAAATTTCTGGACCCCATAAGTAGAAGTTGATTAACATATTGTTCATTTTAACTTAACACCCTACAAATTTTCAATAAATAATTTGATGCCCTAAATTGTGATACAATGTTCTACTAGGTCATATGCCTTCAGCACACAAGATAGGAACTCTGATTTCCAAGGTTGATTTAACAACACAAGTATGAGTTATTAGAGCCTATACCATTCTTAGGATCAAGGAACAAATTAACATATGAGTACGAACATAGACTTTGCTGTGCATTTTATAGATAGACCCATGTATCTAAAAACGCCGTCGAATATTTGTAATTGTTAAGTCTCACATTGGTTAAGAGTAAGACAACAGTACTACTTATAAGTCTGGTCAACACTCTAACTTACAAACTGGTTTTTGGGTTCAGAGTTAAGCTTGAGTTTTTAAGATGATATTAGAGCTAGGCTTTTGGCTTCTTCGTACTCCCATCGGCCCTCGTGCCGTAAATCCGGACTCTAGCCGATATGCAGGGGGAATGTTAAGTCCCACATTGGTTAAGAGTAAGTCAGTAGTGCTACTTATAAGTCTAAGCAACCCTCTAACTCACAAGCTAGCTTTTGGGTTTAGAATTAGGCTGAGTTTCTAAGAGTAACCTTGTATTTCTCTCTTCCGTGTCACATTCCAAAGAAGTTTTCCCTACGAAATGGAACAACTCTATACCAAACTGATTTAGATTTCCCTGTAAATGATATGCTATATTTACATTCAACTCATTGCTCTTAGAATTGAATAAGTAAAAAAGATGAGTATATTTTCATCACAGATACAGCAGAGTTGCAGCCACTGACCACATTATAATAAATCCATTTCAATGATGAGGTATTTCAGTAAGCATAATCAAATGCTGCTACAAGCCTACAAGCGATGACAGTAGAGAACTACCCCATAATTGCCGAGCCATTGTGAACTTGATGACGATCACACGTAAGGACATATTCTAACTAATTAACAATTCAAGTCAATCTTGAAAAAAAAAATTAAAAAATTATAATATTAATTCAAATTGTGAAATATGAAATTTGTAATAAATCAACGAGACTTGACGAATAACCAACTGATTTGTTAAGAGTAGATCAGACTAAACCAAAATTTGCAGAATTGAATCAAAATGTCCAAAGTCCAGATCGTCCAGAACTCAGATTCAGAGTTGGAAAGCGAAAAAAGGAAGAGATCTAAGATTAAATGGAGCTTAATTGAATGCAGTGGTATGGGTGCGTTGAGAGGATGGAGGAGGAGTTCACTGACCTGAGAACTGGTGAGGACGGTGAGTAGGGCGGCAACAAAGTACCACTGCATCGTATGCTTTTACTTTCAATCACTTCGACAGATGCGTCAAGATATAACTTCTTCTAAATCGATTTATTTATTTATTGTTATCTCTGTTTTGAATTAGGATTTTTTTTATGTTCTCTGACTATTTCACATCATATCTAATATGTAATGATTTAAAATTATTAATAAAAAATAGTATTTTAATTTTTATAAATGTTATTTATTTCACATCACATCTAATATGTAATGATTTAAATTATTAATAAAAAATAATATTTTAATTCTTATAAATGTTATTTTTCACATACTTATACAGTAAGAATTTTCCATCGTTTGTTACTTATAATTTCAAAAATCATGGTTTTCTGAGCTTAATCAGTATCTTTATTTGATTGCTTACTTTAGATAAAATAAGGAAATAAACATGGTTACTCTCGCAAGGCCATTTATTATTATTTATTTTTTAAGAGAAAACTCGTAGAATATAGAATTAAAAATTATAGTTAAGTTGATATAATTTTATTGAAGTATCTATTAAGGTTAATAAAATATATTAAAATTATAATAATCTACCTATATTTTTAATCTAATTACAATAGAAGACACTGTAACTCAATAGATACATTAAAAACATATATATATATATATATATATATATATACTAACACTTAACTTAAATCACACCTATTGATAGAATTGTGACGTTAAGTTGATACAATTTAGATAAATAAAAATTTAGTTCTTAAAAATAATTTATTGAAAAGAAATAATAGATGTTTTTATACTCTACTAAATACATATGTTGAGAAGTCACATCGATCAAGGAAACTAACAAATGGTTGGTTATAAATATCTTGTAAACACTCTTTAGAGATCTTTTAGAGAAAGTTAGGTTATGATTTTTTATATAGTATTAAAACTGGTCCCTGAGTTCAATTAATATGCCCAACACGCTCAATCTTGATCATTCAACTTCACGGTCAATTGGTTTTTGTGATGTTCACGTTCAATGTATGAAGGGTGTTGAGGAGTCCGACATCGAACAAAGAAATCAACAAAGTACTGGTTATAAAATACTGTCAATTCTTCCTTTTTGAGAACTCTTTTAGAGATAGTTAGGTAATGACTTTCTACAACATATATTTAGTTACTTTGTTTATATCTACTTACTATAAAATAGATGTAAAATTTATTTCTATATAATAATAAAAACATTTATAGTCTTTTATGTCTTTATTAGAAGAAAAATGGCTTTGACAAATGATAATAATAACTATAAATTAACTTCTATATTTATAAAATTTATAAAAAATATTAGAATTTAAATTTTAAAAAATAAGAACTCTTAAATGTTTTTCTCTTTTATAGATTTTTTAACTCTACTTATAGAGTTATGGAATTATGTTTACATATATTTATTGTTTATTTATCCTTTTATCATTAGACATAATCATAAATTATTCTCTATTGTATGCAATAAGATAATGATTTTTTTTAAAAAAAGATATTAAATTAAGGATTGAGTATTTATTTATCAATTTTTTTAATCATATTCTTTGTAATTTATATTTTGATATTCAAAATTATATTAATATTTTCTATTTATCTTTATATTTTACCAACACTTTGTACAAACAATATATCATGAATACTCTGCGAATCTTTACCGGATAGAAGAAGGAAATTTAAAAAGATGCTTCGGACAAAAATTTGTAAGACAGAAAGAGACCAAAGTACAGACAAATAATAATAAAAAATGCTTTATCAATCAAAAAGCTTGCTAAATTATTAATTGAAAACAAATATGTAAGATGAAAATTTATAATGTTAATTACATAATTGTTTGTACTCTTAATTCTTAAAAAAATAATATGATAACTCAAAATAATAAACAATGACATTTCATTAGCCAATATATATATATATATAGACACAGCATGACATTTGAACAAACAGAGTTACAGATGTCGTACGACAAACATGCATTACATAACTTAAATTTAGAATGCCGAATAATTGCATTATAAGGTACTTTATTTTATAATAAATTATTTTAATAACTTAATTCAATTTTTTTTAGGATAAATTAACTTTAATATGTATTAAGAAATTGATATTTTTAATACAAAAATACTAATATAAAGTAATTAAATAAATACTTTATCTCAAAATTTAATGCTATAGGATTTTTAATAATAAAAATTGTTAAGTTTTCTTTAACAACGCATCGATAAAGAACAAAATAGTAAAATTGTTTATAAAATTGGACAACCTTTAATTCAATAAAATTTTGTTGGGTTGACTTAGATCCGAGTTTCTAACATAGTATGAGAATTAGACATGATTTTATCGATGATTTTAGTTTTTAAAGACTGTTAAGTTTTTTTCAATCTCACATCGATCAGGAACAAAGTATCAAAACTGTTTATAAACTTAGGTAATACTTAACTCAATGAGATCTTATTGAGTTAAGTTAGAACTGATTTCTAACAAAAATATTAGTATTATATTAGTAAAATATGTTCTTATTGGAAATCAATTAATCTATTTTATTTTATATCATTTTAAAAAAAATATTTTTTACACATATTTACGTAATTTTATAAATTATTTTTGCTTTAAAAACTTATATAATATGAGATATTTATAACCATGAAATTTTTGTGTTAAAAATCATGTTATTTAAAAATTGGTTGAAAATTAAATAAATTAATTGATTTTTAATAATATAACTTTTCATTAGTATTTTTCTCAAATTTAAATATAACAATATAAATTAAATTATATATACTTTTTTATGAAAACAGAATAAGTTGTGATATAACACTAAAAAAATTGCTAAATTCATCTACTTAAACATACACCATTTAAAATCACAGGATAACTAGATGACAAAGTTGGATAAAAAAATTGGATGAAAAAGTTGATAACTAAACACACAAATTGATGCTTGAACTCATTATTTGAATACATAGATCAACTTAAACCCATAATCAACGACTTTGTAGTATAATACGTTGTTAAAATTAATGAGTCATTCTCTAGTCTAAAAATTGATTAATATAAAGTCGTTACCTAACTTGTATAGAAGACGCATGACTCTATTGGACAACAAAAAATGGGACCAAATTATAGCCTTGTTATATGGTTAATAATCTTGAATGGTAACACGAATTACAATATTAATGAATTACATCATCAAATCTTTGTGATCAAAATCTATACAAAGAATATCTTAGACTTAGAACAACTAATTTAGACACATAGACACTTCTAATACAAATAATTAGTAGTTTGGGTCATTAGGGTTTTTTTTAGAACCTTCAGGAACAATGAAAAAAAGAAAATCACATAACATTTACGGATTGATACATTCACTACGTTTTATAAGATTTTATTTATACTTTGTTATTTTTTAAATAATTAATTTTAATTTTTTTTGTTTTGAAGATTAATACAGTAAAAAAAGTCAAAAATGAAGTTGTTTATAAATATATCATAATTATAATTTACATAATAATTTTTTTATTATATGTAATTATATAAATATACCACGTTATTTGGGATTTACCTTTAATAAGCTCCCGTATACCCTTATTTAAAAAAAAAAAAAAAAAGAGAAAAGAAGAAATCATACTCCTTCAAATCCCCCACCTTCCCTCACTTTTCCTCCACGAGCCCACGAAGCTAAATTTAAAAAAAATAAAAAATCAGACGTTCGTTTCAGTGTTTCCTAACTCCTCAAATCCACTTTTTTTGTTTGATCGATTTTTCAGTTTCTTAGCGATTTCTCATTTAGATACAACGAAATCAGATAAATAAAAATAAACTGCTGCTTTTTTCCCCTTATTTTTTACAGCAAATAAACTGCTTCTTAAAAAAAAAAAAAAAAAAACAACTCTTGAAGAAGTTGATTAAACAGATTGACCAAGTTTGAAAAGCTGGTTTGATAAATATTTCTTCTTTTTATTATTACTCTTATGTGATTTGTTGGCGTTTTACTACTCTGTCTCTTCAGCTTGTTTGATTTTCATTACCCTCTTCACTTCTCAATAACAACACATTTTGGTAATGGTTCTGTTTCGATCAGAATTCCGAGTCTGTTCTGGATTTGGAAGAAAATAAATACGAACTGGTCATTGCCGTTTAGAGTTCGCCAGAAGAGCGTGTGGATAACTCTCGTCGCTGGTATGTTTCATGGTCAACCCACTTTTGTCTTTCCAATTTTTTTTGTGTTTTCCATATCATACCAAAACAAACTTGACGTCTTCTTTTCATTATTTGACCATAATCTTAACTTTTCAAGCTTTGCAACTCTGTTTCTTCTTAACATAGTTTGATATTCCATCTGGTTTGAATTCATTTCTGAGTAGACCAGGTTCAGAGTTTACTTTTTTAGTTTGAAATTTCTGTTGGTTATTTTTTCCAAGCTGGAATGGAACAATTCCGCCAAGTTGGAGAGGTTTTGGGAAGCTTGAAGGCACTAATGGTATTGCAAGAAGAAGAAATTCAGATCAATCGACGCCAGTGTATTTTACTATTTGACATCTTCTGTTTGGCCTTTCACACAATCGCTGAGGAGATTAAGTTGAATCTGAAACTGGAAGAGAGGAATTTCAAATGGAAAGCACTGGATCAGCCTTTAAGAGAGCTCCACAGGGTCTTTAAAGAGGGAGAGTTTTATATTAGTCAGTGTATGGATACTAAAGACTGGTGGGGCAAAGCAATGAAATTTCTACAGAATAAAGACTCAATTGAATTCCATGTTCACAATTTGCTGAGTTACTTCCCTGCTGTTATTGAAGCAATTGAGATTGCTGGGGAGATAGCTGGACTTGATAAACATGCGATGCACAAGAAAAAGGTTATGCTAAGTTTGAAGTATGGTAAAGAGTGGAATGATCCACTTCTTTTCAGGTGGAAATTTGGAAAACAATATTTGGTCACGAGAGAGATCTGCAGCAGATTTGATTCTGCTTTGAGGGAAGATAGATGGTTACTTATCGAAGCACTGAAGGAGAAAAAGAGTTTAGGATCAGAAAATGGTTTGACAAAGAATGAGCGCAGGCTTGCAGACTTGCTGCTAAATAAACTAAATGGATCGGATTCTACAAGTGGGAAACTCTTCCCAAGTTCAGTTTTAGTGGGATCAAAGGATTACCAAGTTAGGCGGCGCTTAGGAGCAGGATACAAGGAAATTCAGTGGCTTGGGGAGTCCTTTTCCTTGAGGCATTTCTTTGGGGAGATTGAACAACCATTGGCTACTGAGATTTCAACTCTACTTTCACTTTCTCATTCCAACATTTTGCATTACCTTTGTGGTTTTTATGATGAGGAAAAAAAGGAATGCTTTCTTGTTATGGAGATGATGAACAAGGATCTCTCATCTTACATGAAAGATAACTGTGGTCAAAGGAGGAAGGTTGTTTTCTCACTCCAGGTTTTGATTGATCTAATGCTTCAGATTGCAAGAGGCATGGAATATCTCCATTCCAAAAATATTTTCCATGGAGAATTAAACCATAGCAATGTCTTTGTCTCTGAGAGAAATTCAACAGAAGGCTATCTTCATGCTAAAGTCTCTGGCTATGGTTTGTCATTTGTAAACAACTCTAACTCCCCTCGAAATTTACCAACCAAAAATTCAACCAAACCTTTCATTTGGTATGCGCCGGAAGTCTTAGGAGAGCAAGAGCAACAGCCAGGAAGTACCTTTAGTAGTTCCAAGTTCACAGAGAAAGCAGATGTATACAGCTTCGGAATGCTTTGTTTTGAGCTTTTGACGGGAAAAATTCCCTTTGAAGATTCACATCTTCAAGGAGAAGACTTGAACATCAGTAGAAACATAAGAGCAGGAGAGAGACCTCTCTTTTCACACCCTTCACCAAAATATCTTGTTAACTTAACCAAAAGATGCTGGCATCCTGACCCATGCCAACGACCAAGTTTTTCGTCCATCTGCAGGGTTTTACGATACACCAAGAAATTTCTAGTTATGAATTCAGACCAAGGTCTGCCTGAACAGCATTCACCTCCAATAGATTACTTTGAAATAGAGGCATGTTTTATGAAAAAGAGTTCAGATGAAGAGCATGATCCTTGTATAGCCTCAGTGTCCCAAATTCCATTTCAAATGTTTTCTTACAGACTTTTGGAGAGGGACGGGACTTCACCAAGTTATTTCAGACTCTCGGACAAGGATAAGACTTTACCGGATGTCATCAAAGACCCAAACTGGGAGATAAAAAGTGATGCTGGCCACATATTTAAGGATGCAGGCACAATTTGCAAGTGTGAAAATATGCCTGTAATGGATGGCTCTTTGGTACCACCTCCAAAGCATACAAGGTCAGTTTGTCCTGAGATTCCAGAGAAGAAACTTCTTAACATGAGGAAAGTTCCCACAGGGAAAGTTACAAAAAGCTCAGGTCAGCTTGTCTTTCTTCTACCTTTCTGTTTCTTTCATCTACCCAAGTTGAATATATACTGTACGTCTTCAAAACATGAACTAAGCTTTTTGTTTTTGTTCTCAGTGATCCCAAGATCATCACCAAAATCATCACCTTTCAACCAGTCCGGTCGTAGCTTGACGATAAACCGAGATGGACAAGTACCAACAATCATGAGTCCTCCAAGAAGAACAAGAGGTAAGCAAGTAAACCTATCTCGGATTCATGATGGTGAACAGAATCACTAGCCATCCCTATAACTTTCACAAGCAGTAAAACATTTACATTGGTTAGAACACGAACATCACATTTTGTAAACTTTAATTTTATTTTTTAAAATATGTTGTGCTTTCCTGTATTAAAGACACAACAGGTTTTAGATCCAATAGAGGAGCTTTTTGCTAGCGCAAAACAACTTTATCATATTAACAAATCTCAGTATTTACATTCGTTGTGCTTTGTATTTTGACATTAGATGTTAGAAATAACATAAGTCGGTATTGCTCAAGAAAAAAATTGCAAAGTAACCGTCCGTAACACTGGGCAACACATGCTTTTCTCGGGATCTATTTCGTCTAAAAACCTAGCTTGCGGTGATTTCATAATTCCCATTAATCTTTTTTGAAATAAAAGCAAATGATTTTATGTATAATCTCATATCAGTCAAATTATCACAATCTTTGAATCCCAAGCTCTCAGCTCGGCCTTCAGATCAAGTACTTCAGGCATTCTGTTCAGATGACAAAAACATCTCTTTGCTATCATTCAGGATCCGAGATATCAAACTCAGAGATCGTTAATGCCAGCTTCTTCTTTTTTCAGTCATCTAATTCTTTCAACTCAAATAGATCCCAAAAAAGAACTTGGCTGCGTATCAAGTTCCTCAAGGAAACATGAATAAATCGAGAATTCATTGCAGTGGTACCTTTTTCATCAAATAATCTGTATTCTGCAACACCATTATGCATCGCACTTAAATTGGCAGCAAAAGTTGAGAGAAATACATTTGATTCGGGTAAAAAATTATGGAGTTCTTAGTGTGTTCCTGTGGGTATTTGTTGGTTATAAATTTGGCCGTGGAGTGTGACAACGTTAGCTTATCTTTCAGATTTCCCCAAAAAGGGATACGTGGCCGTCAGAAAATGGTCTGGCAACATACGGAGATCCATCAGAGTTTTTGTTGGTTGGGTTCTTTTGAGCGAAGTGGCAATTCTCTTCTTTAATACGGAGATTACTTTTTTTTCCAACTTTTTTCCTCGTTAATACGGAGATTACTTGAGTGCCAATTCTCTTTGTTGGGGGCACAACAACAACAACGTGTAGATTACTTGATTACCCTTTAAATAAAAAAAATTAAAATTAACATCCCATAAATTTATAATTAAATTGATTATTTTGTTATGATATCAAAATATGTTTAAATAACTTTACAAATAAAAAAATTATTTATTTTTTTAAAAAATTAATCACATGTTATATCATAATTGATATAAGTAAAAATATGAAGATAAATTTATGTAATACTAATATAACTTAAAAAAATCTTATTTGGAGTTAATTATTTTTAACGGAAGCCAAAACAAAAACGCAACAAGAGCCCAAAACCAATATATATTATTAATAAAAGTAATTTTATTAAATGATTTTAATTTTTAAATAAATATAATTAATTTTATAATATATATATTTTTAATTATAATAAATATATTTTTATTTTTAAAATTATTCATTAATTTAAAATTTTATATTTATTAATATCTATTTCATCTAAAATTATTATAATTTATTAATATTATTTATCTAGTTCATATATATTATACACTATGCCGCATTTCAATAAGTACTGCTTGTTGTTATTTATTAATTTTTGAATATATTAATATATATTTTACTATTAAATATGAAGTAATATATGTTTAAAAAATATAATTATATTAATATTATATTTTATTAATATATAATAAAGGTTTAAGTATACACTTAATTTTTAAGCTTTATTGAAGTCTATATTTAGGCTGTCTTCCATTATTTTTGATTAATTTAAAATCGATTCAATATAAATTAAATTTAAAGATTTTTAATTATTCGAATATGATTTCATGATGTGATCAATCTAAATATATCAAATATTTTTGAATAAAATAAGATCATATTAATATTAAAATTTATTTATGAATTATTATCATATATAAATAAGACATACACCGTATTTAAATTTTACATTAGTGTATTTGTAATAAAATTCATTTTTTATAATCATAATTAAGAAAATTAAAAGAATAAGAAGTATGTTTATATAATTATTAAATTATTAAAAATATTTATATTTATTTTTAAACGAAAATAATAATATAATGTAATTATAGTAGGTATAATATTTAAATATAACACATTATAAAATAATATATATTTATTTGTAATTTAATAGAAATTCGATCGAAATAAAATATAATGAATTATAAAATTTATTAATTCAAATTCGATCTAAATCCGAACAGATTATATATTTTTTAATTCAAATTTGATTTTATTATAATCCAATTCGATCTGAATTTAACTTATTAGATTAGATATCTCAATTTAAATGGTTCATTGATTATTTACTCATCTCTATTTATGTCTTTAAACTTTTTTCTTTCAACAATTCAATAGTAAAATTTTTGTACTTAGGTTTTCAATTTTTTTTCAATAATTCAGTCTTTAAAATTTTTAATTTTTACATTTAAGTCTTAAATTTTAATTTTATCCTTAAATTAAAAATGTTGAGTTGAGAACTAATAAAAATTAAAAAAATCAGAACTTAATTATAGAAATTAAAATGTTTAAGGATTGAATTGTTAAAAAATTCAAGGAACTAATTGTAGAAATTATAAAATTTAGATACCAAATTATTGAAAATTAAAAAAAAAACTAATAGTAGATTTAGACAAAATTTAAGG
Organism: Hippophae tibetana; assembly: GCA_037013495.1. Taxonomy (NCBI): domain Eukaryota; kingdom Viridiplantae; phylum Streptophyta; class Magnoliopsida; order Rosales; family Elaeagnaceae; genus Hippophae; species Hippophae tibetana. Next base: position 2,841,447 of record CM072804.1, on the reverse strand, counting down.
AATAATTATGGACTTAAAACCATAATAAAATAAAAAAATGATAAATATCTTAATATATAATTGTATATAATTATATTACAGTAATAATTTAGATAATAATTTTATTAATATATTTATCTATACTACATCCATCGAATCAATAATACATTTCAGCCGCAATTCTCTCACTTAAAACTTTTTCTCCTTTATGAAAACCATTATCATTTTTTAAACATTCTGTGTTTACTAAAAGTTTCTTTGGGTCAAAATTAAAAAAAATAAAAAATATATATATATATATTCTTTGGGTCTCTGCCGGGTGATGGTCTCTTGCATTTGACGGACAGATAAATTTATTTGCTTACATTAATTAAAGAGAGCTTTGTAATGAATCACATTTGGCAAAAAATTGTTCCCATTGTCTTTTTAATCTTGTATTTATGCTTCTATTTCTGGATTTTATCCCTTCAAATAATTCAAATGTTAGGTGGTCTTGCATATATTATTTTCTATCGCATTATCATTCAATTAACCTATTGACTCGAATTAATGAATTAGAGGGTAAATTAACTAGCTTGATTAATGGGAAGTTGAGAAAAAAAGGTGATCTTATTTCATGGGATAAGAAATATTGATAGTGTGGTAATATTGATTTAGGGTTTTTATACAATATATTTTTAAGTTTATATAACATCTTTTTGATAAATATTTGTTTAAATCAAAATAATTATATAAGTGATTATAATTATTAAATTTTAAATAAATTATTTTTAAGAACTTGTGTTTAACCTTTTGTTTTAAAATTTATTAATTAATTTGATTTAAGTGACATGTTTTAAATTATCTAGTTATGATTATTCATTATTAAATCTGTTCAAGAACACATATGCATATTTATGTTTTTTGTGCTAACTCTTTTCCAGTTAATTCATGAATGTAAATGATTGACGAGAAGTTTATTAAAACGTTTATTTTAATACCGCTCATACTAATATTAAAAATTGTGAAAATAAACTAGGAATTTGTAAGTAAGATATATTGAAACAGCATCGTAGAGAGGATAATATAAATATTTTTTACCGTTTTATTTAGATTATTAAATTATAAATTAATAAAAATTAAAAATAATTAATTCCATATTTTATAACTAAAAAAGTTGGAAGAGAAATTGAACAGAGATATATATAAAGCATGAAAGAAGAATTTACAAATAAAATCATTGATAAAAAGCAAAAAATTAGATGCAAAAGTGAAGGAACTGACATTCAAGGTGACTCTCTTTGCAGCGAGAAAGACGAATTGCAAATACAAATGACAAACAAGAATATAAAGATTGATAGTTTGAATGGTAAAGTGTTCGAATTGGAGGGATCTTTGAATGAAAGGGAGGAAGAGTATTTGACTCATCACAAAGCACGTGAACTTCAAAAGGACGAGACCTATGTGCAAATCATGGCATTAACAACGCAAGTTAATGATACGAAGGCAAAGATTGAAAGTTTATAAGATATGTACCTGATTAACCTAGAGGGGGTGAATAGGTTATTCTTAATTTTTATCAAGTTTATAATTTAATAACCTAAACAAAGCGGCTAGACATGTAATCGTGTGTAAAAATAAGTGCGGAAATAAAATAATAACACACGATATTTTTAGGTGGAAACAACCTAGGCCACAACTGTGACCTAAGAGGAAAACCACCGGTCCACCGGACCACCTAACTTTCCACTATGAAAATCAAATGTTCAAGTACAAACTCGGTCTTATGCTACCCTCCCTAGGATACTGCCCCAATGTACTTTACTTACGAGCCCCTGCTCTGTTTTCACAGTTTCCAATATTAGCGTGAACGGTTTCCAGACCAACGTTCTAATAAGCTCCCCGCCAATCAGATCGTTCACAAAGTAACTACAAAATTGTTAGCACAAAAACACAAGTGCCCGTGTGTGTTCTAGAACGGATTTAACAATGAATAATCCTAACTAAATGATCTAAAACAAATGTCATTTAAACCAAATCAACTAGAATATTCTAGAGCAAAAAGATTACGCATAATTTCAGTAAAAATAACTTCTTTAAAGTTTAATAATTAAATCAAATAATGATCGCTCATAAAATTATTTAATCTAAATATCTAAAAATCTAATCAAGGAGAATTAAATTAATTAATATAAATTAAAAGTGTATATATATATATATATATATTAATTACCTTTTTCTACTTAGTAATTACCTTTCAATATATATATTAATTATATGATACTTGCTGTAATATATATATATATATATATATATATATATATATATATATATATATATATATATATATATATATATTGAATTTGTAATTAACTACCGTCAAAAGAAGAACTCACCTTGGTGTAAAGTATATATATATATATAAATTAAGTTTGTAATTGCCTGCCGCCAAAGGAAGAACTCAGCTTGTATATATTAATTCCTCCTCTTTTTCTAACTTAGTTTCCCTTTTTTATATTACACAATTTATAGCATTTTTTTTTCTTCGGCCGCCTTTTTCTTTTTCAATTATGCAAACTAATTAACCCTAATATATCAATATATATAGATAATAATAATGCTTAATGATATTAGGGTTAGGTTAAATGTGTTTTGGTCTTACCTTTTTAAAAGTCCATTAAAAACAAAACCTTAATATTATCTTAAGATATATTATAAAAATATTTAATTAATAATTTCATAAATTAATTAAAGTTTGAATAAATATTTTAACATAAAATATAATTTCAGATTTATGAAAATATGTTATTAAATGCATAAATATAGTCCTATGTGTCGTAATTATAAAAGATATAACTGGAGTACGATTATCTGAAACTTGAGCATTTGTTTGGCTTTTCTTGATGAACTTGATAACAGGCCTAAAAACAAATTTACAGGTAAATATTTTGTCCACGAAAATAGCCAACACTCATGGTCCTTACAAACTCCCCATTTGGTATTTTCGTGTGACAAAATCTTTCTCTCACTACATGACGCTTATAAAAATAAGATAAAAATACAATGATATCCCAGACTCCATAGTGGAACTATCCTATGGTCCGATAGATCCATCTTCGCTGCAACTTGACAAGCTTGTAAGTAACTGAAATGACATTGACAAAGCATAGAACAACTTGGCATGAAAGCCTCATTGTATATTAGTTCAGTTTACATAAAAATAAGCGAAGTGTAAAGAATATTCATGTAGTATGCATTCATATCAATTAAGCTTAATAAAAATATGTTCTCTGCTTATATGCATAACAAATAAAAACATGGAAGTAAATATTCTCTCCCCCTTTTTGACATACGAGAAGGACAAAGCATTAGACAAAGAATTAAAGCTAAACTCCTCCTAAAGATATAACAGTGTAAAATCAGAGTAATGCAAAAGTGCAATATGCTTTAAACTCCCCCTAAGTTCTATGACTCTCTAACTTAGAAACCAATTCAAAAAGTAATAAATGATTTTTATTTATTTTTTTAATTTTTCATAACTAGCCACATAAGGTATTAATCTCATTTAATTTCAGACAAGCACACAAACAATTGAGAACTCATCATTATTGAACTCCAATTTTGATTATTTATCATAAAAATAAATAAGTAGAATAGAATAGATGCACACGCACACTTCGCACATATAATGACATATTGACATTTACTTAAAATAGTATACATGTTTAAACTTCATAAATATGTCAATTAATTCATTTATGATCTATCAAGAAAGACTCAAAAGAAAAAATATCACCTATCATATAAAAATATAATTGAGTCTTCAATCTTACAAAATAAAATATATTTACTAAAAGATGACTTAAATTTTTTTTTCTATAAATGAGGTAAATGATATATATATATATATATTTTAACCTCTATTAGCTCTTTCTTTTTGTGCATTCCAAGTACAAGATTTATAAGCAATCAGTTTTTGCATAATCTTTCCCTTTTTTTGTTTTTGTTTTTTTTTGCACGAGCCATAAACCTAGCATGATGACTTTCACACTAGTTGTGAGGTAGCCCTCTCCGTTTATTGCGGTAGCTTCACACATCACAGTAGGTAGCCCTCTCAATACTCGGTGCCTCCATACGGTAAAATTTTAGTAAGCAAAAGTAGAACTCAACACAATTTTACAATCAAGATTAGTTAAAGTCCTAGAGTCTTTCAAGAAAATTCATAAACTTCAAGCGTAACATATATGTGTGTTTGTGAGTGTGTGAAGAAGTTTATGTCAACATCGATCATCACATGTATAAGAATATATATGTATGCAGAAGCCAAAATTGTAGAATAATTTATACAATAAATATCAAAATGAGTTGAGTTACTAAAAATGAGATTATGTGTATGGAAGTATTAAATGAGTTGAATACTGTGTTGGCCAAATAAAGATGCTATTTTTTTTGTAAGTTTAACTAATAAATAAAATAAAGACAATAAAGATTGCTCACCTAAGTTCATTTAAGCACTCTAACAAAATACCTAGATGAAGGAATAAAAGATGGTCAGGTGACCAAGAAAAAACAACCTTTCCTAACCCACATTTTCTTGCATTTTGATTTCTCTATATCATTGGGTTGGGACTTAACTAACTTAGGTTTCATAGGCGTGTTTTTGAACTTAGCTGTTCTTTTCTCATTCATCCCAAATGAAGATGCAGTATGCATAATAGGATGATAATAATGAGTCATAGCATTAAAAGTACTAAATTTTGCTTGCCTCTTTGAACCTAAGACTTCATGCTTCCTAGTAGAATTTCTGAACAAGTTATTATAATTTCCATTCATCCTTGAGTATGATGTAGCATGCATAGATGAATAATGCTTATGGGTTCTACTATGTGAAGCATGGAAAGAATGATTAAGTTTAGGAGCATTCATCAAATATCTACATTTTGGTCTTATATGACCTTTCCTACCACAATGATGACAGATAGGCACAAACTTAATAATTTTTTCTACCATAGGTGCAATAGTTCTTTGTGCATAAGTAGTAACAGTAGGAGTAGAGTTTAAGGACCTTACAAATGTGGGTTTTGATGTTGAAGGTGTTGACTGTTCATCTATGTATCCAAGACCTCTCTTATCTCCATGTAGCTTTCCATAGTCTAGGACTTTGGTCAATTTTTCAGCACCTATGGTCAAATTCTTCACCGTATCTTTAGCAATACTAAGTTCTTGCCTAAGTTTTTTGTTTTCCTCAGTGGTTTCTACAAGTCTCAAATTCATGGCATTAATATTTTCAGACAATTCCTTTTTATCTTTCTCTAGGCTAGAGGAATTTGTTTTGTGAATATTGATGATATCATTAAGTTTAGTTACTTCCACAAGTAGTTTATCTCCCTCTTCTCTAGACCCTAAACAATCCATGAATAGTTCCTCATAACTCGATACATTAAACTTAGACAATAAGAAAGAGGAGTTTACTTCCTCATTTTCTTCATCCGAGCTAGAGTTAGAGTCATTGTGATGTGCTTTGGTAGTTGTGGTGAAGGCACAATAGTTTGTGTCATCATCTTCTGAGTTACTAGCATTATCCTGCTCACTTTATGTGTCACTGAGTGTAGCATTAAATGTTTTTCCAAATTTATTTTTATTGTTTGCACAATCTATAGAAATATGACCAAAACCCCCACAAGTATAGCATCGAGGACTAGTGAGCTTAGTTTTCTTACCATCAGAGCTATGAGGCTTGATTTCCCTTGACTTTCGGTCCTTCGAACAACTAGATTGTCCCTTATTAGATTGATTATTTTGTTGACCCTTCATTTTTAGGAACTTTTTCAATTTTTGTGCTAGCGAGACTAATGACTCATCATTTATATCCTCATCACTATCAGAGATGTCCAGTTTGGAGCTTTTGAATGCCACATCCTTGATTTTCTTGGGACGATCAAGAGAAAGCTCATAGGTTTGGATTAACCCGACAAGTTCATCAATATTTAGTGTGTCGACATTCTTGCTTTCCTCTATCGCTGTTACTTTCATCTTGTAGTCAGCTGTTAAGGAGCTTAGGAGTTTGCGCACTTGTATAGGTTGTGGAATTTTCTCACCAAGGTTAGAGCAAGCATTAGTGATATCACAGAAGCGAGCATAGAATTGACCAAAAGTTTCATTGTTGCTCATTTTAATAGAATCAAACTCAAATGTTAGCAATCTCAAATTTGTTTGTTTTACTTGGGAAGTTCCTTCATGAGCAAGAGCAAGTGCATTCCATGCATCTTTAGCAGTCTCACAGTCGAAGATGCGACGAAACTCATCCATTGACACTGCAGCGAATATTGAGCTTAGACCTTTTTGGTTTGCCCCACTAAGGGTGCGTTCTTCAGTGGTCCAGTCTTTTCTTGGCTTTATGATTGTTACACCATCTTTCATTACAGAAGGTGGTTCCCAACCATCAAGAATAGCATCCCAGACTTTTTCATCTTGTCTGAGAAAGGCTTGCATGCGAGCCTTCCAGTAAGGGTAATTAAACCCATCAAAGAGTGAGGGTCTAACAGATGACCCACCTTCTTTCATTTGGTCCATAAGTAAGTGTATGTGTCCCTAAAGATCAATCTCACTAAGTGTGTCTAGTGTTTGCTCTGATACCAATTGAAAGTTTATAAGATATGTACCTGATTAACCTAGAGGGGGTGAATAGGTTATTCTTAATTTTTATCAAGTTTATAATTTAATAACCTAAACAAAGCGGCCAGACATGTAATCGTGTGTAAAAATAAGTGCGGAAATAAAATAATAACACACGATATTTTTAGGTGGAAACAACCTAGGCCACAACTATGACCTAAGAGGAAAACCACCGGTCCACCGGACCACCTAACTTTCCACTATGAAAATCAAATGTTCAAGTACAAACTCGGTCTTATGCTACCCTCCCTAGGATACTGCCCCAATGTACTTTACTTACGAGCCCCTGCTCTGTTTTCACAGTTTCCAATATTAGCGTGAGCGGTTTCCAGACCAACGTTCTAATAAGCTCCCCGCCAATCAGATCATTCACAAAGTAACTGCAAAATTGTTAGCACAAAAACGCAAGTGCCCGTGTGTGTTCTAGAACGGATTTAACAATGAATAATCCTAACTAAATGATCTAAAACAAATGTCATTTAAACCAAATCAACTAGAATATTCTAGAGCAAAAAGATTACGCATAATTTCAGTAAAAATAACTTCTTTAAAGTTTAATAATTAAATCAAATAATGATCGCTCATAAAATTATTTAATCTAAATATCTAAAAATCTAATCAAGGAGAATTAAATTAATTAATATAAATTAAAAGTGTATATATATATATATATATTAATTACCTTTTTTTACTTCGTAATTACCTTTCAATATATATATTAATTATATAATACTTGCTGTAATATATATATATATATATATATATTGAATTTGTAATTAACTGTCGTCAAAAGAATAATGATCGCTCATAAAATTATTTAATCTAAATATCTAAAAATCTAATCAAGGAGAATTAAATTAATTAATATAAATTAAAAGTATATATATATATATAAATTAAGTTTGTAATCGCCTGCCACCGTCAAAAGAAGAACTCACCTTGCTGTAAAGTATATATATATATATAAATTAAGTTTGTAATTGTCTGCCGCCGAAGGAAGAACTCAGCTTGTATATATTAATTCCTCCTCTTTTTCTAATTTAGTTTCCCTTTTTTATATTACACAGTTTATAGCATTTTTTTTTCTTCGGCCGCCTTTTTCTTTTTCAATTATGCAAACTAATTAACCCTAATATATCAATATATATAGATAATAATAATGCTTAATGATATTAGGGTTATGTTAAATGTGTTTTGGTATTACCTTTTTAAAAGCCCATTAAAAACAAAACCTTAATATTATCTTAAGATATATTATAAAAATATTTAATTAATAATTTCATAAATTAATTAAAGTTTGAATAAATATTTTAACATAAAATATAATTTCAGATTTATGAAAATATGTTATTAAATGCATAAATATAGTTCTATGTGTCGTAATTATAAAAGATATAACTGGAGTACGATTATCTGAAACTTGAGCATTTGTTTGACTTTTCTTAAAGGACTTGATAACAGGTCTAAAAACAAATTTACAGGTAAATATTTTGTCCACGAAAATAACCAACACTTATAGTCCTTACAAAGATAGACAATGTAGAGTTACAAAGCAAGAAAGAGAAACAAGAATGTCCTAGAACCCCATTCATCGAGTGAATATAGAGGCACCTACTTATCAAGTAAGATTGCAGAACAACTAAAACTTCCTCAAATGAAAGCAGATAAAATTAGATTGCGCGAAACCAAGCCAAATCTACAAGTTGTTGAAAGGGAGATTGAAGATGACATTCGCATTTTGAGCAGAAAAACGGTTGCAGAACAATTACGAACCGAAAACAAAGAAAACTATAGAAAGATAAAGGAGAAGCATGTGAAAGAACATGAACAACTCAAATATAAGACTGTAAGTTATGAAGCAGAGCTCAAAACGAAAACTAGTGTTCCAGAATCACTGGTATTTCCATCAATTGATGAAAGGTTAGCTGATGATATTAAACAACTAAAGCATAATATCAATTGTTTAATTGCACAACTAAATGGCAAGGAAGAAAATGAAGTCATTTTAAAAGAGAGAGTGTTGAAGCTAGAAGCACAAGTAAACACTGAAGGCAGGAAAAATGTGAACTTGGTGAACTACATAATCCAACTAAAAGAAAGCAGGGTCATAAATTATGAGAAGCAGATGAAAGAGATTAATGCGAGTCTATTAAATCTTAGAGATAAGAGAAGCTATAAGGCGACTGTGCATCTTGATTGATTATCACTGCAGCCAATTCGATGATCTCAAACAAGTATAAACAAACTTCAATGCATGACGCATCAGGATTACTACTTAGAAATTATAGAGGCTATTGACAGCCCATTAACGATAGATATATTGTTTTTGTTTATCATTATGTTTTATGTAAAAAATTGTTCATTTTTTGTTTATTTTAAAAAATCATGTACGAAGTTTTAACCCTTCATTATAGATATAAATTAAGATAATGTTCCATTAACTCGTATAACAACTCATGAATCATAAATTTTGTTAATCTTAAAAATTAAATTATAAACCAATTAATTTTAATGTTTTTAATATATATATATATTAATTGTTAAAATACTTTTTTTTTACCCCACTGTATTGAATTTATACACATTTTAACTCAATTCCTCGTAAAGCTCCGAGCTTGTTTATTTTGTTGTCACTCTTATGGAAGTAACTTGCGACAGAAGTTTTGTCCTTCAAACTACGCGTACTGGGGTTTTAAAACTAAGTCGATCCGAATCTGACATAGTTACACGATTAAATTTGAACAAAACTCTAGCAGTGGTTGGGTTAGATTTTGTTAATTAAAATTTAAAAATTTAATTTTATCGCTAAATTTATTTTTTTCTAAAAGATTTAACAAAATTTTAAATTATTGATATATATTTATATACGTATAATAATAATTACATAATTAATATATTTAATGATTAATGATTTAAGGTTAAGTATAGGTTACAATGATATATAAAAATTTATTATTGATAAATTAATATTTTTATTTTTATTTAAAATATATATTCTAAATCCTAATTTTTTATATTTTAATAATTTTATCTTCAATTATAAATAACAATTATACCAATTTTAAATTACATATTAAATGGATAAAATTACCGTACGAATCAAACCAAATTCGGCCAAAATCTTTACTAAGCTTTTTCCTATATAATTATATTATTATAACTACTTTTTAATATCATTTTTTAATTAAATTATTATTTTAATAATAATAATTTAAATTATAGTAATATTTACACCTTTAACAATTATATTAATTATATATATAATATTATTAACAAAATTAAAATTATTATTATATTAAAAAAATTATTAATAATTTTTTTATTCAAATGATAATTATTTATATGATTATAATAATAAAAATTAAACATTTTTATTATATCCATAACAAAACAATTAATACAATATTCCTCGTAATTACTTGAATTGATTTTTTCAACCTTAACTACGTGCTTATAAACTGGTATACAGCGGGATTTATGGGTTCGAACACGTGATTGTTTTATTTATTTATTTTGCTAAATTGTGCTTATTTCTTGTTGGTTGTTAGAATATTGAAATCTAAACTTTTGAACTCACCCATATATATATATATATATATATATATATATATATATATATTATATTATATTATATTATATATTGATATAATTTTTAAAAATAAGTAATTTATATAATTTTAAAATAATTAGAATACAATATATATAATATTAAAAGTGTGTTAGTAATTAAGAGTCAGTATAAATTTATTTAATATAATTATTTCAAATTTTGTGATTGTAAAATTGATTAGGTGGATTAAGATGGTGAGCGGACACCAAGTTTAAATATTTGATTGATATAATATATATTACCGATACTTATAACGTTTTTAAAAAAAAAAATTGTAGTTTTCTTTTTGAGCCTTCTTCCATAAAATTGACTTGTCTAACAACCTCCATCATCAAAAGACAAACATATGAGTTCCAAATAAATGATAAGTATGCTCTGCAAATGATGCGTTCTCATATTTTGTTTTTTACCTACCTGTGAAATTGATGCGGTTCCATTATTTATTGATTACTACCCATTAATAATTCAATATTGAATATAATTAATTAATTGTCACACTTCTATCATGATTTTACTTATAAATTATAAAATTATAAATCCTAATTAATTAGGGTTACATCAACCATTCTCTTCCTCCTGGCATTTAAAAAAGAACAAAAACAAAGAGAGTGAAGAGAACAACGATAACATCTTAAATTCTTAACTCATAAGGAGGACAACACCTAAAGAGAATGAAGGGAACAAATATATTTTATTTTTATTTTCCTTTTGCCATATTCACTGAATTAAGTTAGAGAAAATTTTACAAGAGACAAATAATACAAATAATATTATTTTTAAAATATCAAGATATATCATTTATGCATTTAATTTCCTAATATAAAAATATTTATAATAAATCCATAACCTTAAATTGTTTATAATCTACTGTTGAGATGTAATTATGTTCTTCATTGTTAAACTCCTCTTACATTAATTAAGCATTTTCTTCGGATTGAAAAAAAAAAGGCATAAAATTAAAAATATAACTTTGTATAATTAATTGTGAGATGAAAGATAATAATGATTTATTAATTATAATTAAAGCGTATATGAATTTATTAATTTTTTTGAGGAATTAAAAGTACATCGATTATTAAAAATTAAATTAAAAATCAAAAACTTAAAAAAAATAAGAAATAAAATGCGTATTTTTTAAAATTATTATATATTTTTTAAATAAATAAATTAAATTGATTTAATATCATATAAAAATTAAAAAACAACACGTATATATTTATATATTTTATTTTCCATACTTTCTTAAATTTAATTTTTTAATATACTTTCCGAGCAATCTGACTTGAAAATAAATGATTTTTTATATATTTTGTAGATAATTAATGTAACATTATTACCTTCCTTCCTTTAATTGTCTCAGTGTCATTACACATTTTTCAATTTTTGTTTATAATTTTGATTCCCCAAAATTTCTTTCAATGCCCATTTCTACATAAAGTACATAGCCTTCTAAAGTAGGATCATCTGGATTTTAAAGATATCGATCTTACTTAGAAAAGAGAGCGACTCCCTTAGAGAGATTAAAGAAGTGCATAAGAAGAAAATGAAGTTGTATTGGAAGCAATCGTTTCCTCAAAAACACAAGCATCTATTGGTGAAGCTCGGGGTGTCATTCTTATTCCTGGGTCTTGCGTTTCGTCTCCTTTTTGTTCGCTCCACTGAGATTTCGCCCAAAATAGAATCGCCTTTTCCTCAGAAAACTCTGGCATCTAGATCTTCAGTTCCTCCACAACTTAAAATTGAAGTAGATCCGCCACCATTTTCTGTACAAGCTCCAAGTAAAGGAGATCAGATATCTGGCACTGGTAATTCTATTTCAACAAATGCCCATATTTAGTTATGAATTTTGTAAAGCTTAAGATCTAAGTTCTGTAAATGGTTAAATTTCAAATTGGCAATTGGGATAGTCAATCTTTGTTTCTTATACTCTGGAATGCAGATAATTTTAGAGACGAATTTACCCACGCTAATATAGTTGTACCAGTCATAGCAGTATAGTTACTGTTTTTTTAGCAGTTTAATCTTTTGTTATAAAAAAAGTTATAGTTGGAGGATAAATGATTAAAATTTAATTTATTTTTATTTCATTTTTTAGCAATTTTGTAGTTATTATTTTGTATTGTTAAAGAAAATCTATAAAAATAATATCTCAATATAAGTTGAAAAATATGAGAAATAAATAAAAATAAAATGAAAAAGTTAATCATTTTACCCTTTTAAAACAAAAGGATTAAACTTTCTGGACATAAATAAAAGATTTGTGTATCACCGATCCATGATTTTAATGGGTAATTTATTGACATATTGTACTGTTACTTTGGTTGAAACTTTCTTGACATAAATAAAAGATTTGTGCCATCATCAACCCATAATTTTAATGGGTAATTTATTGACATGTTGGTACTGTTACTTTGGTTGATATACTAGTATGTATTCGTTTACGCTGCTTGTTTACTATAATTGAAACAAATCTTAAATTTGGAATTTTTTGGATTCCATAGATGAAAGTGTGCTTAATGTTTATGATATGCCAACATGATGCAGAAGAATGCGATCTTTTTTCCGGAGAGTGGGTTCCAAAGCCCTCAGGTCCAGTTTACACAAATATGACCTGCCGCTTTATAGAAAGTCATCAGAATTGCTTGAGAAATGGAAGGCCTGATACAGGATATATGTATTGGAGGTGGAAACCACGAGATTGTGAGTTGCCGGTTTTTGAGCCAGAGAGATTTCTTGAGATGATGAGAAGCAAATCATGGGCATTGATAGGTGATTCCATACAACGGAATCATGTGCAGTCATTGCTGTGTATGCTTTCAACGGTATGTTTATTGATTACCATGTCAACTTTAGACCTTTCTAACTTCTGCTATGATATGTGTATCGTCTCTGTAAATAAGACTTCTGTTATATTATAATGTTGGCATAGTAGATCAAGTTTCTCCACCATAAAACAAGTTATGAAGTCCCTTGTGTTTTTGTTGGAATTTGATACATTTAGGTGTCTTTGCTTCAATTCTGGGGTGGTTTATACCTTTGGATGAGAGCTTCGAAAGTAACCTTTTTTTTTGCATCAATGCTCTATTTAGTTGAAACTAATATGGAATTTGAATGTTGCACTGCTTCTAACTTGCTCAGCTGTTATTAGAGGTGTTATATATTTATACCATTATCAATTCTGATTCTTTCAAGGTAGTTTTCTTTATGTGTGTGTTATAAATTTATAATGATGAGGCTTCTTCATGTAGAAAATGTTCCAGTCATGATAACATGCTTGGCTTTCAAAATGGTTTGCTACAACCATGTTTACTTGAGAAGATACTTTCTCCTTGATTTTTATCACCTTCGTCATTGTGGTGTTTCTCTAGCGCACCACTTGACATGATACAATTTCCCTTCTGAGAGTTTTTTATCCTATTTCAGACCTTTGTGTTGTCATGTAATTACTTGGATAGTAAGATGAATTTGAGTATTTGTAGAGATTTGATTATGGTATTATGACAGAAAGATGGTTATTTTAGTAACTCGGTTATATATGGCTTCCTGCATTATTCTGGTTCATGTGGATGTTAATCTTATAACTGGACAAAACTTAAATTTTTCTTCCTTTTTAGTCGATGAATAAGAAAACTGTCTATGAACGATAAATATTACATAGTGTTACATGGCCAAGACAGGCACAGGTATTCACAGTTTTACACAGAGAGATTGGTTCAAGTCCTGTGAAAAATCCAAATAATTCTTGATATGAACAAGAAAAAACACCGAACAAGCTGTGAATAATAATTTTTATTCCGTCCTTGTAAAAACAAACCCTACCTTTAATCATTATACCTCTTTCTGCATGGATTCAATCTATACTGCTTTAATCAGTTGACAGATTTTAGAATTCTTCCATATTGAACTTGGTTTTATCAGCTCATAAAATTCTGGAATTCGTACACTGTTTTGCATCCATAAGTTTTTTTTTTTTTTTTTTTTGAAAAAAAAAACTGCCTTGCTGTCCACTGAGCTATCTCTTCCTCCAGGCAGATCGACCCATTGAAGTTTACCATGACAAGGAATATAAGTCTAGGAGATGGCACTTCCCTTCTTACAATTTCACTATCTCGGTTATTTGGTCCCCTTTTCTTGTAAAAGCTGCTATTTTTGAAGATAATAATGGCGTTTCAACATCAGAAGTTGAGCTACATCTAGACCAACTTCATAAGGAATGGACAGATCTATACCCGAACTTGGATTACATGATAATTTCAACTGGGAAATGGTTTGTCAAATCTTCAATCTACTATGAGAACAATAAGGTGCTAGGGTGCCATGACTGTGCCAAAAGGAGCCTCACAGAGTTGGGATTTGACTTTGCTTATCGCAAGACACTGAGGCTTGTGATGAACTTCATAGCAACTTCTGGTCACAAGGGTTTGATACTCTTTAGGACATCGACACCAGATCACTTCGAGAATGGGGAGTGGTCTACTGGGGGTACTTGCAAGAGGAAATCACCGATCAAAGAAGATGAGATGCAACTGAAGGAGTTAAATAGAATTTTGCACGAGATTGAACTCGAGGAGTTTGAGAAGGCAGAGGAGCAAGCTTTGAGAAATGGGGTGAATCTGAAACTCCTTGATTTTTCTTTCCTTTCATTATTGAGACCTGATGGGCATCCAGGTCCGTATAGACAGTATCATCCTTTTGCAAAGAACAAAAATGCAAAGGTTCAGAATGATTGTCTACACTGGTGTTTACCAGGACCAATAGACTCTTGGAATGATGTAATAATGCAAATGGTAGTAAACACTTAAAGGCTTGGCCAATTTGAACCTTTCTATCTATTTTCTTCACAACGGTTCAGACATCACAAATTCACAATGTCGTATGCTGAAACTTTCTGCTGCAAACATTGTGGATGAAGGATACATCCGTGTCATGTGTATAGCACAGGTTCTCTTTTTATCGTTTTTTGAAAAGTACAAATACCATATTGTTGATTTCACCATCTTTTGGGTGCGAAAGATATAATTGTTTCTTTTTTATGGGAAAAGTTATATTCACATTGAAATCTGAGCCATTGTATTTCAATAAAAGCTTTCATATTGATTGTCTTGTAATTTCACCCAGTATATTCTGCTAGTTATCTACTTACCTTTTCTTCCAGAATCGATCAATACTAGTTTTTCTTTGACTCAGACTATATATACAACGGCAAAACTACCCTTTTCTTAATGCTCCTGATTTAACTTACAATTCTAATTATCTTGGCAAAAAGGGGAAAGAAAAATACTACTTGAATGCATTCTATATTTTTCTGCTTTTTGCTGAGACCATGTTGCTTACTCATGACTCATGGTTGCATAGTTTTTTCCGGTTAAATTTTATACAAAGTTTAAGGCCAAAGTATCTTTAATTATG
This sequence comes from Hippophae tibetana, assembly GCA_037013495.1. Taxonomy (NCBI): domain Eukaryota; kingdom Viridiplantae; phylum Streptophyta; class Magnoliopsida; order Rosales; family Elaeagnaceae; genus Hippophae; species Hippophae tibetana. Next base: position 2,825,795 of record CM072804.1, on the reverse strand, counting down.
AAGCATTTTTTCCCATTGCTTAGAAGCATTAATTGCATATAATTGTCAGTAACTAGTATTCTCCAATAAATCATCTGCATATGGGCTGGTAATATATATCTGTAATTTCTGCCAATTTCTACCGAAGGCAGTCAAATAAAAGTTTATTCCTCAATTCTTAGAGACCTGTTCACTTAAATGAATACCAATATTGTTAGTTTCATAATTAGGATTGGAAACATGTACGTGGAAGAGAACTACCAAAAGCCGTGTAAGTCATAGTAAAAAATTTAAAGTTTAGAGCCTAAATAGCACCTCCAAACCATAAAAATAATATCTTTTATGAAAAATTTATATATTTTAACTGTTAAAAAAATTTAATACATTAAACAACGTTTAATTTAATAACGTTTAAATTAAATTGTATTTAGATTTGTTTTAAATATCGTTCAATTAAATATTATTTAATATTATTATTATGTTATTTTTATTGTTATAAGTTTTAATTTTTTTTTACTGTGGTGTGTAATTTTCTAAATATTTTAGCAAAGACAACAAATTTCATAATTATTGATAAACAATCAACGAAGTCAGGACCGACATCAGCATTAGAAGAAGCTTCTGAACATCTTACCTTCAAACAAAAAGGGCCTTTATTATTATTGAAGTGTCCAACATGAAATACCAAATGAATGGTCACAAGCAGATTAGATTAAATCGTAAAATTAGATCGAATCGAACGATTTTATAAATTAAACGGTTCAATTCGATTTATATTAATTTTAAACCGGTCGAATTGGATTGGATCGGTTTAATAATATATTAAAAAAATTACATTTATTTCTCATTAAATGTATCAAAAAATCGAACCAAATCGGAAACCAAACCGAATCGAACCGTTTTATAAATCAAATAATTTGTTCCGATTTGTATTAATTAAAATTATTTCAAACGGTCCGATCCAAGTAATATAAACGTTCCAGTTCAGTTAATTTTTTTTTAACCAAAATCGAACCGATAGACACCACTAGTTACAAGAGGCAGACTGAAAAGATTTTAAAGATATACTCGATTAAGATTGTTAAAGATTTTATGAAGTTCACGTGTATGTATTCAATCAAAATTTTATATAAATTTTTAAAAATTTATAAGTATTCAAAAAAATTATAAATTTTTAAGAATGTTTAAGACTAGAATTTTTAAATAATTTGTACGTGTTTCATTCTTATTTCTTTGGTAAAATATTAGCTAGAAAAATATGTAGAAGTTAAAGAGATAGTTTTAAATAAATGAATTCTTATTTTCCTATATATTAACTAGTTTCGCAATAAATGTACCGTCATATATTTATTTATTCTTAAAGGATGAAAAAAGTATCCTACGTACATATTCTTAATAAAAAATATTTTTTTCATACAATTTTTTTTAATAAGTATAACAGTAAATAATAATTCACGGACATATAAATTATAGCAATAAATGATAATTGATGAACATATAAAGTATAGTTCATATATATTAATCAAACTACCAAATCATAAATTTCTAAAAATGTATTGATTTGTTATCCGTATAGGGGTCAACAAGAGGGGCGGTACAGAGATATATCAAAAAACGTAATAAGTTTATGGGTCCAAGATATTAAATTGGCTTCAGTAAGAGGAAATAGTTCAATAAGCTAGCCAAACAAGTCCCAAGCCCCAAGCCCCAAGCCCCAACGAATTAGCCACGTAATTAGTTACGCTATGCTTTCACGGATAACCTATTATAATACATCATCATCATCATCATCTTTATATCTGTTCTTACTTTGTGAATTGATATTGTAAAAATAAAAAAATATTAATATTAAGGTAATTAAATATTTTATTTTAGAATTTAATATTATATAATTTTTTAAAATAAAAATATTGTTTTTATATTCACAAAATCTACTATAACAATAGAGGTACGTACCCTTAATTTTTATATACTACTACTTAACACATCCAAAATTATTATATAATTATAATATAACATGTAGTTACATAATTCTAAAAATAAAATAAAAATTATTTATTTTTTGAAAAATTTACACATATTATAATATAAAAAATATAAAAGACTTAGATCAGCTATGGAATTTAAGCTGCAAGGATATTTCAAGCAATAAATACGGACTTCAAAAAGTATGTAAATGTATTGAAACAGTGATTATCTAATTGATGGGAGTATATGTAATGTGTAATGTTAACTTTGGAATTTGACGTCATAGATTTGAATTTTAGTAGTCTTCAATCATTCGTTAATATTACTATTAAAAATATTAAATTATTGTATTATATTTTATATTTTAAAAAATATAGATGATATCTTTATAAAAATTATAAAGAAATTAGAAATAACTATAACAAAAAAGTGGGAAAGAATGGACAGTATGGGGAGAGCGTGAATAAATATTGCAAGAAGGTAACCTTTTAGTTCGAAGTCATAACTAACACGTTTGAACCCTCACCAAACTGAGCAATTGAAAACTACTCAAACCAGCTTCTCACCTCTCTCTCAAATTTAATAATCTCCTTTTTCTTTCTTCACAAATTAAGCCAAAAACCCACACTAATTTTCAGCAGTAGTTATTTTTTATCAAACAAGAAGAAAATGGAGAAATCAGTTGAGAAAACAGTAGCTAATAAGTCAAAGATTGCAGTATGGGACTGTGGAAGCACACTTTATGACTCTTTTGAGCTTAACAGCTTCAAACGACAGCTTGACTCCGCTTTAGTTCGTAGAAGTTTGTCAATGCCCCACTCGACCAATCACAGAGCTACCCCTCCTCCTCCTTCTCAGTCTCAGCTCAATATCGTCGCTGCCAAAAAGCCATCGGAAAAAATATATCGGTCGCTAAGCAAATTGATTAGATCAGTGTTCAGGACTAGACCAAATAATCCAGGTTCAATTTTCAGACTACTGCAAGATGGATCCAATACTGATGGGCCGTTCTATGTGGTTTATGACACGTCCGGCGCACTTACCACTATCCCTGAAGCACCTGAGATTGATTTCGGAGGACTTTCCCCCGAGATTGGCTCTTTGGTGAGGAGGACTAGCTCTGAAAGATTCTCCGCAACTTCTCTAGGTATTAAATATAAAGCCTTAAATAGATAGCTTTTTTATGTAATATAATTATATAAATATAATTATATTTATCAATAGAATTATACTATATGTTTAAAATTTATCTTAAATTTAATAGAAACTTTTCTTTTGATGTATCTATAATTTGTTACGGTGAAATGGTCGCTTTGTAGTTTTTTAGAATTAATTAATTTGTATTTTGTAATCAACCAATCTGTGTTAATTGATTCTAAATGTGTATTCAGTTGTTAGATATAATTGATAATTATATAAAATTAACGTTGAAATTTTTAAAATAACTAAGTCTTTTAAAAAGCTACTCACCAATAATTTATAATATATGTAAGGTTTGAACACCAATTACCTTAATTATTGATTATTGCTTAATAAATAATTTATACATATGATAAATATATATAATCATTATTTACATGGAAGTTATAAAAAATACTTCCCAATAATTTAAGTTTTTAATAAAATTGATAACTTCAAATAATAATTATTTTTTAAGTTTCATTTTTACAATTAATTTAAAGTGCTAGGAATTCTATACAAGTATTTATGTCATATGTGTGTGTTTGGGTTTTATAGTTATATATTTTAATAATATAATTATTAAGATAAATTTATTTAATCATATAATTTAAAAGTATAAATAATTAATTTAAAAAATTTTAATTTTAATTTTTAAATTTTTAAATTTTATTAATAAAAAAAAAATCATCCCTCCCTCCCTCCCTCTTCTTACTTTCTTACTTTCTTACTTTCTCATCCGTGTCTACTCTCTCCCTTTCTCTTTCTTTCACTTTCTCTCTATCTTACTCGATCTCTTTTATTTTTTATTAATAAAATAACAATTAAAAAAATAGAGGAATTAAATGGAAAAGAAAATAAGAATTAGAGAGAAAAATAGTAGAAAGGGAGGAAGACAAAGAGAGAAAGAGAGAAAGAGAGAAAGAGAGAAAGGAGAGAGGAGAGAGGAGAGAGGAGAGGTTCAATAAAATAATAACAAAAAAGTGGGAAAAAATGAACGGGAAAGGAGAGTAAGATTGAGAGTGAAAATAATACATAGTAGGAAGAGAGAAAAAGAATAGAGATGTGAGAATTTTATGTTTTTTTTTAAATATTTTTATTAATAAAATATATAACTTTTATTTTATTTTGAATTTTTTTTAAATTTTATGTTTTTTAACTTAATTAATTATATTTTTAAATTATAATATTAAATGAAATCATCTCAATAATTATAAAATTAAAATATATAAAAATTATAATTATAAGACGTATACAACTCGGTACCCGTAATTTCTCAAATATTATATGACAAATGAAGAGTTTTTTGTTTGTGTTTTTTTTTCCTTTTCAAACATCCGAAGGAAGAGTTAGAAAGCGATAGGAAGTTAGATTAAAGATACAATGAGACTTTTTAGCTTCATTTATTTTCCGTGCTTTGTTTCCCTAGATGTCAAGAAAATTAATTATTGCTTTTCAAAAGAATCCAAACCGATGAAGCAACTAAAAACGAAAGAAAAATCACTCGCCATGTCAATTTATAAGCAGACTTGATCTAATTCAGAGGAAATACGAAGGAATTTTTTTTACATGTACCGGTTTCATAAATGAGGTAGGTAGAGAAACTTTTTATTTATTATTTTGTATGTATAAATTTATTTATATATAAATATCATAATTTTATATAAAAATTAATAATATAGTTTTGAAATTAATAAAATACATTATATATATATATATAACTTAAGGGTGTGCAAAAAATCTGATCCGTTAATTTTTTGACGGTTTTGATCCGACCATAAGATCAAATGAAAAAAAATTTAATCCGTTAAATTCAGATCGGATGGAAAAAAATTTAATCCGTTAAGTTCAGATCGGATGACATATTTTATTATATATTATCTGATCTCATCTAATCCGATCAAAAATACTTAAATATATATTAGTCATATTCTCATTGGTTATTCTTATATTAGTCATATTTTTAGATTTTTTTAGCTTAAATAAGTTTATATTATGTGAAAATTTAAAAATACCAAAAATTGGGTTAATTAAATCTATTGGTTGGATTGATCGGATTCAATCGATCCAATCCGAATAGATTATAGATTCGATTGCATCGAATTTAAAAGGTGATTAGATCGATTGGAGATTAAGATGTTTCAATCCAATCGAATGGTCGGATCAGATCAGATGAATATAAAATTAATTATTTCGATCTGATGCACACCCTAATATAACTTTTTCCTCTTTCTCAATATATGTGTTGTGCATGGTAAGTAATGAAACATATACTTAATATAAATAGGATGAAAATTTCCATTTTACTTGTAAATGATTTTTCATTTTTCACACTTTCTTACATTCAAAATATGATATTTATATCTTTTAACTAAAATATCGAGAAAAAAATTAAAATATAGCGACATTTTTGACAAAATATTGTTATCAAGAAAATGTTAAAAATAAACAATTTTTCGTCAAAATAGCATAAATACTATGGATATTTTCGCCAAATTGTTCATAAAATGTTGACAAATATTAATAAAATATTATTTCATATTAATTTTTTTTATTTTTTAAATGATTTATCTTTAATTTTATCTATTTATAGTTTTTTAATCTTTAATTAAAATATTATTTATTTATGATTATATTTTATACTTCTTTTCATATATATATTTTATTTATATCTCATTTTTAGATTTAATTTACTAGTTTTATCAATATGTATTTATTCATAATTTAAACTCTATTATATAATGCTGAGATTTATATATTTATAATAATATTAAAAATTATAATCTAAATAATTATTTTAAATTTTAACTAATTATTATGTAATATTCTAATTAATTAGGTGACTTATTGATCAAATTGAATGACATAAATTTTATAAATATATGTATTTAGCTTAAAGATATAATTAATTGATTATTTTGATATTTTATAATTTTTATAAATAAATTCTATAATTTTGATAGAGTTTTCATAAATTTTTAATCTTATTTTTATAATAATAATATTTTCGATTTTTATATAAAATTTATATCCATATCAATATTTTCAACTTTATTTTTACTTTTAAAAAAATGATATATACCTTATATTAAAAAAACGATTATTTCTTCTTTCCACTTTTTAAGTTTTGAGTGCACATTTTTAGTTTCTTAATGACTATCTTTTGTACAATCATTAATAAATGTACTATAATGGATAACTTCAAAATTTGAAATGAAATTTGGCAATTTCATAACTATTAGTGTCCTCGTATAGAACGAATATAAATCCATAAAATCCAATTTAAAACTTGTTGTAGGAGATTTTTGTGTTTTTTTAAATCATTAATTACGTTTTATGTTTATAATATATGTGATAATTTATAAAAATATTTAAAATATTTACTTTATTATAATTATGTCTACAACGTATAGATATATGATGATAAAAATATATATAATTTTGAGTATAATTACATCATTATCTATAAATTGAAGACATAATTGTAACTTTAAAAATATATGTTATTGGACATATTTTTATCGTTATTTATACATTATTTACATAATTATAACAAAAGATTACTTGAAGTTAATTAAAACTTTTAAAGAATTTGAAAAATTTATATATATACCTTAAAAAATAAAATATTAAAATATATTTTTTAATAAATTACAAGATTCTGTGTTCGAGCTCCACCATTAACCATCTTATCCATATTGCTTTCTTGTAAGTTTGTGTAGCCACCATATATTATGTTTCTATTGTAGATAGTTCTACAACTAATTGTAGTTTTGAAACCCAACTTATAGCTCCACTTGTAAGTGTGAATATATAATCTGTAATAGACTTTCTTTTATTAAGATCTTCTGCAAAATCTGAATAAACATATCTGGTGACAATAAGGTCAAATACTTTATAAAATAATGCAGTATTTGAAATTCCTTTAATGTATCTAAGGATCATCTTTACAATGTTCCAATGCTCTTAATTAGGATTCTCTATGAATTGATTGATTGCTCCTACTACTTAGCAATGCATGACCTTGTACATATCATAACAAACATTAGGCTTTCCATTGCTGATGCATACGATAATTAAGACATTTTCATCCTCTCTTCTTCATTACTAAGGCCAATTCATAAGGCTAATTTATATTTGATGGAAAGTGGAATATAAATTGACTTACAATCTTGCATGTAAAAGTGACAAAAGACTTTTTGCATATAGTTTTTTTGAGAAAGCCAAATATTTCTATATTTTATATCTTGGTGAATTTACATCCTTATAATTTTACTTGTTAGCCTCAAATCCTTCATGTTAAATTTCATAGCTTACTGTGCCTTTAATCTTTGACTCGATCATTGTTAAGACCCACTACCAACATATCGTCTATATACAATAGCAAAATAATGAAATCATTGTTGTCCTCAAACAACTTATAGTAAGTGCAATGGTCTTAACTAAGTCTGTTGTACCCAAGGCTAGTAATGAAGGAATCAAATCTCTTGTACTAGCATTTTGGTGGTTTCTTTAGACCGTACAAAGATTTAGTTAACTTACAAACCAAGTTTTTTTTTCCTTTTTCTTCAAATCCTTTTGGTTGAAAGATGTATATTTCTTCTTCAAATTCTCTATGAAGAAATGCAATTTTTATATCTAACTACTAGTCATATGTAGCACACATTGTCAAAACTATTCTTATTGTAGTAAGTCGAACAACAAAAGAAAATATATTTTTAAAATTGATACCTTTTTTCTGAGCATATTTTTCACCACCAATCTAGCACGATATCGCTCTACTTGATCATCTACTTCTATTTCAATCTTATAAAGCCATTTGTTTCTAATAGCCTTCCTTCCTTGTGGTAGTGTAATAAGTTTCCAAGTGTTGTTCTTATGAAGAGCTTTAATTTCTTCTTACATTGATGTCATCTAAAGAGATGTATTTGTTTATTTATAACTTCACCTAAAGTTAATGGCTCTCCATCTTCTTTTAGAAGACAATATATAACATTGCTCTTCAATACATAATTTGATTGTGAAGATTGTTCTAATATTTTTTGTATTGATCACCATCCAACTTGGGTTTAAATTTCAATTGGTTCTTGTACTTTGTGCTCTAATTTTTTTTTCCAAAAGAATCCTCTTATAATGGCTTTGCTACTTGAATTTCAGCTGGCTCAATCAACTCTTCTTATTTGCTAATATTTTCTTACTTTTCAATCTTCTTTTTAGAAAAAAATACATTTCTATTGATGACAAACTTGTGAGCAGTAGGTCCATAGGTAATACCACTTGACACCATTAACATATCTCAAGAAGATACATTCTTTTGATGTGAAGGTAATTTCACTTTTACTTTCATTTACTTCAATAAGTTGATATATTACTTAACATTCTTAAATTATTATTTTTTAATATATATTGAATTTTATGAAAATCAATTGCGTTTCAATACCAAAATTTTTACTTAATTAATGTTAACAATCATAATTGCAAAGAACTTGGCTTCATCTCAAAAGGTTGACTTTGTTGGTGAAGTAGCCCAAATTCTTATAAACTCATAAATCATCTCATGTTTATGCAATTTGAGACTTTGTTTGCATATTTCTATCAATCTTTCATTCAAAAGTAGTATCATATGGTTCATCTCAATCAAAAAGACATTATCTTCGTACTTTATTTGTGTCTAGCTTCCACCCAATTGAAGAAATTTTTATCTTCGCACTTTACATTGTATCCAACTCCTCTTAATCGAAGAGACCCTTATATTCGTACTTTACATTATAATTTAACTTTTCTCGAGCCCACAATGAGCTTCAAGTTCACACGTGATGGAACCCATAACGAGCCTTAGGTTCAAGTAGATAGAGCCCACAATGAGTCTTAAGTTCACACAAATGGAACCCATGTAATTTAAAAAGTCACGTAAATGCTCAGAGTACCTAAGTTTGGGATTGGTTATAATATATTAATGGTAAGAAATTTAGGGCTTTTATCTCAAAATAGTTAACCTTGTATGTAGTGTGTGCCAGCCCATAAATCACTTCATAGGCAAAATGGGATTGGATATTATTTACATAATTATTCTTAGTTTAATTTTAGTCAATATATATATGATATCAATTGAATATACTGAAATATATTTACAATATTTTCAATAAATGATAATACAAGTATAAATACAAAAAATAGGAATCTAGTTTTTGTAAAAGTGCTTTTCAAAAAGTTATATTAGTTGCATACAACTAATATACAGTTGATAAAGTATATTAGTTGCATACCACTAATGATGATTAACACTCCCCCTCAAGTTGGCGCATAGATATCGATTATGCCCAACTTGCTTAGTGAGTCGTATAATGCCTTCTTGGAAACTCCTTTGGTAAGCATATTTGCAAGTTGCTCTTCAGTGGGAACAAAAGGAAAGCTAATAAGTTTGGCATCTAGCTTCTCTTTTATAAAGTGACGGTCAACCTCTACATGCTTAGTGTGATCATGTTGTACAGGATTTTGTGATATATCAATGGTTGCCCGATTGTTGCAATACAACTGCGTAGTATTTTTGAGTTCGAAACCCAAATCAAATAACAAAGTTTTTATCCAGAGTAATTCACAAACCCTATGAGTCATACCTCTATACTCAGTCTCAGCACTAGATTACACCACCACTTTCTGCTTCTTACTTTTCCATGTAACCAAATTACCTCCCACAAAGGTGAAATAACTCGATATTGACTTTCTATCTGTAATACTTCCTGCCCAATCTGCATCTGTGAAGCCATAGACTTCAAGAGGATTGTTGTGTTTAGAGAACATTACTCCTCTGCCTGGAGCCGATTTCAAATACCTTAAAATTCTTAAAACTGCATTCATGTGGTTCTCACTTAGATTATGCATGAACTAACTCACCATACTTACTACTTACGCAACATTTGGTCTAGTATGAGCCAAATAAATCAAATGCCCAACCAATCTCTGATAGCGAGCTCGATCAGTTGGTATTTGATCTGGATACTCTACTAAACAATGGTTTTGCTCGATAGGAGTGTCAATAGGTTTGTAATCAAACATACCTGTCTCTATTAGCAGATCAATAATGTACTTCCTATGACACAGATATATTCCTTCTCTTCTCCTGGCTACCTCAATTCCTAAGAAGTATTTTAGTTCACCTAAGTCCTTCATCTCGAATTTAGAGGTTAGCTATATTTGTAATTTATCCATCTCAATAGTATCATCACCAGTGATTACCATATCATCAACATAAATGATTAGGGTTGTTACCTTCCCTCGTTGATGTTTGAGAAATAGAGTGTGATCTGAATTACTCTGTTTGTAACCAACCTTTTGCACAAACTGTGAAAACCTTCCAAACCAGGCTCGAGAGGATTGCTTGAGACCATACAAAGACTTCCTCAATTTGCATACAAAATTACCAGGAGAATCAACTACATACCCAGGTGGAAGACTCATATACACCTCATCGGCTAATTCTCCATGAAGAAACACATTCTTGACATCAAATTTCCAAAGTGGCCAGTTTAGGTTAGCGGCAAGTGAGAGTAAAACCCAAATAGTGTTCATTTTGGCAACATGAGAAAAAGTCTCATCGTAGTCTACACCATACATTTGAATAAACCCTTTTGCTACAAGATGAGCTTTATACCGATTTACAGATCCATCACCATTATGTTTTACAGTAAACATCCATCGACAACCAACTACCTTTTTTCCTTATGATGGTGGCACAAGTTGCCAAGTATCATTCTTTTTTAACGCCTCCATCTCTTCAGCCATTGCCTTTCTCCATATTGGATCTCCCAACACATCATGCACTTTGTTAGGTACTGATACACTAGATATTTGATTCACAAATGATTTATATGACTTAGATCATCTTTTAGTGGACATGTAATTGGCTACTGGGTATTTTGATTTTGCATGAATATTTGGTTCATACCTTTTGGCTGGTTAACCTCGAGTAAACCTATTTGGTAACACATATTGTCCAACATTAGACTCAATGCTATTAGTATCAGTGGGTGTACATACCTCAGATGAGTGACCTTCAGTACCATGAAGTTGTTGATCACGGGTAGGAGTAATGCTTGAGGGAATAAGTGTGTCTTCCAATTCATTTGCTATTAACGAATTTGGTGCTTGAATACTTGGAGCATCTACTTTTGCAATGACTGGAGTCAATGGATTAGGAATCTCATATGGTCTCATTGAAAAATCAGTTGGTGATTCTTCTAATGCCTCCCCCTTACCATGATACAATTCTTCGAAATATGTATTCTTCCCCTGACGAGCAGTATCAGGTGAGGAAAAATAACTCATATCCTCAAAGAAGGTAACATCCATAGTGACATAATACTTGTACCCTTTTTGATAACTTCCATAACCAAAAAACACACATTTAATTGCCCGGACATCTAATTTAGACCTTTGATTTTTAGGAACATGCAAAAAAGCAACACAACCAAATACACAGGTAGGAAGATTATGGAAGGATGATAAGGAGATATAAGATGCAAGAATTTGGAATGAGATTTTTCTGTTAAGGACACTAGACGGAAGACGATTGATGAGATGGGCGGAAGCTTGTACAACATCACCCAAAGATATTTTGGCATATACGCACTAAATAAGAGTGCACGACATGATTAACATATTCCCCCCATTGTTAGAACGGAGGATCCTAATGATGCCATTGTATTGTGTTTGAATGAAGATATGAAAAGTTTGAAAAACTAAAAAAACTTCATCTTTTGTTCTAAGAGGAGAAATCCACGATAATCTTGTACAATCATCGATAAACAAAACAAAATATCGCATACCCGATATAGTAGGCTCTTTAGATGGTCCCCAAACATCAAAATGAATAGTACTTTTATTAGAAAAACTAGGAGAATAAATAATACGATGACTCTTGTCCAAAACACAAGTCTCACAATGTAAAATAGTCTCACTAACACTAATAAATAAAGTGGGCATGGTTTTTTTCATAAGACTAAAAGACGGATGCCCGAAGCGGCGATGCCATAACCAAATTTCACTTAGCTTATTAGAACTAGAAGTCAATGCAGTGCGTGCCCGTGCTCCTGGTTTCTCCCCTGCGTAGTTCTAATCCAAATGAAACAATCTACCCCTCAGATACCCTTGACCAATTATTTCCTTGGTAAGAAGATCCTAAAAAATCACATACATAGGATAAAATGTTACAGAACATTCAGACTCAATATTCAACTATGGGACAAATATTAAGTGATGAGATAAGTCAGGTACATATAAAACATTATGGAGCTGTAAAGATGAAGTGATATGAACTGACCCCTTTCCTAAGACAGGAAAGACCTCACCATTAGCATTCGTAACATAAGACACTGGTGGGGAAGATAACTCATTAAAATAACATTCATCATAAGTCATATAATCAGATGCACCAGAATCAATAATCCAAGTATTAGACCCAACAGAGTGAGAAACATTTAAGGTCATACCAATCTTACCATGACCAGCTATTAAAGCTGTAGGGATACCTCCACATTCCATAGGATGATCCTGTCCATAATTGTCTGGTTCTTGGACAATTTGCACTACAGTTGCCTTTGATTTAGAACGATGATGTTGTCGTTTTGCTCCATAGTGGTCTGCTTTTGATTTCAAGTATGGATACAGTTTCCAACAAGTCTCACGAAGATGTCCCTGTTCATTGCAATAAAAGCAGTGGGAACGAGGGCAATTGGTAAAGCCTGGTGGAGGTCCCTATTGATGAAGTGGAATTGAATTTTGCTGTTGGAGGAAAGATGTCTTTGATTTGGCTTAAATGACTAGGCTTGATACCTCAACTTATGCCTGATGAAGACTTTCCTACTGAGATTCATCTTTACAGATGTATGTAAAGGCGGTAGTCAAGCTCGGAGGGTCTGACATTCGAAGCAATTCGTCTTTAGCACTATTATGTTTTGTATCAAGATATCTTAAAAAGGCATGTACTCGTTCAAGCTCCTTCTCATTCTGGTACCATAGAAGATCTTCTTGATTTTTAATTTTGCATGGGCGTTTATGGTCAATTTTGATAAAATATGAAGGCTGAAACACTGAAGGAAAAAAAAATTGCGAGAGTAAATATTACTCACAAAAGAACACATAGCATCGCGGGACTAGTGTGCGGATGGCGCGGGAGCTGGTGCGCGGATGACGCAGGAGCTGGTGCGGGCGGCTAGTGCACAGACTGCGCGGGAATTAGTGCTCAAACGGTGCGAACGACTAGTGCACGGGTTGGACAGGCAGACGGTTGGTGCGCAGATGGTTGGTGCGCGGATAGGCAGATCTGCAACGATGGCGCAAAATGAACAGTGCGAGAAGATTAACGGCACTGTATAAAAATACCGATACCGGCGCTGCTGCTCGGGAACTGGTAATAATTTTTTTTTCTTTCCTGCTCTGATACCAAATTAAATATACTGAAATATATTTACAATACTTTCAATAAATAATAATATAAGTATAAATACAAAAAAATGAGAATCTAATTTTTATAAAAATAATTTTCAAAAAATTATATTATTTGAATAATATACAATAATAAAATATATTAGTTGAATATAATTAATATAACAATAATGATGATTAACAGCATCTATAATTAAAGATTATCTATATAGATTGTTTGAATAGAGTGGCCACCGTTATCTGGTCCCCACCCTTATATATGATACAAAATTAGGGCCGTAAGTAGTTGATATGCATATATTGATACATCGATTGAAGAAAGAGTAAACAGAAGAATGACTGAAAACAAACCCAGTCGTGTTTGTGTAACAGGAGCAGCTGGATACATAGGTTCGTTGCTAGTGAAAAAACTTCTGGAGAAGGGTCATAGTGTCCATGCTACTCTCAGAAACTTGGGTCTCTGTCTCTTTGACTCTTCCTTTCAGTTATGTCCCTCTGCTTTTATAGACGACCCTCTCATCTCACGTGTTTCTAATATGATGCTGCAGGGGATGAATCAAAAGTGAGCCTTTTGAAGTCCCTTCCTAACTCAGATAGCAACTTGGTACTTTTTCAAGCTGATATCTACAATCCCACTCAGTTCCAGACTGCCATTCACGGTTGTCAATTTGTTTTTCACGTGGCTACCCCATTGCTACATAACACTAGTCACACCTCTCAGGTTTTGTTTCAACTCGACTGAATGCATATATTAATTAATTTTTGTTTAATTGAACTTCTGATAGCTCATGTAATATTCCCATTTTGAAAATAGTTCATTTGGTTAATTTTTAGTTGTCAATCCATTTGCGTTTAACTTATTTCACTTAATTCTTTTAATTATTGAGAAAATTATAATTTAATTTTTATTATTATTGAAAGGTGTTAATTAAGAATAAATTTTAATATTTTATATTATTTAATAGTTTTCATGTGCAAAAATAAGAGAAAAATAATTGATCTTTATATATTTTTCTTAGTTTCAAAAATAGTGGAAATAAAATAGGTAAGAAGCTAAATTCATGGTGTTTGGAAGGAAAAAAAATATTAAATAAACAAATTATAATTTTTAATAGATTCCACCTATTTTTGAAATGTACAAAATATTAAAATAAGTACGCTACAATGATGTTTGTTCTTCTATGACTCATTTTCTATAACTAAAAATACTAAATAATACATTTTACAGACAAATCGAGTCACTCTATCCTTTTAAATAATATTATTCAATACAGTACAAGAACACAAGTGATGCTGCTGTTGCTGGAGTGAAGCAGATAGCTAATTCTTGCATCCAATCACAAACTGTAAAGCGACTCATCTACACTGCTAGTGTAGTATCTTGTACTTCTCATAATTTCCCAGAACATGAAGATGAGTCAGTTTTATATATGAAACCTACCATTGATGAGTCGTGTTGGACTCCTCTTGATGTTTCCTTTAAACATGCCACTAACATGTCGCAGGTACTTAATTCTTCACTCCTATCTATCTTGTTTACTTATTATTAATTTTAGTATAATCATTTTCATCTATGTTTAATTAAATTAAAGGATTATACAAAATCAAAGACATTAGCAGAGAAGGAAGTGCTAAGCTACAATAATATTGAAGTTGAGGAATATGGAAAACTAGAAGTTGTGTCGATTCCCTGTGGGTTGGTAGGGGGAAAAACTCTGTTGCCATATCTACCTACAAGTGTGGAAGTACTTCTCTCACCATTCATTGGTAGCCAATCCATCCACATTAATTCATTGATGTACTTGCAAGAAGTGATTGGTTCCATTCCTTTGGTTCATGTTGAAGATGTTTGTGAAGCTCATATCTTTTGCATGGAACAACAGTCCATCAGAGGCAGATTCTTATGTGCCGTGTCCAATCCAACTCTCAAAGATATTGCCCTTTACTACCACCAAAATTACCCACAATTTGAAATATCAAAAGAGTAAGAAAGACTTCTATTAATTTATCTAACATTTTAATTGATATTATTTACTTTTAATTCTGGCATTAATTGTTCATAATCATTACTATATTTGAACTTTAGGTTGATGGAAGGACCAGATCTTGGGAGTTTATTTGATTTGATGAAGCTGACCAAGATGGGTTTCAAGTATAAATATGATATGAAAAAGATACTTGATGAGAGCGTTGGGTGTGGAAGGAGAATTGGTAATTAACCTGTGATGTGTGAACTTTTGTAATTCTTATTATGCTTCATTTGAAATTTTAGCTAATTGAGTACCAATTGTCATTTTGTATATTAATTTCAAATATATTTATAGAGTATATTAAAGAAATAAGTCTCACATCGACCATAGTGAAGGCATCAATATTGCTTATAAGACTGAGGTACCTCTTAACTCAAAATTCAACTTTAAGTTGACTTTTGAGTTAAGAGAAAGGTTAAGTCGAATAAAATTGGTATGAAAACAGGATCCCTGGCGGTGGGAAGCACACTCGACACTACCACCCGTGGCAACAAAGTAAGACCACTACCGTCTGTCGACACAGTTGATGTGAGGGGGAGTGTTGAGGAAATAAGTCCTACATCGACCAAAGGGAAGGCATCAGTGTTGCTTATAAGACTGAGGCACCCGTTAACTCATAAGCTGGCTTTAAGCTAGCTTATGGGTTAAGAGAAGGGCTCGGTCGAATAAAATTGGTATCAGAGCAGAAACCCTGGCGATGGAGGAGCACACCCGACACTATCACCCGTGGCAACAAAATAAGACCACCATCGTCCGTCGACACAGTCGATGTGAGGGAGAGTGTTTAGGAAATAAGTCTCACATCAACCAGAAGGAAAGCAACAATGCTGCTTATAAGATTGATGCACCCTTTAACTCATAAGGTGACTTTTGGGTTAAGAAAAGGGTTTGTCAAATAAGATTGGTATCAAAGCAAGACCCCTGACGGTGGAGGAGCACACACGGCACTACCACCCGTGGCAACAAAGTAAGACCACCATCGTCCGTCGACACAATCGATATGAGAGGAAGTGTTGAGAAAATAAGTTCCACATCGACCAGAGGAAAGGTGTTAATTCACGTGAGCCTAATTTATCCCTTAAAAATACGCTTACAAGGGTGATGATTGTTCAAACTTATAACCAACTCTTCTGTTGGTTTCCTGGTCGAAGTAAAACTTATTTCCTTAAGATAGTATTTTTTATGTACGCAGTCATGATTGGTAACATAGTTTTATTTTATTTTATTTTTCCCCTTTTAAATAAGTTTACTAGTGACACGTACGTAATTGGGGTTCGAAGGCCAAACTTTCTTATCTTCATGCCGTTAAGTCATAGGCTCATAGGTAGCTGGCAAAAAACTAGTGGGAACAGAGTATTTTACATATCATTAACGGAAAAATAAATTATTTTACGGATAATTTTGCTTATTTATGATACAAACTTAGATCAAGGGCTCAAACCAGCTACTCTCATATGTAACACCATTAATGGCAAATTGAATGCAGTAGTTAAGTGAAAAATCCAGAGATGTCAAACGGGAAATATGAAACATCATCAATGGGATCAATACAGAAATCGAATTGTGAAACGGAAGAATTTGTAGTTGAAGTGTTGGCAGAGATTATCTCTGTAAGATTTGATGCAGAACAATGCATTTTGTGGCTTCCTTCAACTCCGTAGTTCATTTCAAAAGGCGAAAACATGTTGTTATTTGGTTCTGGAGTCGCTGGAGATATAAGCGATTCACAAGAACTCCCCAATAGAGCTTCATTGTCAAACACCATTGTGGAAAATCGATCTTCGCCTTTCATACATCCATATGAAGTTGAAGGAAAAGAAAACAGTGTTTCTAACTTGTCTTTCGGTTCAACTATGTCAACTTCCAATTTCCAATTATTTGGAAACCCTTGAATAGATTCGTCAAATTGTTGTTGTTGATTAGGAATGTTATAGTGATTACTTGGTTTTTGATCTTGATTATCAGGTGAAGGTGGTGCTTGAACTGAATTGGTGCAGACTTGAGTACAGGTGTGTTTTCCTCTGTAGGTGATGTCATATACAGAAGGATCTGCATCTGATCTTTGAACTTGTTTTGTTGCCAAACATCTCTGTGTTTTAAGAAAGGTACATCTGTAGTAGCTTCTGAAAACACAGCAATATCATTTAATAAAATATCAGTTTAATTGCATAATTTAATCCTTTGATAAATAAAATTTTATTTTTAATTACCTCGATATATGTCTTATGTTTATGTTTTTTTCATATATTTTTTTATAAGGTAAAAAATTATATGTTTTTTTTAGGAGATTAAAAGTGAAAATATGTAAATAGGTATATAGTATAAAAACCGGATGGAAGTCAAGTAGTTTTCAGTTGATGTACCTAGGATATTTGGCTCCAAGGATGTTCTTTTGCCCATATTTTCTCCAGTTATAACCATCATCAAAGGGTACTTCTAGCCCATTTTCAGACCCAATTCTTACTTGGGTTGTCCATCTAGGAAGCACCTTTCTGCGCCAACCAAAAAACAAAATATTGAAGTGATTGTTTATCTATATATAAAGACACAGACAGACAGGTGATCATTCCACCATATACTCTATGAAGTTCAAAATGTTCCGTTACCTTTTCTTGTATCGATTTTGGAGAGCTCCGTCAAAGTCATCATTGTGAGGACTTCCATAAACTGAAATGGGAGAGTTGGGAAAGCTGGTTGTCACTATGAGAGTTTGAGTAGGCTTAACTCCAACTGACCCAGTATTCGATTTCAAAATCAAAAGAGCCTTTTCATATATACATATAATCTGCTGCATTAAGAAGTGCCTGGATTCTGGTGAACATTTTGGATTTAGATTATGCATCAACTGTTCTGTTAGCTCTTTACCTTGAATTAGCTCACTAGTAAGTAGGGTCTTCTGATAACAGCTCCTAATATTATCCATTTCTCTCTCCATGATCGTGTTCTCTCAAATCTCAATAGACAATAGCCAGGCCTAGTCCAGAGCTTTCCACTGCTAACTAATATACTCTGCTTATTTGCTAGTTCATATCTGACAATAGACTAACGCATTTTGGATGTGAAATGACCAAGTGGATTTCAAGAATTTCCATTTAGCTATGCACAAAAAGAAGAAAACCCAATAGCCCAGTACCCAGGATGAGAATTTTGATTCTTTTTGTCTTTTATTTTTGTAAGTAGAATATGAAAAACAGAACATACTAGTGAAGCATGAGGAAATAGGGGGGGAAGTTGCATTTGAAAGAGAGAGGAACGCACTTGTATTTAAGGGGAGTATTTTGTGATTCGAAAGTGAGATCGAAGGTAGAAAATTGTAAGTTTGACTGAGAAACCGAGTTTTTTAGCTATGACTGGTCTTGGGTAATTGACAAGCCTGTGGTGGAGGACTTTATCTATTGTTGACCAATTCTATTTCTTTAGTGTTAGTGACTATTTGAAAGTTTTTTTTTTTTTTTTGTAACTTCAGTGGATTAAGTTGAAAAAAACGAAAATTAAAATTTTAAACTTTAAAATTAATTATGAAAGTAATTTTTTATAAAACATTTGTTTTTGAGTCAATTACATATTTATTGTATAATTTCTTCACCCAAAAGTATATATACCAATAAAAAATAATATAATAAGCGAAGTTAATTAAATTCTTTAGAACTTAAAATTATGTTTAAGATGTTTATAATTTTTTAAAGTCAATATTTAATTCTTTAATATAACGTATCTATTAATAAAACACAATTCTTAATATTTTAAAAATAAAATATAAAACTTTTAAAATATGTAACAATAAAAATAAGACACTCTTAAGTACGCGCGTCACATTTTTACTTTTTATTATTAGAATAAAAAAATTTAATATATCATTTTATAATGAATGTTATCTAAATTAAACTATAGTTACATATTTAACTTCGTATATCTTTCAATTAAATCATTTTTAATATCATTAAGGTATTATTTTTTAAAAATATATATCTATAATATTCTAGAAATTTGTATTTTCTTTGTAAATATCCTTAATTTTTTTAAAATATCAAAAATATCTCTCAATTTTAATAGAAGTTAAATATAATGAATATCAATGATATTTTATAATATTTATAAAGATAAAGGGTATCAAAAATAAAATTTTAATTTCTCTTATTTTAGTATTAAATAATCAATTATAATAAAGTAATGCGATAAAAATGATTATTTTTTTTATTTTTTAATAAAATTAAGATATAAATTAAAATAAATAAATATATATTTACATAAATTTAAAATATATATACATGTGATTAGGTAAATAAAATTAAAATACATATAATAAATAAAAAAATTATTTGATCACGTGTAATAATAAAAGTTATTCATTTTTATTTAAAAAAAATCAAAAATCAAATTTAAATTAAATTTAATCTTGTAGTTTGATAAAAAAAATTAGAACATTAAATTAAAATTAATAATGAAATACATTATAAGAAATAATATTTATGAATTAATTGAATTGGATAAATTATAATTATCTTATCTATAATAAATTATTTAATTTTATAAATATATAATTTTTTTCGGTGAAAAATAGTTTTTAATTACATGAATGGTGAGTAATATTTTTAATTATATTAAAGTAAATCGAAAAGTATATTTTTAATTTTTTGAATAAAATGTAAGCAATAAGATAGAAAAATTAAGATAACATATCAACCTAATAAATATATTTTCAAATTTTTTACAGAGATATAGTAAATAATATAATATAATATTTATTTTTAATTTATTATGTATTTTTTATTAATTATATATTTTATTTTAATCATAATAAATACAATAAATAATTTTTTACTTTATAATTTTGTAAAGGTTATTTTAATAATTTAGCAAAAATATAAAAAATATATACTAATAAAAAAATTAAAGTTATTATTAATGAGGTTATTTTTGATAATATATCTAAATTGATATAATTAAAAATGTTTTTAAAAAATTAAGAGAATTTGTAAAAACTGGTAAATCTTTGATATATTTTTTATTTTTATAAGCTTAAAAGCATTATTTTTTAAAATTATTTAAGTACAATTTAATATATAATATAGATTAGAAATAAGAATATGAGCATCATTATTAGAAAAAAACAATTTTTTTTCTATTAATGATGTTTAGAGACGTTAATGAGTATGAAATGTCTAATCCTATTTAAATTAATTTTTGATAGGTGGGATGAATATAAAATGTGATATCCTATTTAATTAATAGATTTAAATAATAAATAAAATTATAAAAATATTGTAGAAGTAAAATATATATTTATAATAATTAAAAATATAATTTAAATTAGATGATAATATTTTAATTATAAGTGTATTAAAAATACTAGTTAAGAATCTATTTTACATCTTCGGCTGCCAACAATTCATTGTGCCGCGTTGGTACTTGACGTGGAATGAAAGCTGACGCGGAACTCCACATACAGTTTATACTTTTTAGTCAACAAATCATATGGTCATACAGTCAAACCCTATTATATTTAATGCCAATATTTTAATTTATAAATACTTCTTTATTTTTATTATATTTATTCTATGTAAATTTAATTAATTTTAAACATACTTTTATCATTTTTATATTTTTTCTTCAATATAAAGTGAAATCAATAAAATAAAATGTGTCAATAACTCGAATATATACATATACATATATATATATATATATATAATTTTATTTAATGTAAATAACATAATATTATATTATTGATAAATATAATCAAATTTACGTAAATATATTTAATAAAAAATTACCACAAATCACTTGTGACATGTGAGAATCATAATAATAAATAAAAGATTTAATTTATTTTAAATTAAATTGAAGTGAAGATGAGATAATAGTGAAGATATTATAATTTTTAATAAAAACAAATTTGGGTAACAAATTGATATTATAGAACAACTAATAATCAAATAATTATAGGTTAAAAAGTAAATTTTTATTATCTTAATTAATAGTTATTTATGGTATCAATTATGTGTAATAACAAATTGATGTATAAAGAATTTTTATTTTATAATTTTTATAGATACAATAATTTATATATCACAATTTAATTAATCTTTTTTTATTTGTAAGTAGTATTATCATTATTATTTTTACCTTATATTTGAAACTTATATATAATGTGATGTATACAGTTAACTTAATGCATATAATATTATTTTTAATTTTAAGAAAAAATTTGTATATCATAAATTTAAATTAAAACTTAAATGATATAACATAGTATTATTAGTAAATATAGTCAATTTTACAAAAGAGTCGACAATAAAAATAATTATATCTTAGATATATTTGTGATTTATAATTGTAATTTAATTTTAATAATTTGATTGATTTATTTCTTTCTTCTAATTTTATGAATCGGTAATTAACACTAGTACAAAAATGTGTATTTAAGTCGATACGTAAAGTCGGTTTTTTTCAAAAATCGATTTTAAATTGGTTTAAAGTCGGTTCGGTATAGAACCGACTCCATCCACGTAGGATGTAGCGTCGGTTGACGTGTCAAACCGATGCTATACGTGGACGTAGCGTCGGTTCTAGGTATCAACCGACGCTATGCTCGGTTGACGTGACGAATCGACGCTACACATGGATGTAGCGTCGGTTGACGTGGTGAACCGACGCCATCCACGTAGCGTAGCATCGGTTGACACATGGAACCGACGCTACACACGTAGCATAGCGTCGGTTGACACCTAGAACTGACGCTGCACACGTGATAAATCTTCCCAGACATACACTATTTTCAGCGTTGTAGAACTCTCAAAAACTGAAAACCTCCTCCTTCATTTCTCCTCCACTCTTTTTCATTTTCCGGCCACCTATGACTACCATTTCTAGAATCGGTTAGTGAGTTTTCTTCCTTTCTAACTAATATTTTAGATCCCCTATTATTCATATTTTTCTGTTATTATTTGTTATTATTTATGTGTATAGATTTTTGTATTATATATATAGGTTTGTATTATAACATAAGGAGAAGAATATGACGATCTTGAATAAAATAGAACAAAACCATGTTAATTTTTCTGTTATTAATTAATATTTTATTTTTCAAATATTTGTATTATTTGAACTATTTGCTAAATTGATTTTTGTTTTTTTTACAGGTTGAAAATGAATAATTTAAAAAAAAAAATTAAAGTCGATTTACGCCTTTAACCGACTTTAAACTTTAAATCATTTAATTTAAAGTCGATTTTTAACCGACTTTAATGTCCCTTTTTGTAGTAGTATAAAGTCGATTTTACAAAAGCAAAAGCAATAAAAATAATTATATCAGATATAATTGAAATATATTTGTGATTTATATTTTTGCTTTAATTTTAACAATTTGATTTATTTATTTATTTCTTTCTTCTAATCTTATAAATTTTTTCCCGCAAGAACTAATATTATAAATTTGTTACACACTAAATTCACTTTTTCTTTAAGTTCAATCAATCAATCCGCTTGTTTTCAAATCCGTAAAATAGGCTTTAAAAAAACAAAAGTTTAATATATATTGAGACGTAAATTTATTGTTTTTATTTTTATTTTTTAAAATCTTAAACTATTATCTTTAGGACAGAATATTATATACAATAAGTATGCATATGTAATATTTTGACTATTTATTTTATAAAAAAAAGACATTGAAAGTTAAAAGGAGATAAACACCGATATTAATAATGAATATAATATATTATATATAAGATTTATTTAGTACGAAATATGTTATTTGTGATTTGAATTAGCCAATAAATTATCACAATTTTACGAACTAAACTGTGTTGAGATCTCGATTTGCTTCTAAATATCCTCATCTCTTTTATTTATGCAATTTCATAATTGCATAGTTTGCTAACACTATACAACTGTGAAATTATACTAGTTTAGCAAGCCAAAAAAAAAAAAAAGAGAGAGAGAGAGAGAGTAAAAAACTGTCAATGAGTATGTTAACAAATTGAGAAAAACATCACAATTGAATATGAGACATACAATAGAGTATTAAGTAATTTGGATCTTTTAATCCTAAATTCATAAATAAAATTATTTTTATCGTGTTGTTTTAAAAGAATGATTGAGGAAGAATAAAAGTAATATTTTAACATTATTATAAATGAAAATATTACTTAAAAGAGGATAAAAATGTAATTTTATTTGTACTTTTCTCCATTACACAACCATTAAAATACATTTGATATTATTTTTAAGTTGTAATTTTATTTTTAAACTTAACCAATTAACAATTTTATAATAATATTAATTAAATAATAATAGTATATTTTAGATATAATTTTTCTTCATTTTTTGTCCTTCCATGACCTTTTTTGTAATAAGAACACGATGAAAAAAAATCATTTTTTTTTATATTTTAAAGACTAATAATCACTTAAGGCTTATTGATATATAATTTAATTTTATAAAAATATCAAACAAATATTATCATATTTGAAGGTTTATAATTATTTATAAATATACTAAAGTTATTAATAAAAAATTCTTATACCCTTTTAAACATATATAATTATAATGAATACCTTAATGATACTTATAATAACACCAAGAATCTATAGAGTATTATCATTAATATTTTAAGTTTATTTTATTTTATTTTTTCTTCATTTACATGATCTTTTCTTTTAACTCTTTTAAAGAAAATCTAATGTTTATATTTTTTTATCTGAGGGAGAGTTTCTAGGTCTCTCTTTCATTGATCATCCATTTTATTTAGTTTGCTTTAATGAATAGAAATTAATCTATATATTACATCTAAATTTCTATCTATTATAATTTTTCTTTTACTTATATTTTGATTTAGTATTAATTTTAAATATATTTTATTATGTTTTTGTTTGTTTTATTCCTATATATTGATCTAGATCTTATTACGATCTAAATATTTATGTAATAAAAAATGTTAATATCTCAATATAAGAACGGTCAAGTTTAATTGAAGGTCTTTCATCAATCAATAAAAATAATTATACATATTTGAAAAATTGAAAAAATCAAATAAAAAATCAATAAAAATAATTATACATATTTGAAAAATTGAAAAAATCAAATAAAAAATACACAAGATATGTTATAAATGATTTTTATTTTCTCTTTAACAAATTGATGTATTCCTGTTTTATTGATTAAATTATTTTTATATTAATAAATAAAATATAACGTTTTTTAAAATACGAGTTTATAATTTTTAATTTGTATAAATGAATAATTTTTATTGATTCTTAAAAGAAAGTCTTCATGTAGTTTATGGTGACATGGTCGTGAACACCATCCAACTACCTTTGTTTTGGATGTTTTGGCCCAGTTGGTTTCCTCCTCCTTTTCAAATGATATATATATTAAAGGGAGAAAAGCATCCTAGATTACCTACTTCACACGCATAGTGGGTTGAGATCGAGACGAGTTGAAACCAATCAATTGATAATAATTTATTCTTTAAAATTTTAACAATCTAATATATGCACCATATTTAACATATATTTGTACATTAGAATAATAATACAAACCTCTACTCAAGTTAAAAAATTAAATTGATAAATTTTTTATGACACTACAACTTTGTCATATATAAAAAAATAAAGCTTAATTTAAAATTAATTTAAAATAATAATAATAATAATAATAATACTAATATTAAGCCTCAACAAATATAGGCTTCAATGAGTAGACACTTAGGCATCAATGAGTAAAATATTTATTGGCAAAACTTCAAGACATGAAATTACATTTATTTTAAAAAAATTATTCATTTAGTTAAAAATAATTTTTATGTAAAAATAAAATAAAAAACAATTTAATATTTTTAATTTATAAATTAATTTCTTTCATCTTTTTCTCTCTTTTTCTCTTTCTAATTTTTGAATTAGTTTCTTTCATCTTTTTATCATTCTCTTGTTTTCTACCTTTTCTCCTTTTTCGTTGTTTCTTATCTCTTTCTCACACCACTATCATTTTCATAAAATTTTCTCTAATTTCTT
The DNA here is from genome assembly GCA_037013495.1 of Hippophae tibetana. Lineage (NCBI taxonomy): Eukaryota > Viridiplantae > Streptophyta > Magnoliopsida > Rosales > Elaeagnaceae > Hippophae > Hippophae tibetana. Next base: position 2,800,186 of record CM072804.1, on the reverse strand, counting down.
ATTTGATTATACATTAAATCGTAAATCTCAAACGATAAACACTGAATAATAAATATTGAACCTAAATTTTAAACTAAACACAAAACACTTAACCTTTAATTAATAATAATAAAATTTAAACATACCCTTCAACTTCTTTTTTTTTTACGTATATTTCTTTTTCTATTAAATTAACGGGGAAGTCAATAGTATTAGACACTTTAATTTTTATTATTTATTCTTATTGATTTAGATATTTTTCCTTGTTATATGTTATTATTTGATAGCATCAGCAACCACACTTTTATAAGAAGACATTTTTTTTAATTTTTTTTTTATAACTTAAAAAATATATATTTTTATAACGTAATAATATATATTTGTTAAGGATTAAAATAAAATTAAATGAATAAATTGATTACATTTGAAATGAAATATTTGTTTAAAACAGTATAAAAGAAATTAAAAAGGACAATAGAAATTAACTGTGTTTTTGCCCATATGTACTTTATCGGCACCTATTTTGTTATGAACTTAAAAAGTTGTGGTATGCTTATTCCTCATTGCCACGGATAATGGATTATTTGTGCTCTCATATAAATCACAAGGTGATTTTTTAGCATATAGTCTTCAATTTATTGATAAGGTAACAGCTACATAATCATGTTCTGTTGAGGTTACCGATGGCAGTTTAAGCACTACATGCAACTCGAAGAGAGTTTTTACTGGCAGCCTAAAGACACTCTCATATAATGCTAGCTATTATCCAGCAATACCCTTTCAGCGAAACAGCATAGGAACAAGCTAGCTTACGATCCAAATCAATCCAAAACACAAGGAGAGTCAAACATAATTAACTAGAATAAAAAGCATACTCAAAAAAATAAAGAAATACTTAAGCTTTGATCTAACTGACATTGTGTCAAAACTAGTATCGATCGATATTCTGGGCTCTTCTTCCAATAATCATGAACTCTCGTCTTAAATCACACCTCAATGTGAATGTTAAGGTTTAACTTAATTTTCACGTCAATAATGTTGTACCTCGAGAAATATCTAATAATTTTATGTAACTTAAATTTTGAGATAAAGTTAAGATTGGATTTAACTAACATGGTGTTAGTTGAGATGGAGCGACGCCTAAACAACTTTGCTCCGGCAGAAAATTGTTCAAGCTCCATGGCGCTTGCTTCATCAAAGCACCAGGACTAACAAACCCATCAGTAACAACACGAATAGAAATGGCTAAGCCAAGCGACTCCTACTCTTCTCTGCTTGGATCTTCAGGCGTAAGGTCTAAAATGTCCGTACTGTTAAACATATCTTCCATACCTAACCAAATCGTAACAATTCCAATCTAGTGAAGCAACAAATCTCACAAACCAAACCAGCGGAGCAGGACCACAAAAAGAAATGGCGAACAAGGGCTGAAAAGATGAAATCACAGCACAAAGAAGTAGAAACAAATCCAGAAAACCTAAGATATCTGAAAGGAAAAATGGTGATTATTGAACTTTTGAAATAACAGCGAAAAATCGCTATGGAAATCGCACTATTCGGAGTATAGCGAATGAAAATTTATAGAGGTTGAGCTTCACGATGAAAAGTGAGGAAATGGCAATCTCTAGTCACACCACCAGTATCAACAACCAGAGCAAAAGAAAACCTCAGTGAAGCTAGATCAACCTCAAAATCAAATCAAATGGATCATCTTCGAACGCAAACCAGCAAAACCAAATTGCAATCAAGACGAAGAAACGATTCCAGCGAGCACAACTGGTTGCGATTAGAGTTATCAACAAGCTCACGGAAAGAGTATAAACAATTAGAAGATGAGAAGCTATACAAGTTCAGAAAGAATTCACACAAGAGAGAAGACCATTTTAACAAAAATGGTGAAAGAATTCGAGAGATAGGATTGTTAAGTTAGGGTAAGAAAATAAGAAATAATTATTTGCAACCTGGGCTAGATGCAGATGAAGGGTAGTTCTATACAACCTGGGCTAATCTCAATGTACATGGCATTATTCAATGGAACCCCAACACACTAAGGCCTATCTACAAATTCAAGGCCCACCTAAATATAGATTTAAAAAAAAAAAAAACCACAATCTAGCTAGCAACAAAGAAAAGAAAAGAAAAGAAAAAAGTAGTAGCTAGAACTGATAAGTACTGCACGAAGGTGGGCTCTAGATATCTTACAGCGAAGAAGACCATGGTTGCTAGTCTTTACAAGACAGTCAAGTTGAAATCCCTTGGGGAAGCAAAGGTAATACTTAATTTTGCAAGAACACAAGCCAAAAGGCAAGCTCCTAATCTCAAGCACTTATTGGTTTACATTGATGTCATGAAAGAGGTTATAGTTTATGTTCCGTGGAATAGACTTTGAAAGGTATCTGTCTAATATTTGTTTTTTTCCCCTTTCGAAACATAGCGACCTGAGGTATGTGATTTTGTATGAGAAATGGCAGGAAGTTAAAGCATTTTAAGGACTTCGGCATTGTAATACTTGCAAGAGCTTGTTCCATGTATTCTTTTCCCAACGTGAAACTTCAAAATTTAGATATGCAAATTTCGTATAGTTCTCTAAAAATAAAAATTTAAATGTAACGTGTTTAACACAAAATGATATGAATTTTTTTTTAATAAAATATATGCATGTATTATTTATTTTTGTAAATTTTAGAACTTTTTACAAAAATTGAATATTAAATTGAAACCGTTTTAAAATATAGGTAAAAATAAATATCAGCTATAAAACATGGATACTTATACGAGTCTAAACCAAAAATAACTAAAATAAAATGAATATAAAAGAGGAAGAAAACACAATCAAAACCTAAAATATCATTATGAAACTTAATGAGATTTTATACAAGATAAATTTCAAAAGGAAAAAATAAATAGAAAAATCAATAAGTTAAACTTTGTTGATTTAAATTTGAAAAGGAAAGAAAAATTATTACAAAAATAAAAAAATTGCTTGCTTGATATTACGGAGATAAAAAACTATGATACTATGGAAACAGTAGCTCATCTCTTTTCTTTGCAAAGGCTTCCCCATGTTTCATTAACCAAAATCTCTCTATTTCTTCTGATTTTCGACCTGGAATCCGACCAGCTATCAAATCCCACCTGCTAAATAAAACAATGATTTTAGTTAAATATTAATTACCTTATCTCAAATACTGAAATCGTTCTCACCTCTAACATTATTGTTGTTGTTGTTATTATTATTATTATTATTATTATTATTATTATTATTATTATTATTATTATTATTATTATTATTATTAAGTATATAATTCGTAATTAAATTTTATCACTTTTAATATTTTTATCCCTTTAACAAAATTTTCTTAATTTTTAATACACTTACTTTTTATATTTGGTAACTATAGTTTAAATTTAAAGATAATTGATTAAATATGTTATATTTTAAAAATTAAAAAAAAAATATAAAAATAAGTTTTTTTACATGTTATATAAATTAAGTGATTAAATAGGAAAAATTAGTGGATAAAAAATTATAAAAACTTTATTAAAACACTAAACTATTTAAAGTAATGAAATTAGTTAACCAGAAAAATATAGTTATCCTTATTTTCTTTTTCAAAAACTTCCAACATTATTGTAAATGTTAAATTAACTAATCAATTTAACACGAGAGATTAATAAATTAAATTCGTACATTAATTTAAATATAAAAACTGAATTTGAGTAATACATATGAACACAATCTAAAACGTAGTCAGTAAGTGAAGACAGTAAACTATAATTAAATTATTAGGTTTGTATAATTTATATTATCAAATTTACTTTCATCATTTTTGATTATCGAATTAAAAAAAATTTCAGTTATGTAATTCCGTAAGTTTTTCATTGGTTTAGTTAAAATTTAAAAAATCTAAAATTTACTGTTCACAATCTTCCTCCCAAATCTTAAGCAAATAAACCTCCCATACAAAAATTATGTGATGAACTAACCCATCACTAAGATCAAAACCACCTGTAAATATTTTTTTCTCTTCCTCGACAAATATTATGTTTCTCTAATAATTATCATGTATATTTCATCATTTCTATTTTGTTTATCTACAAGAGTTTAGGTATATGTATACAAATAAAACGAAAACTAAACAATCACCCTAGCTGCTGCACATTCATATTTTATAGCTCTATTAATATTATTGTCTGCTCCATATTTTGATGCACTAAACATTGATGTCTGCCACTTTTGCAGCATGCATCACAACACATACCAACATTCCCCCTCAAGTTGGTGCATATATGTCTCTTATGCCCAACTTGTCAAGTGAGTTGTAGAAATTCTTTACAGACACAGATTTTGTGAGTATATCAGCCAGTTGATTTTCTGATTTAACAAATTGAAGCTGAATAATATTTTCTTCAAGATTCTGATTGATGAAGTTCCGATCTATTTCAACGTGCTTCATGCGATCATGTTGAACTGGATTGTGAGAGATGGCAATGGCTGCTTTGTTATCACAAAATAAGTTCATTTCAGAGTTAGGAGCAATACTAATTTCAGTTAGAAGTTTTTTCAACCAAAGAAGCTCACATATTCCCTTGACCATTCCTCGAAATTCAAATTTAGCACTAGATAAGACAACTACCTTTTGCTTCTTGCTCCTCCATGTAACAAGATTGCCGCCCACAAAAGTAAAGTACCCAGCAGTAGATTTCCTATCCTTCATATTCCCTGCCCAATCAAAATCTGTATATCCAACGACTTCCAATTGACTATTCTTTGAAAACATAAGTCCTTTCCGAGGAGAGGATTTTAAATAACGGAGTATTCGCATGACGACATCCATATGGTCTTCACTTGGGCAGTGCATAAACTGACTCACGACACTCACAGCATAAGCAATATCAGGTCGAGTATGAGATAAGTTTATGAGTTTACCTACTAACCATTAATATCTCTATTTATCTGTTGGTACTTGGTCCACATATTCTCCAAGTTTATGATTTTGGACCATCGGTATATCGACAGGTTTACAATCTAGTAATTCTACCTCTGCCAGTAGGTATATGGTATATTTTCTTTGGGAAAGACATATACCTTGTTTTGATCTTGTTACCTCAATGCCTAAGAAGTATTTAAGCCCTTCCAGGTCCTTCATTTCAAACTCATTTGACAGTTGTTCTTGAAGCCTAGAGATTTCTTCTTTATCATCCCATGTAATGATCATGTTGTCTACATAGACTATAAGGGTTGTTATTTTTCCCAATCGATGTTTTAGGAAAAGAGTGTGGTCAGAGTTTATTTGTTGAAATCCATATTTTCTCATTACTGAACTCAATCTGCCAAACCATGCTCGAGGTGATTGTTTTAGTCCATACAATGCTCGTTGTAATCTACTACAGTTTCTTTTCCTGATGTAACAATATATCCTGGTGGAATATCCATGTAAATCTCTTCTTCAAGGTCATCATGAAAGAAGGCATTCTTCACGTCAAGTTGGTGCAATGGCCAATCTAAATTTGCTGCAAGAGATAAAAAAAACTCTCACAGTTTTTAGTTTAGCCACAGGTGAGAAGGTTTCTTGATAATCTATACCATGTTTCTGTGTATACCCTTTTGCTACTAGCCTCACATTGTATCCATCAAATGACTCATCTGCTTTATACTTAATGGAGAAAATCCACTTGCATCCTACCATCTTCCTCCTTTGAGGCAACTTGCTTAACACCCATGTGTTGTTCTTCTGCAGTGCCTTAAATTCTTCTTTTATAGCTTGAGCCCAATTTGGATTAGATAAGGCTTCTTCAACGCTGCTTGGAATTTGACATGAGGAGAGTGTTTGTGCAAAAGCCCTCATAGGTTCTGATAACCCTTGAGTATATACATAATTGACTATTGGATACTTGTGTTGTCGTTCCTATTTGTCTGGAGAGTATCGATTCAGAGGTTTGCCTCGATTGTGTGTAAAAGGTAGAACATAACCAACAAATGTATCTATAGCATTAGTTTGTAAAGGTGTGATAGGAGAATTTACCTCAGAAGTATTCTCAGTAAGAGGATCATTAGGTACTAGAGAGTATAGGGATGCATCAACCACTGCATCTTCTGGAGATTCAGTCACTAGTTTAGATTCAGTTCTTAGAAGTTCAAGTTCGGGTCTAGGTACTCGCTCATCCATATTGTTAGCATTATCTGAGTATGTTGGATTGTTACTAATGTCTAATACTTCAATATCAAGCCAATTTCGTTCTTCACCATAACTCTCCCCCTGAAGAGGGTAATTGGATACTGATAATGGAAAAAACCATTTAGATTCTAGGAAAGTGACATCCATGGTAATGTAGGTTCTTTTAGTAATAGGATCGTAGCATCGGTATCCCTTCTTTTGTACGCCACACCCCAAGAAACCACATCGGACAACACATGGATCCAACTTAGTTCGTTGATTTTTATGGAGGTGGACAAAAGCAACACATCCAAAAATTCGGGGCGAAAACATCAAAATAGTAGGCAAGGTAACATGATCAGATAGCACATTTAATGGAGTCTGAAATTGTAAGGTTTTGTGGGCATACGATTTAGTAGATACACAGTTGTAGTAACAGCATCACTCCAGTATCTACTAGGCATATGTGCACTGATTAGTAAGGCCCGAGCAGTTTCTAAAATATGCATATTCTTCCTCTCCGCAGTCCCATTCTGTTGTGGGGTTTGTGAACACGAGGTTTCATAGAGAATACCATGGTTGCCTAAGTATGTCTAAAATTGTTGATTAACATACTCCCCTACATTATCAGACCAAGAATCTTAATTTTTTTAGAAAATTGTGTCTGAACCATGGTTTGAAACAAGTGAAACGTAGAAAATACTTTATCTTTATGTTTGAGAAGGTAAATTCATGTCATTCGTGTACAATCATCAACAAAAATTACAAACCAACGATGACCCGATGACGTAGTGACCGGGGAAGGTCCCCAAACATCAGAATGTACTAAAGAAAAATGAGTCATACTTTTATTCATGCTTATAGGATAAGATGCCCTATGACTTTTTGCTAAGATACAAGTATCACATCTGAAATCTGAGTGTGTGATATTTGAAAATAAACTAGGGAGTAGGTGCTTTAAATACCCAAATGATGGATTCCTAAATCGACGATGACATAACCAAATCTCGCGTTCCTTGTTACCAACCGTGTGTTGCATGTGATTGGCTCTTCCTGAACTGAGGTCATCCACATAATATAACCCCCCTCTTAGTACCACGCTCAATGATCTCCTTGGTGAGAATATTCTGTAGAAGATAAAAGATAGAATACATCAATACTACACAGTTAAGATCTGAAGTGACCTGACTTACAGACATTAGTCTGTTTGAAAGAAAGGGTACAAGTAATGTATTAGATAATGATAATGAAGGAGATAAAGTCACTATTCCAGCCCTTGTAACTGGATAAGTGACCTTATTGGCATTGGCAACACGACTTCATCTCGGTTGGGTTGTATTGGAGAGATCTTTTGGGTTAAATGTCATATGATCTGTAGCTCTAGAGTCTAGAATCCAATCCTCATTATCACTACGAGTAGAGATGTGAAATGCTTTACTTAAAATACCTGGATCCTGGGAAGATTCGGCCTAAGGAATAAGGGATAGTGATGCATTATTGGTAGCCATAGCGGCTTGCCTAGTTGTTTCCCATTTCTTCCGTGCTTGAAGATCATTCCACCATTATGAATACCCATGTAGTTTGAAGTAGTTTTCACAAGTGTGTTTGGAGTTTCCACAATGACCATATTTCATGTCAATAGATGGCAGATTTCCCTTGGATTTCTTGCTACCCAAAAAAGTTCCTGGTTTGGGTGGCAATGGATTATGGTGTCACTTGGTCCCTTTGAAAGCCATAACTACTCCGGGTGTCGTATCTACACCCGTGATCATCACGGTTTTCCAGACCTCTTCCCTACGGATGAATCCATAGGCTTGTTCCATTGTAGGGAATGGTTTGATTTGAAGCACATCACTTCCAGTTTTATCTAGTCTGTCATCAAGTCCATTGAGGAAGGTATACACTCGATCTTCCTGTACGATGGAGTTGTATTTTTGTATGTCAGTCGCATACTCCATTGGATTAGGACAACGAAAAATAATTTCTCACCACAACCCTTAAAGGTCATTGTAGTATTTTTCAATGGATCCACCCGTCTGCTTCATACAAGTAACTCCACGGTGAAGATCATACACTTGAGACGTGTCTGTCCCATCATAGTATGTGGTAGCAGCAGAATCCCAATCATGTTTCGCAGTTGGGAAATGAATAAAATTTGCAATCAAGGAGGGGTCTATCGAATTGATCAACCATCCTTTGACAATGGAATTTTCAGTGCGCTATCTTCTGAATAAGTGGTCGATGTCAACCGGTTGAGGAAAATCCCCATTAATATATCCCAGTTTGACTTTCCCAGAGATATACATCTCCACCACTTGGGACCATAAAACATAGTTGGATCCTCTCAACTTGATACTAATGAGGGTAGTCGACGCTTCAATTAGCGAAGGTTGTGAGGTGGTTTGAGCTATAGTTAGAACTTCTGTCATTTTTTTTACACACGAGCCACTATATATATATATATATATAAATGAATGTAACCCTAATTGTTTCCCATTCGCGCAGCACAACGCCTTTCTTCTTCTGATGGAAAATAAGGATGGTCGAACCCTAGCCGACTACAACATCCAACCGGAGTCAGCCCTCCACCTCGTCCTCCTTCTCTGTCTCTGTGAAGCGGCGCTCTTCTTCTGCTTCGTTCCAAGTTTCTCCATGAAGGCAGCTAGATTGGTACGTAGAGAGACTACACCAGCCTTAACGAGTAAGCGACGTTGGGCAACTGCGATGACTCCAACGAGCAGATATACCTGAAACGCAGGTAAGCTACAATGGCTCCAACAAGTAGCTAGATCAGTATGGCTCCCTAAAGGGTTTTGTTGAGGTTGCAACGGCAGAACTGACGCTGAGCAGAAATGGCGACTCTGGATACTAGATGGTCACAACACTGGTGAGGCTTCACTGTCTATCCATCCCTTCAAGTTTCAACCTCTGTGGTTAAGCCTTACGACAATGTTCTTTGTACTCATTCATTTCTGGAGCACACTGATGTTGTTGTTTTACTTGATGATATTTTTTCAGTATTGCAACTGATCGGTTTCAACGAGTAAAACAAAAATCAACTTCGAGGAAAAATGTAAACCATAAATTAGAAATCAGCAGCCACACCAGAAATCAAAAATCAAAATGGTAGTAGAACAGAAATCAACATAGTAGATAATTCCATTAGTCAAGCAATAACTTGCTATGATACCATGACAAATATTATGTTTCTCTGATAATTATCATGTATATTTCATCCTTTCTGTTCTGTTTCTGTACAAGAGTTTAGGTATATGTATACAAGGAAAACGAAAACTAAACAATCAACATAGTTGCTGCACATCCATGTTTTATGACTCCACTAATATTATTGTCTGCTCCATGTTTTGCTCAACTAAACATTGATGTCTGTCACTGTTGTAGCATGCACCACAACACATACCAACAAATTCCACCATTTAAAAACCCCGAACCATTATAAATTGTTGTTACTGGTAATTCAAAGTGATTCAATGGTGATAATTCTAACTGATTCAATGGTTATCCTTCATATAAACAGACCATTGAAGTCTTTAAGTAAAACAACAACAACAAAAAAAACACATGTGTTAAGTATGCGTATAAATCTCGAACGAAAAAAAAAACATGAGTAATAAATTGGATATATAGTTAAAAAAATCTACTCCTCTTAATAATTTTAACACCTTTTAGTTGAAACCCACTTGTTAGTAGAGTTGGGGTCTAATTTACATGGTATGAATACATACAAAGTGGATCTCTAAAATAAAAATGGATCCTCCTAGTCGACACAGCTGACCTAAGTCAAAAGAAATAGTGTGTCCCTATTTAATTGCGATAAAAATTCTGAACTCGTATGAACTCTAAAGGTTTGATTAAATTGAAGTAGGTTTTTTTGATCATTTCTTATCATGTAAGTGTATTCAATGAATTATGAATATTGGTTTAAAAAATACGACTAAATGAATGATTTTTTATATTGGAATATGGTTGGAGTTTAAGGGTTAATATGTTATCCTTACACGAGATTATCAGGTGTTCGAGCATACCTTACATTAAAAGAATATAAATAATAAATTCGATATATAATTAAGATTAATTATTATTTTTAATAAATTAACTTCTTAAAGTTAGAACTCAACAAATTCTCATCAACAGAAAGAACTCAGAGAACCGACCCATCGAAAAGAATATAGCCGTTTACTGGTTATAATTATTATGACTCTGGAACATTTGATTCTGCCCTATAAATATGCAGAAAGGTACAATTACATAGGGTAGTGGTCAATCTAATGATTCAAAGATTGCAGCTTATTGCCATCAATAGAGAGTATTTCCAATCTAAATTCCATTTTTCAGAGTGGAATAGTAGTATAGTTTGTGTAATGGCACTGGTAGTCATATAAATAGTATATGAATTCTTGTCATCGTTTAGAGGAGTTTTTAAACGGTGGAGTTGATGAATAGTAATATTAATGTGTATTTAGAGGGATTTTGATATTAGTGGTGGGATTGTTGGTTATCATAAATTTAGGTAATTTGCTAACGTTTGATGAGGTAGACTGTGAATAGTGAACTTTAGAGATTTTAAATTTTTTTAAATTTTTATCTGCATATATATGGATGGAGATAATATTAATTTAATTTGATAATATAAATCATGTAATAAATGAAGGGTATAATTATAAGTTTATTTTCTTATATATAAACTTTACAATAATATTATTATTAAAAAATGAGATGCAATTATCTTGTTATTGTTTATGAATTAAATAATAAATTATTAATAACTAAAATATTAAAAATTATCTAAATTATCATTATAATTTATTATACAAGATTATTAATCTTAATAACACATAAATAATTATTATTTTTTGATTAATTATCTTAGATCTTATCTTTTTACTTGTTAAATAATATAAATTAAATAATAAATTATTAATAACTAAAATATAGAAAATTTTATAGATTATGATTATTTTTTATACAATATTATATTTATCTAAATAGTAGAAACAATATTTTCTTGATTAATTATCTTAAATTTAAGTTTTGTATGATTGAGTAATAAATTATTACGGTACAAAGCAGATAAAATTTGACTAGTAGTATCCATAATTTTACGGATGCACGTAAATAATTGGGCATCGGAGGAGTGAGAGAATATTAATTTCACTACAATTTAGTAGTGGAAAAAGTGAATTTAATTTAGTGAGTTTTGAATTTAGTTAATTTCCCAGCTGTATCATGCATAACCAGCATTAATATTAATATTCCAGTATATGATTGCACTACAATTATAAACAATTGTTTGATATAAATTAATCGGTACGTACGTATTCAAGAAATTATGCATTCATTAATTGTTTGATATTAGGCTTTAAATAATACCTGTCTCCAAGAAGCCTGTACATTCTATTGATAAGATCCTCCTCTTGTTGAGTCATCTTTATAAAATCCCACTGGACGCTGCTCACTTCTATACTTAATTGCCAATTAAAACACATCCAAAATAAATAAATAAAAAATTAGTTAGTTAGGTAATTAGTGCACTTAATTACATCTTACGTTATATATAATTTAGTAATTTGTTTAAGAACAAATTAATATCAATGTTCTTTTGTTTTCAAAACAGATAGTGAAAGCTTTCAGTACTATAGGGGTAAATGCATGGCATGCATTTTTTTATTATTATGAAATACACTGATTTGAATTCTCATTCCATAGTTACGAGATTTACGTGCTATACTCATATATGTAAAGCTATATTACGTCTTTCTATCATGAAAATATATATTAAGATGTTATAAAAAAGAGAAACTATCAATTTTTCCCTATTCCTATTAAAATCAGTATTAAATCTATTTAAACTCAAGAATTGTAATTTCTACCCAGCTTGCAAGTTTTTCTATATTTTATATATGTAACGTATTTCTCCAGGGTTTTCTCTTTTACCCCGGCAATATTATTATAATTTATAAGTTCTATGGTTGGATTTAGCTAGATAGTGTTGTTTGATGTGTATTTAAATACATTGAACTTTTCTTCATATAATTTTATTTCCATTTCAAGCTATATACATATTATATATATATATATATATATATATATGTGTGTGTGTTTTTGTAAAAAGTAAATTGATAAAAAAATAATTAATGAAATCAATCAAAAAACTACAAGACCTTGTGAAGTGGAAGGAGTTGCGATCTTAGCTTGTTTTGCAGGACGTTTATCCATCGCTTGGCTTCAAAGTTATCTGAGAGAGAGAGAGAGAGAGAGAGAGAGAAGCAATGAACAAATTGAAAACGGCAGGAGATGGTATGAGTATAAGAATGGATGAGAGATTATAACTAGAAGAATTGTTAATTAAATGATTTAAAGGAAAATAATATATCGTAATTATTAATGTAGATAAATAAGATAAAACGAAAACCGTAGAATATATTTAAGTTGGTGAAAATTATAAATATATTTTCTCAAAAGGAAAAAAAAAAGAAATTATTAATCTTTATTAAAAGAGCAACAGACTCTTTAACTCTTACGTAGAAATGCATAGCATGGAATGACTGGTGTCAACCGACCAAACGTGTGATTGACTTGTAGCTATCATTTAGTGTGATGTGTAATAAAAATTACGTAAATTATCTCATTTATTTTGCTTTGTAAAAAAATTTAATTATATTATTATAATACTTTTTTTACGAAAATATTATTATTTTTTTATTAATGGATTAAAATATAAATATTTTAAGATAATAAAAACAAAATTATATAAAATTATTTAAAAAAATTAAAAATCATAAAATTTAAATAAATTTTTTGTATAAAATTATTTAAAAAATTATATTTTAATCAAGTTTAATTATCTCACGATAATATAATAATTTTATAATAAAAATTTATTAAAATAATATAATTTATAAAATTAATAAACTAAATAACATAATTTTTTAATTTAAAATAAATAACATAAATAATTTAATTTTAATTACTTTTATATCACTTGTCTCTATCTTTTTGTTGTGCTGTTCCAACCTGTACCATCTATTTTTCAATAAATACAGACACGCTTTTACACAAATAGAGCCAACACTGCAGTGATAAATGATACCATCTACATTTTAATTTTGGGTCTCATCAATACAGACAAATTAAATTTTTTTCTCTTTTTACTTGTTTACTAATGACAAATTGATTTCTTTTAATAAATAAATTATATGTCAAACTGTATGGCATGTACATTTGTTTTCACGTGACAGCCTTGGAATATTGGTTCTTTCCCTCTTTTCTTCTTCTGTACATTAAATGAAATTATAATTAAAAGAAAACTTTTTATGAAAAATAAAAATCAATGGAAGAAACTTTTATTTAAAAAAATTATTTACATAAAATCTCAACTAACAATCAAATTACAATATATATATATATATATATATATATTCAACGTTACAAGTAAAAAGTACCATAACAATAAAAAAGTTTTATAAACCAACCAAATAAGCATTGAATAATCACAAATATTATATACGATAATTATATTTTAATTATTTGAAAGAAATAATTATTTAGAGATAATTAAGATATTACAATAAGTATATTCTATATATATAATCATTATTGTATGCATTCATACAAAATACAATCTAACTTTTCTATCATAACATAAAACGATGGTCATAAATATTTTATTTAGTATTTATCATAAAGCAAGACTTAGATTTCTCGTACGTTAATCAAATTCCATTATTGATTAAATCATCGAAGCGCTAAAAACCATTACATCTCATTGTGGTCCGAGGTTTTTACAAGTTATTCTATATTATAAATCCATGTAGAATAATCTTATCTGGTGTTGATAAAAAACATTATCACAAACATATTAATTAAAATTAATATATATACATATTAATACACAAATACTTTTGAGCAATTTTTATTTTTGAACTAGTTGAGTGTAAAATACTTCAAGTCATGTGCCGTAATTTAAGAAGTCATAGTCAGCGAGTAACTCGCATAACATTCTAATTAGTACTCACTCAATAGATGAGCATTATTATCAATTAAATATCTAACTTGATAAATGATCATTATTCAAACTCTTAATTATCCGACAATGAGATAATTAAACAGATAAAGCTCCAACGTTTAAAGAAAAGTCTATCACTATAGGCAAAGGTCATCAGTATGTATATTTTCACCTATAAATATTCACCTTTGCTTACCATTAAACATAAATTCTTAACTTGAGAGAACTTTATAACCAAAAATAATTGGAAATACTAAGATCTATATTCTATCCTTAATTATCTCTTTGCATCACAAGGAGAGACATTGGTCTCATTCTTCTTCTTACTACATGGACTTACTTAAGTATTGAAGGGCCAAAGGTTGTTACATCTCGTGGTGGTCCAAGGTCTTAACATTTTGTTCTCTATTCTCAAGTATACAGGAAATAAAGGTGCATCCAATCATTGATATTGATAAAAATCAGTATAAACATTTAATACTATCTATGGGAACAAGTGTACTCTATTAGTTGAATCAAAACTAGTGAGAAAGATTTATAGTGTTCTTTAGAGTCGTTAGCCATGTGTTCTTTGAAGAAAAGATCTTAAAGTTCAGAAGATAATTATTCCAAAAGAAATTTACTATGCACAATCTCTAAAGGCTACATCCCAAGCATTCCTTTTATTTTTCAATACCTTATCTAGGATAAGCACCATGTGAAACTAACTGAATCTTATATCATTGTCAACCATTTAGTGGTAGAATCCAAACCCATTTCTCGAATAAGGCTTTTTTTCTCGTCTGTATGGAATATATCCAACCAAGAGAGTCGTGCAACCTCCTAAACCTCTTTATTATCTTAACCTGTATGTTCTCCTGCAAAATCTTTTAACCGTTCTAGCACAAAGCTCATTTTCCTATCATTTCAAGATGAACCAACCTTTTGACTCAGATAGTTAAGCTTCTACAAAGGACAATGAGGTTACACCTCACATGTAATAAGTTATGCAACCACCTATATAAGTTCCTAACCTCATACTACCATGGCTACAGTGGACCCAAGTGGAGCACCAAAATAAGGTAGGAATAAAGGTCTATCTAAACACAATGGAAAATGTGCTTCATACTATCTTGAAACATTTACCAAGGCCACAAGACCCTGAACCAGAAAATGTCCCTACAACATCTTCAAATTCCCATAGTGTACCAAATTTGGTCCACATCCACATAGGCTCAATTCGAAGACGTGACATCCCCTATGAGGTCTAAGCCCAAGGGTCGAACAAATAAGTTTGGCCTATTCAAACGATAAGCCAATGTGCATGCACCATAGCCATTGCCACCAAACCATGGCTCAGTTTTTGACACCTTCAAAGTGAAGCATCATTGACTCTAAACATGAAAGACCAGTCAATCGACCATGGAAGCTCAACATGAAAGAGACACACCTTTCACTTTTTTATCCAGTTTAGTGTCCTTTATTTGAATATAAAAATCCATGCATCACCTGAAAAATCTAAGTCTACTATCGCAAAGATCATGTATCGAACAATTACTACACAAAATTTCACATTGAACAAACATCCAAGGAGTCCGCACGTGCCACACACGCCACCAACTTGAATGGGCATCAAACTAAACAGTTTTGTGCAGTTCCAAGGAAAAATTGTTTCAGTTCTTTGGACAAACATATAAACTAGTACGGGGCTAGTTCACCCAACTTTTGGCTGGTTATCGCGAAAGTGAAATTGATTCTGGAATTTTCACGATGAGATTATTCCAGCGATTATATATTCGATATTTTTTTATATACAGTCGTAAATAAATGTGCAAAAATTTGTGTATAGAGAGATCATTTGCCCATCCAATTCAATCAAAAATTTAAGGGAGTGACATTCACTGTTATTTTCTTAAAGAGTGATTAATTGTTCTTCAAAAAGAATGAAATAATAAACTAGTTTCAACACTCAAATTAATGAGGATAGCATCTTAGGCCATCTTGAGAACGCCTTCCAATGCCACAGGTTCTGGTTCACTTTCCATCCCATAGAACTTACATATGGCATCTTTCAATGCCTATAGTGAACAAGATCTTACTCATATCCATACGAAGTTCGACCAATAACCTGACCTACCATGATAGGAACCAAGCCCCATAGCCTACTAGATAGAATTCATATACAAAATACAAATTCATCCATTTATGGATGCCCAGGAAGTGTTCCTCTAACCATCTATCTTGGACTAGTTGGGACTTCTTCAAACAACTTATGTTTGTCGCAATCCACATAACCATCTCGAGGCTTATGTGTAGGGACACTTTTTCCAAGCTAACCATGTTAACCATATGGACTCAATAGCTAATGGTCACCCAAGAAATCATCACCTATGATGGTACTAAAAACCCTTAGAGTACATGGAAAATTTCAAGGGTTGGGACTATATGTCCATCTTGACATCATAAAGAATACACCTTCAATTAGTTTGGAATGCCTTCACAATTCATAAGATCTGTAACAATTTCCTGTCAACGAGGACCCCTGTGGCATCTTTCAATGCATAAAGTACCAGAGCCTCCACCCACAGGTTGTATAGTCCAAACTTTCTCCTTAGAAGTCGCATGGTTCATATTGACACTTCAAAGGTCCACAATCTCACAAATAAATGAAACCACGGTCAGGTTAAAAAATAAACCTACAAGTAAAGAAGTGCATAGATCAAAGCCAAAGATATATATGATATGTTGGAACATTCATTTAGATCTTCATAATAGGAGATAATTGAAAACACTAAGATCTATACTCTTTCAAAATATCTCTTTATATCACAATGAGATATATTAGTCTTCTCCTTCTTTTCATTACACGAAGTTACTTAAGCATCAGAAGATCAAAGACTACCACATTATATGATGGTCCAAGGTTCTTACAGTGTGTTCTCTATTATCAAGTATACATGAAGCAGACGTACATTCAATTATTGATGTTGACAAAAAGACACTTGTTCACCACTTTTTATTTTCGATCGCTTGGTTAATTTATATTTAAATTGAACGCTCGTTGAAAATAAAATTTATTTAACTATTCAAAACTTTTTTTTTAGACATAACATCATTTTTGAATGTTATGATCATCCATCACAAATAGTAAAATTAATTTTTTTAATTCGTTTATTTTTTAAGAAAAAATTATTAATGACTAAACAAATACAAAGACTACAAAGACCGATGTATGTCAAACAATATTTTTAACGTGATTTAAAATCTGGTGCTATATTGAATTATCCCACCATAAATCAGATTAAATTTTTCGTGATTATTACTTTTCCTGTGTCGCCAAAATCCTTTCGAGTACGACGGTAAGAAATTGTTATGTGTTTTTATTTTATAAGATAGCGTGCACTAGACAAAACAAATAAAATTGCTGCAGCATGCCTGCTCTGAGAGTTCGATATGCTAGTACATTTTTATGTTTCGATTTATGGTAAAATATCAAAGAACATAAAGCCAGACTGGTAAGTACCACTTTGACATGGTTGTCAACGACTAAAATTAAGTATATACATGGAAGCGGGAACTTATTGCTTAGATGAGTTGGATAAAAATATAAGGTAGTAATTTTTTTGTTGACATTAGACGTGCAAAATTACAAGTTTTTAATATTAAAACTATCCAAAAAGCAGATAAAAGGCTGCAATAAAAAATTTATATATTTTTGTTATGACTAACAAAAGTGAATAATATTATGATTACTCTATATAATAGAGCTAAGCTCTTTTCATTTTCTCCAAAGCATCAAGCAATTAATCACAAGAAACCCACTAATATAAACACAATTTGTGCTCATATCAATTATGAGTATCAAATGATAGAAATTTCTTAAAAAATAAATAACTTCATTTTTTAGGTTATTTTCTCATCTAGCTAACAAATTTACTTGCCTTTAACATGTTATATCCTTTTGTAAACAAACCAAATGCTAAAGTTTTTGAAAAGTCAAAAGGCCAGTGTCATAGGCTCTCTTAATTCGAAATGTTAACCTAATGAAAAAAGGGTTGGCACATGTGCAACGCCCTCAGTAATGTTGTCTATTTATTATTTAGTCACTACCCTGTTTTTCTTTCTAGAGTAGACTCCAACACCAAACTGCAATCAATCATTTCGTCAAAAAAAAAAAACACACTGATCTGTCGAGCTTCATTTCCATTGATGCACCTGGATCTGACCCGGTCTGAAGTTATGACTCAAGCAAAACTCAGTACTAAGACCACCAATCAATTTTACATTAATTTTGCTGATAATCTTCTTAACAAGCTTATACAATCAAACCAAATTAATTACAAACTTAAACATTACCACAAATAGTCTAAAACCTTATCGCAAAGGATTGCATATATGTTATGAACGAGGAACCTATTATACTCCAATAACATTAGTTTGCTGATGTACATATTTAAAATAAATGGGCGTTTAAGAGCTGAGCTGAAGAAACCTTAATGCCATGGGATGCTTGGCTTGAGATAGCAAGTCAGGCTTCAGAACTTCAACAATTTCACCATTCACAAGGAGGAAAACAATATCAGCAACCCTCTGTATTTGCTTGATGCTGTGTGAAACCATTATAATTGTCATTCCCCGTGTCTTCTTTAGTTTTATTATTACATCCTCTATGTTCTCTGTAGATATTGGATCCAATGCGCTTGTAGGCTCATCCAGCAGCAAAACCTTTCCAGGAGATAAAAAAATCAAAATAATTAATTAAGGAGTACAAATAATGAGCTAAAAATAAATAAATAAATAAAATCTGCACAAATATTTCTTTTAACATCACAAAACATTAAGGTATGATTATTTTACCTCTGGTTCATTAGCTACAGTCCTAGCAAGTGCAACTCTTTGGGCTTGACCAACAGATAGTTCACTACCATTTTTACTGTAGAAGGAGGAATCAAGATCCGCAAGGGAAAGCAATCTGTGTACCTCCTGGTCATTCAATTTCTTCCCACTCAGTTGGGGTCCATATCTTATATTGTCTGCTATTGTGCCTGAAAATTGGTAAATACACAAGTCATTACAAGTGCATATATACGTGATACTTTACTGTCGTTGTATCTTCTCCTTATCTGGTGTAAACATGGCCATATAACTTGAAACAATTGATCTAGCTCTTGATAAAGGTGCAAACTTACCAAGTTTACCCAAATGTATTGATCTAATAAGGATATTTTCTTTTGGAGGGAGGAGGATAGGAAAAAAAAAAACTTTTTTATTAAAGTCATTCAAAGTTCCAAACTTCTCAATTTTAACCTAACAAACCCAGTGGCGGACCTGAAGAGGGGTTAGCAGAGACAAGTGTCCCATCTCATTTACTGACAAAGAAAATTCTAATAGTAATATTTATAAAATTATTAGCAAATTTAAATAAAACTATAATCTTTTGGACTTAAAATTTTAAACTAAAAATTTATTGTAAATTTAATAATTTGAATAAATTTATATATAAATGAGATAGTTATAATATTTTTATTCAATAAAAGTAAAAATAAGTAATAGTTAAAAAACATTTTTTTACTTTTTTTATATATCCCTCCTGAGCTCTAATCATACACCGCCGCCGGACAAACTTAAGTTTGTCTTCTTGTTTCTTCGTTTTAATGAGTTACTTCATGGTGTTTTTATTTTTATTTTTTATAAATCCACTTCATGGTTGTGTAACCGAGTATAGATGCTTAAATTTTGAGTTTGCTAAAGAGTATTAAAAAAAAAGACAAAAAAATAATTGCTTTAATGGACTATAGAAATACAACTAGCAATCTAAATGAAAAATAAAAAAGAACCACAAAGTTTAATCTTTAAAAAAGCATGAGCAAAAACAAATATTAAATATACAAAAATTTACGTAAACATTTTCGCTTACTTTAACGAATAATTATAATATGATATACGAATGAATTTAACTTTTTTTATTTTTTATTTTATCATATAATAAATACAAATATAAATTTATATCTTATTAACATTTATCTCAAATACGTAGTTAACTTTTCAAACATAGTAAAAACAAATGTTAAATGTACATTAATTTGTATAAACATTTGTATTTATGTTTATAAATAATTATAATATGATATTTAATTGAATTGAATTTTATTTTTTATTTGATCAAATGATAAATATGAGTATAAACTTGTTTCTTATTAATATTCATCTCAAATATGTCATTAATTTTCCATACGTTTACATTTCGAATTTTAAGAAAACAGAGAATGATTTTGGAATAAAATCTCAATTAGAAAAGTAATAAATTAGGGAAACACTTTAAAGTATATTATTATATTATTTAAAAATCTAATAATTATTAAAAAAATTAATAAATAATAATTAGCTATATACCTTAATTGTTTTTGTGACCATCAGTGTCTTATTCAAATGAGCACATGTGTTTCCAGATCCAGGTTTGTGAACAAAAAGTAAAAAACGAAATAAATGAGTAGATTAAAAGGTGTATTGTAAGTGAGGATTCGTTAATTGATTTTTCTCCTTCTTTTTTATTTATTTTTGTTTTATTTAATCTAACTACGTATATGTAATTTTAAATATTAAATAATTTAAATAATATTTTAAAAATATAATATATTAATAATTATAAATTTATTAGTTACATTGAATATTACATAAAAATTCGAAATGAAAAGTTAAGAAGAAGAAAAGAAAAAAAAAGGGGAGAGAACCTAAATCGAGTATTGTTACCTTCGAAAAGAACGGGAAGCTGAAAGAGCATGCCGACCTTGCGACGGAGTTTGAGAACATCAAGATCGCAAATATCACGGCCGTCCAAAAACACCGTTTGACTAGATGGTTCCCACAATCTATTGAGTGCCCTCAGAAATGTTGACTTTCCACTTCCACTAGGCCCGATGATCCCCACGATGGTTTCCTTCGGTATGTCCACGCTCAACCCATTCAATATCGAAGCTCCCGATTCCGATAGCTTTGTCAAGTTCCTTATCCTAAATTTCGGTTGGGAATCACCGTCATCGTTTTCCTTTACATCCAAAACTATTAGAGGCTCTCGGAGGTCTTCATCTGCTAATTTTAGTCGAAATTAACAACAACAAAAATTAATATAGCGTAGAATAATTAATAGGAAAACTCTAAATTAAAATACATTTGAGTTTCAGGCGTCTACCGGTGGAGCATTCAGCCGGAGACATTGTCAAATTGTGCATTTGAGTGTGTGATCGGGTTAGTGAAATAGAAAAATATGTTAGTGTACTTATTACTTTATTTAAAGAATAAAGAAAGCTACATAAAGCCTCCCCCAGAATCCACTTCATCAGACTAACCTCCTCTCCCAGACTACACGGTGTGGTTGATTCGTTCGCGAAAACAACAAATCAAGCATTTTATTCAGTAACAATAATAATAAAAAAAACCAACAAAAAATAGTATTTCCGTCGGTAATTAAATATTGATAGTCACAGTCGTAACAACAAAAAAAACATAATGTATGTGATGTGCATCGCTTATTCCTTTAATTTTTTTAATTCATACAATTTTTTTTTAAATATTTTTAAATTTCAAAAATACATCCAACTTAACAAAAACTATTAAATTAAAATAGCATAACCCATTTTCTTAACATTGATATAGAAAGAAAAGTAAAAAAAAAAACAATAGTGGACGCAAAGTAGTACTAAACGTCAATTACAAAAAAAAAAAATGATTCTAGAGCTATTTACACACCTTTGTTAATTTGATTTGATTGATTTGTATTACACAAACAAATTTGAGGCCTTCGATCGAGATTCAAAAAGAATCTTGTTTGCTTTTGTTACCGTTTAAAGCAATAAAAGTTTGATAAAATAAATAAAGTGTTTCGTGAAAAGTTAATAGTAACGTGACCTGATTATTGTAATTAAAGAATATTTTTTAATAAAGCAATTTGGTATTTCTTGTCATTCTTGTTTGTGATTATTATTGAGGTAATTTGTTTTATTGTCACGTTGAAATGGAAAATATAGGGATGAAGCTTAGATATATTATATGATAATGACTATAAGAAAAAAAAAAAAAAAAGAAGAGGGGGTTTAAAATTTACTACTGACATATAAGTTTTTTTTTTTTTTGGCCCCCCAAAACTATGGTTAAGAAAGTAAGTTGGGTTTGTTTAAATAGCCTAGCTTCAACTTATGTATACAATTATTCCTTAACCTATTTAAAATATTATAATTTAATTACTAAGTTGAAGCTAGGCTTATCGATGCAACGCGATGAGACTGGGTAAGGTGATGCAGGGTGAGACTCCTCCTTGTTATCCACTCTCGATTTAGAATTCGGCCAACATCTTTATTTAAAATCATTGTAATGATGTATCGAGGATTTCAATAAAAAATGAAAATCTCAAATGAAGAACCAAAATAATCGATATTTTAAAAATTATTTTTATTTTTATTATAAATAAATTATTATATAATATAAAAAATAAGTCAATAATAACTATTTTATAATGAAAAAAGAAAATTTTGTAATAATAAATATAAAAATAGATTATATTTATGTGAAAAGAAAAAAATAAAATATATATAATAATAAATATATAATTATTTTATATTAAAAATATTTATATAATCTTATTATAAATTAATTTAAAATAATAAAAATAAATCATAAAATAAATATAATTTTTTTAATTTTTTAGAATTTAAATAAATAAAAAAGTAACATAATTCGATAAATAGAATCAAATTTGAATAGGAGAATCCGTAAAATAAATTAATTTTAAGTCAAAATTAAACTAACTCAAATAATCTAAAAAATATAGGATTAAGTTCTAATTGAATTGGATTAACTCGATATCTCAAAATAAAATAAAATAAAATTTAAATCAAAATTAAAAGAAGAAGAAAAAGAAAAAGAATCATTAGGTTGAACTAAAACAACTTTCTTTTAATTTTAAATATTTCTTGTCAACTCCTGAGGAACACTAACTGATCCTCACAAAGTTTTTCTAAGAGTATTATTTTAAATTGTTGAGTTTATTTTAATTAAATCTAATTGTCAAACATACACTAATATATTATGTTAATTGTTAGCATTTGTTGTATGAAATAGACCGAAATACATATATATTATGTTTGTGATACATATCATCACTAAAATGTTCTTAACCAACATAAAAACCTTATAAAATAAGAAGTCAATTATAAATAATTAAGTTATATGTTTGTATAAGACATTTTAATAAATAATCAACTTAGTAATATTAAGAAAGTTATCTTCTTTCTTTTATTCTTTATTCTTAATATTTTAGGAACAATTATGTCTTTCGTTTAGAAGTTAAAGTCATCTTATCCGTGAATTATTAGAGTACTCGTCTAAAGATATATAATATAACTAGACTTATCATATTCTGAATTTGTTAGAATGATTGTCTAAATAATAATTTTCTTATATTTATTTCATAACATAAATACGAAAACATCTTACCAGAGAGTAATTTTAGTCAATCTAAATTTTTCTCATTTCTTTTTTATTTTTTAAATGCTTTCATATTATTAGAACATTCGAGTTTTCGTCTTGCATCATTATGATACATATAGATTGAACATTGATATCATGGTTGTTGAGGCAAAGAGAGTTATTAGGAAATTTCTTGTAATTTGCATAGAAATGACTAGGCTAAATATATAGGCATGGGTTGATTGGGATTCCACCACTTTATATTATATAACATTGTTCATAATCACTCAACTGAATAAATTCTCTCTGCTTGCTTGATGGAGTTCCACTTTAGGTGGAATTCGGTGCTTGAAGCTGTGGTTGTTGGGGTACCAATCATTGCTTGGCCTCTTTATGCATAGCAATATATGAATAGAATTTTTTTGGTAAATAATATGAAATTGGCTATTGCTATTGAGGAGAGAGAAAAAATATGGGTTTGTGAGTAGGGTTTGGTTGGAAAACTGAGTTAATGATTAGATGGAATCGGAATCTGGGAGAGAGCTTAAAGAGAAATCATACTCGAGGAGAAAGAGGGAAAGGAAAAGGAACTATTAGGCCGACCCATATCTAAACAAAATTGGGTAATTCAATCCATATTAAATGTCCTGCGTTGGGCCTGACACATAATGGAACTCTTGTTAATGGTATGAGCTGAGTTAGACCGACTCATTTTACACTACAAATTAAAGTTTAACGCGCAATTATTATATATTGTTAACTTCTTATAATGCTATTTACATTATATGTATATTTTAAAATAAATAATAATTATACATCATAATATATAGTTAAATGCTATCTTTAAGTATATCCTTTATTCAAAACTAAATCTATTGTTATTACTAAAAAGCTTTTAATAGAAAACTAAATATAAAAATTAGTAAAATAATTTTAATTAATAATACTCATAGTATTCACATATAGTCATTGATGCCTACAACAAAGTTCTCAAAATGATGTAGTTATGAGCATTCTAATATGATGTCTATAACAAAGTTCTCAAAATGATGTAGTTATGAGCATTCTAATATGATGCCTACAACAAAGTTCTCAAAGTCGAGATGTAGTTATAAACACTCTAATAATTATAGAGTATGAATAAACTAAAATTGAATACACACTAGAGGATTTTAATTTTTAAATGAAAGAAATAAAAGTTATTTATAAAATATTAAAAATAAGAAAAAAGGAAAAAAAACTTTTTTAATATTATTAAATTGATTATTTTTTATGATAACTTGTACAAGATTAAGTCCTGGACATTTATAGTTAAAAAAAATTTAGAATAAGTAAAGTTTTTATGTTAAATTGATAAATTCTAGTAATACACACAAAAAGAAAAAACTAAATAAATTTTTTTATGCTATAATTTATTAATACATAAAAATTAAAACTCTAAACAAAATATATATATATTTTTTTGTAATCTTGCTATGTATTACAGGAAAAGGGGACAAATATGGAAGATAAGAAAACAAAAATGATTAACAAAGACAAAGCAAAAATGTATTCACAATTCCGAGTATAGAATGTTTCACTCCAGACTTCAAAGATATTCCAAATGATTTTCTGTAAAAGCACTGTGGGCTATATTCAAATAAATAAAATAAGCCAAGACGTTCATTAGTGCAAAAAAAAAAAATCATCTAAAATGATAACAGAGGGACATATGACACAACATTGAAATTTCATTTCTAAGACCCTGGTGAATTAATGTGTTACCTCCCTCTGAGAAACTGCATAAAAAAGACTGGTTTGGCATGAGAAGCGAGATCTTCGGCTTGCTCTTGGGTTAATCCATTGGTCTGCAAGTGCTCCTTTGCAATCTTGAAGGAGTGGTCACCTCCATCAATCACATGCAAACCACTCAAAGACTTCATCTTTTTGCAAGTAGCTTCCAGCTTTTGCAGTCTAAAAAACCCATCTTTGCTACCCTTCACCAAATAATATCTCAGATTCAAAGTCCACAAAAGCACGTTGTAATATGAAGTTTATGCAATAAGAACGGTGCATTTGTTCGTTCCATTTACAAAGAAAATTAAACTTATGATGGATCAGACTATCAAAAATAATCACGGGAAAGGACCATTGCAATATTTATTTAAGGATAACCAATACATAAATAAAATAACAGTACTACTAATTTTGTTGAAGTACCTACACAAACATAAAATGAATTGTAAGTTGCAGGAGAATCTCATCTCTAATTGCTCCATTCATGCCCTGAAAGATAAGCAATCAATCAGACAAAACTTGTGGCATAATTTCCCCTTTTTAGTAAAGGACATGATGGTAAACTAGCATTCCTTATGAATACAATATAAAAACTAAAGGGGGTAAATAAATTTACTGGTAATATAGCTGTCTAGTAATCCTGGAGTTAGAGTAAGGGTGGAAAATCGGGTATATTTTTCCTATTTTAAATAGTAACTATTCACTTATGATTTAAATGAATAGAACTCAAACTAACCCGACAAAATAATGCTATTGGAAATATAATGCTAAAATAAACTAAAACAGATATTGAAACAGAAATATTAAAGTAGAAAAATAATAACACCAGAAATTTAACGAGGTTCGGTATAAATGTTACCTAGGTCCTCGGGCGTCGTTAACCACTTCCACTATCATCCAATTGGATGAACTCCAAAATTACAACTAATTGGACAAAATTGAGCTAATCAATTACCCTTACAAAAGAGAGGAATATTTACAAATTTTGGGATGTTTACAAATGGTGAATGAGGGCTTTATTTATAGCCCCAAATCCAACACACATCTTCATTCCTAACCAATGTGGGACTTTTCTAATTTGTTCACTAAGGAGCAATATATAACAAATCTTCACCTTAGCGACTTAGTGGTTTAAAATGATTTCTTCAATTACTAGATCAACGACGCCAATGCCAATTCAGATTTGTAGGATGTTAATCAAGTCCAGACAATGTTTGAACTTGATTGCTATTACCACCTTGGTCATCATATCTGCGGGATTCTCTGTCGTACTAATCTTCTAAACTAGTACTCCACCTTCTTCAATAATCTCTCGCACGAAATGATAACGAACGTCAATGTGCTTTGTACGTGCATGGTAGACTTGGTTCTTTGCTAAATGAATAACACTCTGACTATCACAAAACACCTTAATATGTTTTTGACCAACTCCCAAGTCTTCAAGCAAACCTCGTAACCAAATAGCTTCATTTACGGCCTCTGTAACTGCCATATACTCTGCCTCTGTAGTAGACAAAGCAACTGTGGATTGCAAGGTAGACTTCCAACTGACTGGTGCTCTAGCAAGAGTAAACACATAACCAGTAGTTGACCGATGCTTATCTAAATCTCCTGCATAGTCAGAATCACAATATCCGACTGCACATTAACCAATGGTATTATCCTGTTGAAATACTAAACCAACATCTACAGTATTTATAATATACTGTAGAATCCATTTCACAGCCAACCAATGTCCTTTACCAGGATCATGCATATACCTGCTTACAGCACCAACCGCATGTGAAATGTCAGGTCTTGTACACACCATTTCATACATCAAGCTACCAACTGCATTTTCATATGGTACCTTTGCCATATATTCTCGTTCTACATCATTCTTAGGAGATAATTGAGCACTAAGCTTGAATTGAGGAACTAGCGGAGTACTTACAGGTTTTGTCTGTTCATTCATACCAAAACGTTGTAGTATCCGCTTCAAATATTGACTCTGGGTCAAACTAAGCTTTCCCTTCTTCCTGTCTCTACTTATCTCCATCCCGAGAATCTTTTGGCTTCTCCCAAATCTTTCATCTCGAACTCCTGACTTAATTGAGCCTTCAACTTTTCAATTTCTGCTTGGCTCTTCGATGCAATCAACATATCATCGACGTACAATAGGAGATAGACGAAAGACTCATTTTACAGCTTGCGAAAATACACACAATGATCATGTGTGCTTCTGGTGTACTTCTGCTGCAACATAAACTGATCAAATCGTTTGTACCACTGCCTTAGAGATTGCTTCAATCCATACAATGATTTTTTCAGCTTACAAACCCAATTCTCTTTACCAGCAACATTAAAACCTTCTGGCTGAGACATATAGATCTCCTCTTCTAAATTACCATGAAGAAATGCGGTTTTCACATCAAGTTGAACTAGTTCCAAATCGAACTGTGCTACCAAGGCCAACAAAATTCTAATGGAAGAATGTTTTACAACTAGAGAAAATACCTCATTATAATCGATTCCCTCCTTCTGAGCGTAGCCCTTAGCCACCAACCTTGCCTTATAGCGAATACCATCTTTGTTAGGAAATCCATCCTTCTTTGCATACACCCATTTGCACAACTGAAAGTGCACATGCTACCATATTTTTAAACTGAGCAGGTAGGTCTTCAAAATCCTTGTATCGAGAAGGTACCTTGACATTTTATCGTCGTGACCTATCAACTGCAGTTTCTTCTTGTTGCTGTGGAGGTTCTTGGGTTAAAACCTCTTCATCTGATTCATCTTATGTCAATGGAGGATCAACTTCTGTCTTATCTTCACTAACTGGATTAACAATTTTGCTTTCAAACTCCACTTGTTTCGGAGTTTGCTCCACCTGCTCTAAAGTGCCATCAATCTTCTTAGTTACCTTTTGCAACAAGGCAGATTCATCAAAGGTAAAATCTCTGCTAATGATTATCTTTTTCGTTTCAAGGCACCATAGTCGATATCTCTTAGAACCAGAAGGGATCCCCAAAAAAATGGCTTTCTTGGCTCTTGGGTCACTCTTTGATTCCGTTACATGGTAGTATGCAATTGAACCAAACACATGTAAGAAATCGTAATCTCTAGCAGGTTTTCCAGACCATACCTCCATAGGTGTTTTGCCTTCAATAGCAGACGATGGTAGACGATTGACGAGATGACATGCATATGTCACAGCCTCAGCCCAATACTGCTTGCCTAAACCAGCATTTGACAACATACACCGAACCTTCTCCAGCAAAGTCCGGTTCATACGTTCTGCAACTCCGTTTTGTTGTGGTGTTTTTCGAATAGTGAAATGTCGCACTATCCCTTCTTCTTCACAAACTTTCATATATGGATCGTTTGTGTACTCAGTGCCATTATCAGACCTCAGACGCTTGATCTTTTTATTAGTCTGAGTCTCGATCATCTTCTTCCATTTGAGAAAAATTCCCAGCACTTCATCCTTCTTCTTCATGAGATACACCCAAACTCTTCTTGAAAAATCATCAACGAAAGTGACATAATAATGTTTGCCACTCATGGATGGAGTTCTTGTTGGCCCCCATACATCCGTATGGATGTAATCCAAAATGCCCTTTGTATTATGGAGAGCAGTGCCAAAGCTTACTCTTTTCTACTTCCCCAATACACAATGCTCACAAAATTCTATCTTGCCGGTTCTCGCACCTTTTAACAGGCTTTGCTTTACTAGAATTTGCAAAGCTTTTTCACCAGCATGTCTCAAACGCATATGCCACAGCTTGGTAGTTTCTAAATCTCTTTCTTCCTCTGAAACTGCTGCTGATGCTGTCCCAATAACCGTACTACCAAGGTAGTAGTACAAGTTATTCTTTCGAACACCTTTCATCGTCACAAGTGCTCCAGAAGTAACCTTCAATGCCACATTTTGTATGGTCACAGTGAAGCCTTTTGATTCTAAGACTCCCACAGCAATGAGATTCTTCTTCATATCTGGAACATAATGAACATCTGTCAAGACCCTGGTTGAGCCATCTTGATTCTTCAAACGAATTGTACCGATTCCCAAAACTTTGCATGGATAATCATTACCCATGAAAACAACTCCACCGTCTAGTTCTTTAAAGTTAAAGAACCACTCCTTGTTAGGAGACATATGGAAAGTACATGCTGAATCAAAAATCCAATCACCAGGATGAGATGATGTTGACGAACCAACCAATGCAAAATCTGAATTTGAATTGCTTTCAGCTACACATGCATCAGATTGCACAACTTTTCCTTTCTTTTGTAGCTTCGGACAATTTTTCTTCCAATGGCCTTTCTCATGACAAAAGGCACATTCATCTTTACCAAGTCTTCCTTTTGATAGAGATCTACTTCTCCTTCCTTTATGTTGTGTTTGCGGACGTCCTCTTACAAACAATGCCTCTGCTGCTTCATTCCTGCTTTCTCTTTTATCTTTCTTTCTAATTTCATAACTATACAAAGCAATACAAACTTCCTCAAAAGACACTTTATCCTTCCCAATGAGTAAGCTCGTAATAAGATGATCAAACTCATCAGGAAGGGAAGCTAACAACATCAAGGCTAAATCTTCATCTTTAAAAGTTTCATCCATATTTAACAAATCTCCTACTAATTGATTAAAAGTAGTAATGTGGTCGTTTATTATAGTACCTGGAAGGTATTCAAACCGGAACAACTTCTTCTTCAAATAGAGCCGATTCTGTCCACTCTTCTTCATGAACTTGTTCTCCAACGCCTTCCACAACTTACTTGCGGATATCTCCTTCATGAACGTGTACTTTTGTTCTCTTAAGAGACACGAACGAATTGTATCACATGCCAATCGATTGATATTTTTCCACTCTACTTCATCTGCTCCATCTGGTTTCTCTTCTTCAATAGCGATGTCTAGACCTTGTTGAAACAGAGCATCTAGAACTTCGCCTTGCCACATGCCGAAATGACCGGTTCCATCAAATTTCTCCACCTCGAACCTTGCATTCATCACCATAGTTCTACTTGACGTGGATGACTGGCCTTTGTTTGAAAGAAATTTTTCTTCCGTCATTTCTTAAAATTACAACAACTAGCAACTATATTCCAATAGCAAACGAACGGAATACAAACAAATGCCTAGGTAGAAAACCTTCGGCTCTGATACCAATTGTTGGGAAAATCGGGTATATTTTCCCTATTCTAAGTAGTAACTATTCACTTATGATTTAAATGAATAGAACTCAAACTAACCCGACAAAATAATGCTATTGGAAATATAATGCTAAAATAAACTAAAACAGATATTAAAACAGAAATATTAAAGCAGAAAAATAATAACACCAGAAATTTAACGAGGTTCGGTATAAATATTACCTAGGTCCTCGGGCGTCGTTGACCACTTCCACTATCTCCAATTGGATGAACTTCAAAATTACAACTAATTGAGCAAAATTGAGCTAATCAATTACCCTTACAAAAGAGATGAAGATTTACAAATTTTGGAATGTTTACAAATGGTGAAAAATAGATTTATTTATAGCCCTAAATCCAACATCCATCTTCATTCCTAACCAACGTGAGACTTTTCTAATTTGCTTACTAAGGAGCAATATATAACAGGTCACACAGAAAGAAAAACAGGAGAAATAATGACTCATATACGGCCTTAACAATGCAATTGCTTTCTCCAAAGGAAATTCTTCCTCTGGTTTTACTGATGCATTAAATTAGGAAAAATAAATACTTAAAGAAATAGGACCTGACCATTCAATCAGCAGGAGGAGAAGAAGGACCAGCACCGTGAGCAAAAACCACCACGGGGTTTGATTTCTCTAAGGTAGAGGATGGAGGACCTCAAGAGTTACCTTCTTCAATGCTATGGATTTTAGTTGTACGCATGCGTTTCGAAACAGGCGATTTGCTACGCAACTTCCTTTTAAAAATGTTTCAGCTTTCTCTTCTTTTTAGATTCTAAATTTAATTAATTCCTCAAAACCCTATCTAATACTAATACTAATGGCATATGATTAACTAATTTCCGCGCTATATTGCGAATAATGTGACCGTCACTCCATCAGAAGTCAGAAGTAGGTGCAAATTCGTGCGAGCTTAATCTTCTTTAAATTAATTTAATTGGAACTAATAAATTTAAATCCTAATTCAATCCAAATTTAACAAAACTAACTTAAAATTGTTAGTTGTAAATTTTTTTAATTAATTTAACTTTATTTTATAAATCAAAAAATATATTTAATTTTTAAAACTCATTAACTTAAACAAGGTTAAAACATAAAAAATAAGAAAAATAACTAATATTTTGAAAAAATTTATAAATCAACACAGAATAAACAAGTTACCTATAAAGCAAAATACATAAAAATAATATAATTTCTTACACACACTTATTATATTACAACAACTAGTTAATAAATAGTTGACTCGAGTAGTATGTATCCCTCATAACACTCTTACTATAATTACGTGTAAAAATAACTATTTTATTCTTATATATATATATATTATAATA
Organism: Hippophae tibetana; assembly: GCA_037013495.1. NCBI lineage: Eukaryota > Viridiplantae > Streptophyta > Magnoliopsida > Rosales > Elaeagnaceae > Hippophae > Hippophae tibetana. The sequence continues at coordinate 2,768,292 of CM072804.1, read as the reverse complement.
ATGCTTACACTTCTCTCATGAAATATATAATAAGCTAATTAAAGAAAAAATAGTCTCAAAATGTGCTCATATATATGATTTTTTAACACTGTATTTTGCTTATTTGAATTTGAAAAAACATTCATGGTTGTTTTTATCTCATTTTACTGTATTTTTCATTACATTAGTTATGTCATCTTCATACACCTTTATATTATATATTTTTTATTTAAATTAAAACATGTTTACAAGTTAATAACCAAAATTTAAAACAATAAATAAATTAATCAAAAATTATAACACATAATACATATTTAATATATCTCCTCTTTAAACCATAATTTACCTATTATTTTTAAGTTCTATTTATGTTTGTGTTTGTTAATATAAATATAACAAAATAATTATTTAGAACCTAAATAAATTTTAAGATAATGATTTACTTATTTATCTTTAAAGAAAGATGTTACTTTTAAGAATTATAGTATAATATAAAAGGAAATGGGTTTTTTTTAATTTAAATTTTAAGTTTTTAATTATAATTTTATTTTATTTTATTTTGGGCTAAAGATTGAGCCAGGCTGTTCTAGGAAAATGAAAAGCTCGTATGGGCCCCAACTACAAGGTACGTACAAAGCCCACAAGTGGTCAGTACGTAAACTTTACTGAGCAGAATAATCATATTTCTAAAACACAAACTCAAACGAAAAGCTTGTTAGCTCAATTAAATGAATAAAATTTATAACAAAATTGTAATTATGAATTTCAAGGGCAAAAAGTGAAAGAAGTGCGAATTTAGTTAATGAGTTTGTGGTTAAATAGATGATTTGATAAATTATCCATTATTTGCTAATGAAATATTTATTTAGTCCAAATGAATTCTTGGAAACTATTTACCTACGTAGAGTTAAACGAGCAAATTTTTTTATTAATTTAAAATATACGTCATATACTCGAAAAAAACAAAAAAGACTATACGATTAATAGAATGCTAATATTACATATTTTAGACAAATTATTTGTTCCAAGTTAATTTCTACTTAAGAGGGTGTTACTTCACTTGATTAGGGAATTTGGGTGTGTGTCGTGAAAGATGGGGGTTAGAGATTAAGGTGAAAACAGACGGGGAACAACGTTTAGCGTTATTTTTAAATACCAAAAAAGCCCTCCATTTGCTGTATATTTAAAAATAAAAATAAAAAAATTGATTTTTGGATCAATTTGTTTAATTATAGTATTAATAAGATTTATCTTAAAAATTATAAAATTAAAATATATTAAATCTCAAATTAAATAAAGTATATAACCTCTAACCCGAATGTAAGATATTTTCCTGTTCTTTCTGACACAATTTTTAAAGAACATCAACCAAGCCTTAGTCAATCAAAAGAAGCTAAATAATACTATTGATGCGTACAGCTCCAGATGAATAGAGTTTTTTTTTTTTAGAATAATATTATAATTACTTAAATTTATATATATTATTTATATTATATCATGTAATAAAATTATCTAAAAAAATAAAGAATTTTTTAATTTTTCAAGATAATTCTACCATATACAATGAAAATATTTGTATTGTTAACTTTTTTCTGTCATGATATTCATTTTCTTAAATTTTTTTCTACGAGCTGATTTGCTAGCTACATCATAAATTTATTGCATGTGCTCAAATCTAATATATATATATATATATGAAGTATTTTAACTATTGGTATATTCTTGTAGAGGTAGTTACAGTTTTTAGAAAAATAATCCGATCGATAAATTTTAAGAGTAAATCAAACTTATTTTTGTTTTAAATATTGGTTGGTAGTAAATTTATAAGTTTTTATTTTAAAAAATTGACAAAACTAAATAAATTTACTTATATTATAAATAAATTTTAATTTTATTATATTTATAATATTTATATTTAATAGTTAATATCTTTTAATTTTTTTTTATTTTTCAACTCCATATTTCAAATCTACTCATATGATGCCAACTAAATATTTATATTTATTCAGCATGTTTTCAATAAATTTTCTCAGTAATTATGTATGCGATTTATGTTTTATTTGTTTTTAAATTTCAATTAATGTAGCAATATTCATTAGTATTTTACTCAATGATTTGGGATCTAGTATACATTTTGAAGTCTTCCATAAATAACTTCAATTTTTAATAAAATTAAACTTTTTAGATAGCAACATTATTATAATAAATATTGGATAATTTTTATTTTTAGAATTGATTTTGATTTGTGAATAATTTTCAATAAAAAAAATTATAGGTAGAAAATTATTAAAATAAAATCAATTTGTAAAATAAACCAATAATAATCTAAACCATTACCTTTTCTTTTCCTTTAAATTTGTCAACATTACATAATCCATGTTTATTTATAGAATATATCAAATTTACATTATATGAGATTTATGTTTGGTTAATATTTTAAAATTTGATGACTTAATTGAATTGGTTATATATTATACAAAACTTATGAATAACTAACATTAACAATACTTTCCTCTTAATATAATGATATTGTTAACATTATTCATTTTATTTTAATTTTTTTGGAAAAAATTAATTAACCATGATATTTTTGTTTACTATTCAAATTTTTTAATTTGGAAATTTTCAACTATATATAATTAATTACATCATCGTTATAATTTTTTTTTACCGTTTTTAGAAAAATCTAAATAACTTTAAACTCTAAAGTACCAAAAAAAAAATATATATTGTCTTCTAGTCGACTTCAGATATACCATATTTTTAAACTATAATTTTACTTAAATTCGTTTATGATATAATTATTGTTTTGATTAATCTGATACATCTAACAAGATTTTTTTAATGTTAATGTCACACCATTTTTTTTTATTTAAAATAAACAATTAACTTTCACACTCCCTTCATCTGTTGGTTCATTGACATTTTAAGCTTGTAAGCTACAATTTTGTAATATACTAAGTCCATTTATAAAATTATCTTAAATTTTTTCATAAAATCTAATTAAAATTTTATAATAATTCTAAGATGATCACGATTTAAATAATTTGGACCTAAAAATATATAAAATTCTATGTAATAATGGTACTTTTACACATTGTACATAAAACTGAATCAACGAAGATATAACTTAAAAACCAAAGAAACTAAATTGAGAGTAAAAAAAATAAAAAATGGAGAGACCAGAGATGGTGAAGTTGAAATTTGAACGTTAAAAAAGTGGTGTCACATGTTCAATTATATATAAATATTTAAAATTTAAATTATATAAATAATAAATATAGTTATAAAAAAATAAAAATAATAAAAAGTGGTCACACTTTCACATGTTAGTGTGGGTCATCAAATGTCGGACACAGTTAAAACTTTACGGGAAAGTCGGACATTTTAAATAAATACGCAGTAATTCTTTCTGTATCCATTAGGACCACAACCAAATCAACGGGTTAGTTAATTCGAATTTATATTAATTAGAGAATGTATGATATGATTTTACCATTATCATAATAATATTTTTAGTTTAATTTTTTTTAATATATTAAATAATAAAATAAAATATTTAATTTTTTAAATATTAATATAATATTTTTCTACGATAAAAATATCAATTCCCAATCAAAAGTATCCAAAAGCTAAGCAGCCCTGTAGATTTTCTTTTTTACTCTCTTAGACTGAGATAAAAAGAAAAAAAAATATATGAGAAGAGTACGGGTCATGCGACTTAAGAATTATGAGTTTATATATTTCTTCAATATTATCAATTTTTTGATACCGCATAATATTTAAAAATAAATTTTTTATGTATTTAAAATTTGAAATGATATATCATAATTTTATAAATAAGTAAAGCTAACGTACATAAATATATTTAATTAAAAAATATTATATAAATTATATCCATAATATATATTAGTCCTTGTTTAAAAAAAAATATACATCCGTGTGGTAGTGGTAGATTCATTAAAGAAATAAGAGTGACACTGTAAATATAATAAAATACAGTACTATTTATTTAAAAGTTAATACTTACTTCTAATTGAATAAATATGTTATATATTTATGTAAAAATGTTGAAGTCGTAGAATTTATATTAAGTTTTTCAGCATCAGTGATTCGTCTCTTTGAATCACATGAAATATTATTTGAAAAAAAAAGATATATAAATTTATTTAGTACGTAAAATTTAATAATTTCTAAATATTATAATTAATTTTTTCTTTTTATGTCAATCAGTAAGAGGATGAATATGCTCCTCCTAATCCCTCAATACGTCCCTGTAGCGTGGTGGGACAAACAAGACAAGGACAACTGAGTTAATGAGCTTCATATGTTTCTGACCCAGAAATACCCTTCATCGCAATATCCAAAAATATTAATGATCCTTTAATGTTGTTTTTATTGTTATTTTAATATGAGAATTAATAGTAATTAGAATTTCATTTAAAACTTATTAATTTTTATGATTCATAGCTACAATTCTTCACTTTTTTTTTTGTTTCAAATAACATAAGTGCATATCATATCATTTCACACTTCGTGAATCCTGGATAAACGTATTATAATGTTTTTTTTATATTAAATAATATTTAATCGTGATTTAAATATATTTTTAAAAAATAAGTTTTAAATATTAATACTAGCTAGCTAAATGTTAAAATCACATGTATCATATTGTTATTCATGAATTTATTTTTAAGTTAATTTGATACATTTTAAATGATAATATAGGTTTATAGTTTTGTTAAGACATTTATATTAAATAATATTAGATGAGGAATCAAGAGAGTTACATAAATGCGCACCTTAATACGTGTCTGCAGACAATTAATAAGCATAAAGTTATGAAAGCTAGATTTAAAAACTGATCATGATTAAGCCCAAGCTGATGGGAAAAACCAAGATTTTATCCTCTGCATCTTGTACATTAATTAAGCAAGCTCTTGATTTTTTTCCACTAGCCTTACTTCTTTTGCAGATCTAAGCACATTGGCCTTACATCAAAAAACAAAAAGCCCCAACCATGAGTTTTTAGGAGTAGTTCATGAAGAAATTCAGAAATTAAGTAATAATTAATGGGGGAAATTTAAGCACCTGATCCTCGGTAATCTCCACAGCAAAACCATCAACAATGACCAGTGACAATATCTTCTTATAGCTTCCGGGATCTAGTGCTCTTGCCAATAGCTCATCATGCTTCCTACTCAGGTAAAGATCAAGCTCTTCCTTTTGCTTTTTTGCCCTAATATTACTTCAATATGCCCCCCCCGCCAAAAAAGAAAAAAGACTGACTAGTTGGTTACCCATAAAATTAATTAAAAAACTTAATTATTAATTAATGAAATGGTGAAATAAATAAATATAAACACAGACCTGGTATCAGCTTGAAGGCGCTCGTATTCAGGATCATAGTTCATGAAAACAAAGTATGAGTCCCTACTTTTTCTACTTTCCATTGGCATGATAATACCAATCCCACTACTTTCTCTCCACTAGCTAGGTTGATCGATCTATGTAATGACTCAAATTTAGTCAAGATAGCAAGATATATATCAGTCCTCCCAGACAATCACTCATCCTTATACCATTTTACATCAAATTTTATACTATTTTATACTAAAATTTACAACAAACTTTTACTCTTATCAAACCAACCAAATATTACTTTAAAAAATATATTATTTTATAAAATAAAATACTCCTTTTATTACACCAAAAATAACATCAAATATTATATTGATTAATTTTTTTTTAAATTTTATATTATATACATAATTTTAAAAAATAAAAATTATTCAAATTCACAATTATAAATTTTTTAGTTATAATATTCATAAAATAATAAATAGATTATATCTATAAAACAAATCCGGCCCTTCTTTTTTATTTTCATATTTAAGTTTTTATCACTTAAAAACCCATTAAAAAATTTAAATATACGTAAACATGTTTTTTTAGAATAGTTCATTTAGATAAAGTAACTTTTTTTAATAATAATTTTGAAAAAGTCTTCTAATAAATATCAATTTTTTTAAAAAAACTTTATTAACAAATTCATATTAAAATTTTCTTTTTGAAAATAATAAAAAAATTAACTTTTAAAAAGTAAATGTTGATCACGTTCATTAAAGTATCACTTTCAATAAACTATTATTTTTAAAAAAATAATAAACTAAATTGTGATATAAGTTATATCTATATTGTTAGTATGATTACTAGACATTTATTTCTAAATATATCGAATATCACTTTCTAAAGTTAATAGAATAAACTATTATTTAAAAAAAAACTAAATTGTGATATAAGTGATATATATATATATATATTGTTAGTATGATTACTATACATTTATTTTTAAATATATTTATACTCAGATAAAATAGATATAATTTTTATTATTTATATAATTTCCCAACAAAATATTTTTTGTATCCGCGACTGCATTGTTAGTTTGCACAAATCAAAGCAAACCATAAACTAGCACATCCAAATGCACAAAAATAAATAAATAAATAAAAACAAAGAGAGGGGGGGGGGGCCTATACTGCTAATTTCCAGGTGTACACGTAGAAAAATATAAATAAGGATCAGGTGCAACGTAGTTAAAGTTGTACCTTGTACGTTGACTTTGCTACTATCGCTTACTAGACCCGTATCCTTCCTTTCTTTCTATTTGTGCTGTTATTGGAGAAAAAAATGTCATTCAAGTTTTTTAGAAAATGGCATTTTCCTTTCCTAAGTAACTTTTGTTTGGAAATTAATAATTTTTGAATAATAAAAATATATAAATTAAACATAAATAATATTATTTTTTCTAATTATTTGTTCAAAATATATTATTTTTATTATTATTTTTCAAAATATCTTTGGACTATGGGGGTTCGCCTTGAAGGGAAATATATTTAAAAGAGTACGTAAATAACAAGGTTATTTTGGTAGGGACCGGGTTGGGATTACATTAAAGAAAGCTAGAAAACACAAATGAAACTCTGATACATGAGAGGAGTACTCGTGCGTTTGCTCTACTCACTTCTGAATTCTGACTGATAGTTACAAATCATTCACGTACTCACATGCTCTGGTTTACTTCAATTCACATGCACATGACGCACCCTCCTTCAATCTTTTCTCTAAGATTTGAGTTTTAGTTAGAGTATTCAGTAATGTAATTATTTCAAAAATATAGTCTCATCATCAGATAAAAATCCTTTACTTCATCAACATAAAATGCTATAGTGACGGTCTTACTCTTCCCAATTTTACTTTTTTTAAAAAAAAAAAAAAACTTTCTTTGTTAATTTAAAATATTCACCTATCCCATGCATTACTAGTCTTGGCACAATCAAAGAATAGGGAGGATAATTTGTGACGCAACACATCTACATGATATGAAAATAACAAGATTTTTATAACGTATTTAATAATGGACGATAGCCAAAGCAAAATAAAATAAAGAAATCAATGGACCACTAATTCGCATGCAGTACAAATATAAAAGATGGATAGCTATAGACAGGCAATTAAGCGGATACATTCATACAACTTAACAGAAGTAGAATCCATCGACTTGTGAGCAAATTGCTTAATTCTCTGAACAAAGATAAAACACCAAACAGTTTATTTATATTATCCACTTAAAAGCTAACGATTTGTTAACGTCATCCAACAGATACAATTAATGCTTTTCATAGTTTTAACTAGATAACACTTTACCATTTGCTACAATTATGTCCTGCAGAAGCAACATGATTTTTTCAATTGAGGGCCTGGCCTTGGGCTTGATATTTGTACATGCATTTGCAATATCTAATAAATGCAGTGCTTGCTTCCTTTCCTTTTGGCTTACAGTAAACTCAAAAAAATCAACTTCACCTTCTATTATTTTTACCCTTTCCTTGTTATAATCTGTTTTGCACTTTGTACTCATAACCAAAGAAAGAGCCTTAGGACCTGCTAGTAGGTCTAATACTATGACCCCAAATTATAAATATCACACTTCTGACACAAATCATCTTCATAATACATCATAGGTTTTTGATACCATTGAGTGGTATTTGAAACTACAACCCTCTCCCCCAAATGAGTTATTCCATAATCAGATAAAGAGGCAGAGAAAGCAGTATTAATCATGATATTGGAGGCCTTTAAGTTCCCATGTACATTCATTTGCATGTTTTTCTCTTGTAAACCTGTGAATGGATGAATGTAATTGCTCGCGCAACATCAACCACTATGTTTAGTCTTTGATTCCAATCCAAGGCGGTCCGACCTTGTTGCCTATTACCTTATTAAGGAGAAACCAAACACAACAAAACTAAAATAGCTTCTATATAAGTAATAGTCAATACTCAATACTCAATACTAAGTTTGCAGATTATAATAATTCTGCAGCGATTGAAATTATAAAGTATCCATATCTGTTATTGAACATTTTGAAGAAATCAATATTTGAAGAAATAATAAGAAGAATAAAATAAACGTTTTCCTTCGTATATTTTCTTAATTTGTATCGGATGTGTACATTGTTTATATAGATAAATATCAATTACTATTTTACCAACCATCATGATTAAATTACATGGTTTACAGCTGCTTGGTAGGTGTCGTGTATATTGGTAGACGTTTGGTAGGCGTTGGGCGTCGGTGCAGTATTTGTTGAATGAGTTGCAGTGTTTGTTAAATTCAACACTCCCACTCAAGTTGGTGCATAGATGTCTTTCATGCCCAACTTGATTGAAACTTCTCTGAATACTCGATATGAGACTGCTTTAGTGAGGATGTCAACTAATTGATCTTCTGACTTAATTTTTGGCAATTCGAATGAATTCTCTTCTAACTTTTCTTAAATAAAGAATCTGTCAACTTTAACATGTTTTATACGATCGTGTTGAACTGGATTATGAGCAATATTACATGGTGCTTTATTGTCACAAAATAACTTAATTGATTCTTTAGCAGGATATGTCAAATCTTTTAAGAGAGATTGTAACCACAAGATCTCACAAAGCCCAAGTGTCATTCCTCTGTATTCAACCTCTGCGCTTGAACGGGCAACAACATGTTGTTTCTTACTTCTCCATGTTACAAGGTTTCCTCCTACAAAAGTGAAGTAGCCTGATGTAGATCGTCTATCATTTATTGATCCAGCCCAATCAGCATCAGTATATACTTCCATTCTAGAAAACTTTGAGTTTTTAGTGAACAATACTCATTTTCCAAGAGCAGACTTTAAATATCTCAAAATACGAATAACTGGATTCATATGTTGTTCTCCAGGATTATGCATAAATTGATTGACAATACTTAAAGCATAGGCAAAGTCTGGTCTTGTGTGTGCCAAATACATCAACCTTCCAACAAGCCTTTGGTATCTTTCTTTATTTGTTGGAACTTGATCAACCTTGATACATAACTTTAATCCTCCTTCTACTGGTGTATTAGTTGGTTGACATGCCGACATACCGATTTTTTTTAATAAATCTAAGGCATACTTTCTTTGAGATAAGAAGATTCCTTTTGTTGATCGAGAAACCTCAATCCCAAGAAAATATTTTAAGGAACCAATGTCTTTTATTTCAAATTCTTTGGACAAATAAGTTTGTAACGCTTTTCTTTCTTCAAGATCATTTACTGTTACTATCATATCATCAACATATACAATAAGTGCAGTATCTTATCATACCATTTTTCTAGAAATAAAGTATGGTCTGAATTGCTTTGCTTGTAGCCAAATGCCTTCATTGACCTTATGAACCTGTCAAACCATGCTCTTGGGGATTGTTTCAATTCATACAGTGATTTTTTTTAATTTGCACACCTTTTCATCATGGATTGTGGATTTCTTGATTCCTGGTGGTAAATCCATGTAGACTTCTTCAATTAAATCTCCATGTATAAAGACATTTTTTTACATCAAACTGATATTAGGGGTGTTCATGGTCCGGTCCGGTTTTTCCTAAAAAAAATTTAACCGGACCAGACCGTTCATATTACTCGAATCGGACCGGACCGTTTAAAACGGTTTTAAAAAATAAAAACCGGACCGGATCGTTTGACTTATAAAACCGTTCGGTCCGATTTTATTCCCGATTTGGTTCAATTTTTTTATAATTTAATGAAGAATAATGTAAAAATTTTAATATATTATTAAACCGGTCCGGTCCGGTTTGAACGGTTTAAAATTAATACAAATCGGACCAGACAATTTGATTAGTAAAACCGTTCGGTTTGATCCGGTCCGATTTATGGACACCCCTAACTGATATAATGGCCAATCTAAATTTGCAGCTAGAGATACCAAGACTAAAATAATGTTAATTTTGGCTATAGGTACAAATGTTTCTGTATAGTCGATCTCATATGTTTGAGTGTATCCTTTTGACACCAATCTTGCTTTATAACGTTCAATCATACCATCTGCTTGATACTTTATTGAAAAAATTCATTGACATCCAACAATTTTCTTTGTTGGTGGACGAACATGAAGAAATCAATATTTGAAGAAATAATGAGAAGAAGAAATAAACGTTTTCTTTCGTATATTTTCTTAATTTGTATCGGATATGTACATTATTTATATAGACAAATATTAATTACTATTTCGCCAATCAACATGATTGAATTACATGGTTTACAGCTGATTGGTAGGCGCCGTGTATATTAATAGGCATTTGATAGACGTTTGACATTGGTGCAATATTTGTTGAATTCAACACATTTTTATTAAAGTGATTTTCAACTGAAAAAAGGTAAAACAAAGACACTCTATTGTGTATTGAACCTTTATGCATTTATTGCAGTTCATGTAAGTCTAATTTTACATCATTAATTAATGTGCATGTTTATAAAAACATAACAAATAATATAATACTTATATATCGTAAATTTAAGATTGCTTTGTATTTTAAATAAATCTAACTAATGACTGCGACTTTATCAGCCTAAATGATTTTAGTGATGGCATATAGAACTACTCATTACAGCTAGTCTCAAATCTTACCAGAAAACAGGTCAGCGAGGCTTCCCATGGGATAGAATTCTGAGAGGAAAAACTTGACCCTCTTAGAGTACAACAAATAAGCAGAGATAGGCACAAGATACTTGCATTTCTCGCATATCTGAGCTAAACTCTCTATTCTCCTCCCAAAATCTGATCTACCAACGACCACTTTTCTGAATCGCTTTAGGGCACAAACTCTACCATCTAACACCACCACCTTCTCTGTCATCCCCATTCTTCTCTCCCCAATAACTCCCATAGAAGCTCTTAAGACCTCTCTCAAAGTCAGCTGCTGAGTCTCAGAAGTCTTTCCAAAACCACAGTGGACAAGAGGGAGGTCCTCCATGAACCCAACGATGCAGTCCTCATACATGTCGCTAATTGAAACCGATTTGCTAAAGCCGTATTCATATTTGAGGCTCCTTTTTGGTTTTGCTGTCAGAGTTCTTGACAACATATCTTCTAAATGGGAGATACGGTATTTGGGCAGTTAATTATGTGGACAGACATCATGGAATTTGGTGCTTCCTAAGTTACATGATCATCTTCCTCTTGTAATTTCTTGGTACTATCGAATCCCAGGTGATCACGCTTTGTCGTTTTGAGATTTTGTTATTCACCAAATCCAAACACGAAACTTTCTTTCAACTGAATTTGACTGATTAGCTAATCTCACCATAAATTTGTTTATATTTTTGGTTATTTTTTTAATAGGAATGTTTTTGAAAAAGTTATTAACTAATAATTTTTAATAGAAATGTAGGTCATGTTTTTAAGGTTTAGTAACACTTATAAGTGTTTCACCTGTGATTTATGTTAATTTATTAATTTATTAATTAATTAATAAAAAATAAGATTTAATATAATAAATGGAGAAAATATTGTTTATTTTACTTAAATAAGTAATATAAAAAAATAAATAATTATAATCTACGTATTTATCAATATTTTAATAATTAATAATTTATTATCTAACTATTTTATTAATAAAAATATATAAAAATTAAATTTATAATTTATATATATATATATATATTATAAATTATAATCTTATAGATAAAATAAATATACACAAAGATAATGTCAAATTTCCAATCACTTTTATCAAAATATTTATATCTTATTAATATAGTATATATTAAATATAATAGATTTAATTACATTTTATAACTTTTATTTATACATAAAATTTTATTTTAATTTTTTAAGAAGAAAACATAAATTTATTCTTTTTACTTAAAAAGAATAGCATAAACATTTTATAAAAATAAATATATATATTTTTATTTAAAAATTATCTTAAATAAATAAATTATTTATGCATAAAAAATAACATAAAATAAGGTGAATTACAATATGTGAAAATATACGAAAGACTCAAAACATATGCCCATTTATCTACAAAAGAATCTTTTTCTTGTTATTATTTATTATTTATTGTTTTAAAAATATAATCAGATTATGTTATCTCTTTATCTTTTTTAAAATTTACTCGATCTTAAATTTTATTAAATTAAAATATTATATTAATAATTTTCTCACTTCATTCCCTCCTCTTTCCAATCAAATTGACTGGTACTTCCTTTCCACGCTGCCCGCGTTTCAATCAATAAACAGGGTCAAAAGTGAGCCCCTGAATTACGCATTGCCCGGTCTGCCCGAAGACCTTTTATCGTCTCATTATATGATTCTTCTGGATTCAGTCTCTTCTAAAATCTCAGGTTCCAACAAGGTCTCAACCATGGCCAAAACCGCCGAAACCGTTGGTTTCATATTATTCTTCTTATTTGCTTTAGCACACGCTCGTTTTCCGTCTGATCTACTACCGCTAAACGAACGCATCAGCATTGAGCCTTCGAAGAGTTTGCACGATCAATCAGCGGCCGAACCAATCACCACCATCGTCCTACCAAGCGAAAGAGCCGAGACTAGACCAATACTTCCCGAAACTTACGTCCGAGCCACAGAATCAATTCCGGAACCCAAGAAGGTGTCCAAAAGTAACGATGGGACGCCATTAGAAATAATCACTTTTCGTAAAATGAAACGCCACTTCCCAAGGCGTCCCTTCCCCTTTGTTCGCCGTTGCCGTGACCAGCATCAGTCGTTCAGGCCTAGGGGATCACATCTTCAAGACCATAAAGAAATTCCATACGGCAATGATATGATCTTGTCCAGGAGTGCAGACAGGAGGTTTGATCCGGTGGTTCGCAGCACTACTCCAACTAGATGGATCACTGTCGGTCGATTCCCTGATGAGCATGACGACATCCACATGGACCACCGTCACAAGCATGTTCCGGTCCATCAACGTCGTCATGACCATCGCCACCATCATCATGACCATCGCCATCACCGTCACGAGCAAAGACAGATAGAGAATCAGGACGACCTCAAGCCGGGATTTCTGACAGGTTTCCGCAAGTTTTTGGCCCACATTTGAAACAATATGAGTATGTGTTGCTGTTAATTTTAGTACTTAACAGTAATGTGATAACGCTTCTTTATTTATTTTCCTGAGGAATGTGATTCTGCCCATTTACCATTGAGGTGTCGAAACATACATTACCCTACGTATGTATATGTACGACTTGTTTTGTATAAATGCTCGTGATATTATCCACCATTGCAAGTCTTAATCAAATCAAATAACAATTTTTTAGTTACAAATACTTTCGTTAGCAGCAAATCTTAAAGTGGCTCCAATATTTTGAACTTTCAACCAAATTTATGAACAAATTTGCTGACAATAACATGCCTGCATGTATGTTTAATCGGAATAGCAGATCGAATCCTCTGACAATTGAAATATTTACCCGTGTTTTCTTTTAATCTAACTCCAAATAAAAAGGGTAGAACGAAATTTTTCCCGTATTATAGAAACTTCGTCGCTTAAAAGCATGCCAAATGGGCAAATTCTTTGACACATGGACGATATCATGTCGAATTTTAATAAATTCAAGATTTCGCATAATTAATTTTTTTTTAGCTCTCCCCCAATTTCGACATACGTATTCCATTGGGCCGCATTTCACACCAATTAAATTTCGATGAATAATTAATTTACTTAAATAACTCCCCTTTTTTCTTTCCAGTTTGTCAAATTTCCATTATATATGATTACATGTAAAAAGATATAGATTATTTTTAAGATCAAACAGTAATTAATGTATTTAAATTTGTATTTTAAACAATCTTATTACATCCAGTTCTATTCTTAATTTATTGCAATTATGTAATAAATGTATTTTGATATTTACATGGTATCATTACACAAGTATATGAATTTTGTGATGAATTTGTAAAAAATGATGAAATATATATAAAGACCTTTATTTCAACAGGTCAACAGGTCAACAGTTCAGAATTTAGTCCTATGCTGCTGGGCTTAGAAGCCCAAGTTGAGTTTTACCTTTTTACGAAGTTGATGCCAAAGTCCACTTACTTCGCAGCCCCATCCTTCTCTTTTCCCGCCATCGCTAACCCTCGTTCCCATCCCTCAGTCTTCTCCGTCTGTGAAACCTTTCTATCACAACCCTTGGCTATTTTGGTGGAGAGGATAAACGGAAGAAATATAAGAAAAAAGTCAGCGGTAAGCCATTTGACATTATTCGGGCCAAGTTTCTGGGACCCTTTTTGAAATTTGGGAATTTTATGTTTTTTGTTGTCATTTTTATGTTAAAATCAAACTTTGAAACAAATGAATCTTTAGCTTTTTATTTGATAAATCCCATGTTCCCATTTTCTGTTGTATTTTTGTGAAATTTTGAAACAGAAATGGTGTAGATTGAGGAGAATATTGTATTCTAAAGCCGTGATGGAACAGGAAGTTGACAATGGAAGGGACGGAACAGTGGTAGATGTATTTAAAAAAACAAAAAACAAACATACAAACAAATTTGCAGTTTCCAAGGAATTAAATGCTAATTGTCTGAAACCATACTCCCGTAAGCAACCTTGACTGGTGTCTTTTTGTTGTAGTTTTGGTTCATCACTGTGTTTTTTTTTAAATGATGGGTGATATATTTTCGAGATACCTGACATTCAGTAATGCATCTGAGCTTGAGAAGTCCATGAATGAAAATTGATTATAATGATCAAAACAGTACAACATGATTATTGATCTTGGTATAACAATTGATAATAGGCAGGATTTCTATCCATGGTCTTTTGTAGATTGTCAATCTTGTTTGCCTTGTAACCCCTCCTTCCTTTCGTTATCTTTTCCAAAAGTTAGTCATTGCCTGTATCAAGCCTTTTAGCATTATTCATCCCCTTATTCTTGTGATTTATGTCCAAATGATATCTCCCCTTCAAAATTGTGATATTTTGTACTTCATTTTCATATTCCACTTGCATTAGTCAATGGAGCATAATTAGTTTTCTCTTTAGCTCTTACATCCGGACTTCAAGGAAAGTGGCAGGAGAATAGAAGGTATTCCATTTCCAAAGAAGATGTCAAAGTCGTTTGATGGAGCAGTTAAGACATATTCTGCAATCTGGAAAACACTTCTGCAAGCACATCAAGTATGTACAGTCGGTGATGATTAGTTTGTGCACGTATATTCCTAGGCATAGATTCAAATTACTTTATAAATGGAGACTAGAGGACTAAAAATTGTCGCTACACTGTTCTTTAGTTTTGTTCGTCACTAGATGATTTCATGTGGTTGCAAGGTAACAACATCTGGGAAACTCTAATATAAGGATTTACATTGAATCTATTTAATTCGGGTTTACAGTTGATATGGTGTTTTAGACAAGGTTTTCCCTATCATTATCATATTAGATTTAAAATTGTTATCAAATCATCTGAGATGTTCTCTAAATAGGGGTGATCTCATTGTATCTGTTAGAAATAGTTATGTTGTTGATTTTTTAATATTAAAATTGATGTTTCTTTTCCTATCATTTTCATTCTAAAACCCTATGATATTTTGTAACTCGCCTGTCCCGTTATCCGTCTATTCAGGACTTCATAATATTTGATGGATCACAATTCTGTATATTTTATTTGAAGTTCCCAGGGAATTCATTAGAGAAATGTTTTTTCCTTTTCTGCATCAATTGCACTTCGAGAAGCTGAACTTGTGATTACCTTTTTATTGTTCTCAGAGGCAAGGACTTTGTAGGTGTATTGAAGAGGTAGTCTTCTCTTTCACTTATCCTAGGCTTGATGTGCAACGCTCTCACTTCCTTCTGTCTTCTATGTTTCTAACAACTTATGTCTTTTGTAATTTTCATGATCTCCTCAATAATAAGGGGATAACATATAAGAATATTTAATATCATGCAGTTACTGTTTTAAAAGAAAGGCAATCATAGAACTGAAGCTAAACAAATGCTCTTTGACCATTAGAAGAGTGGCATATTTGCTATTATAATAGCAAAAAAAATATTTTACAGAGAAGGATAAGAAAATTAAAGATTTTCATTGACATGACTTGATCCTTACAATAAAAAGCCACTTTGTATATAGAGTTTACAAGGTTCAACAAAGGTATAACATGATTTAGGAATATAATGACCATAATTTATACCAATTGATCTTTTGGTCTATAACTTGGTAATTAGATTTTTCTCCAAATATCACCTTTAAAAATGAAGATTCTATAAAAGTAAAATCATCAGTGTATTTTTATGTTTAATATTTACTAATTTTATTCAATAAGTTACATTTTTAGGGTTAAAAATTTTAAAATATGTATTTTTTAATAAAAAGTGATGGAAATATTTTTTTTTTTGGATTTTTCTAAAAAATTTATAAATTTTTTAATACTCACTTGGATGCCACAAAAATAAGGTAGTTACTTGACACACCATATACTGGGTCAATCTAAGCACATTGCATGTAACGAGTGACATGATGCCACATGTCAACATGGTGTTGGTTTCGAGTTTGTCGCGTGGTTAACAGGCGTGTCACGCGTTGTCACGTGATTTTTTCGTTCTTTCCATCTGAATGTCATGCAATCTGTATTCGTGCTCTGTGACATTGACTCAACCTTTGTTGACTAGATTAATCCATCTCGCCACATGTTGCATTCTTATTATTGATTAACGTTATTAATTTTTCATTTTTTTCATTTCAATCCTTGATTTAAAGTTGATCTAATGGTCCAAATTCTACCCAAACTTAATTTAATTCCTTAATTTCCCCAAAAACACTAATGAGTCAAAAATTATCAATTTTTTTATCAGTTTTTGTTGTTAAGAGGAGAGATATTGATTGTATTTTTTCTTTTTTTTCTTTTAGGGTTTCATATTTTTAATCTTTCAAGAGTTATCCCCTCTCCCCACCTTTAGATCATTAGTCTTTAGTATTAACCAGTTAATCCTCGTCAATAGTAAGAGCTAATAGAAGGATGAGCGTCTCATTATGAAACTACTACAAGCTTGCTTCAAATGTGTTGTCATTGTTAGGTAATCTGAATATCAAATAGACAAGTTTAATGGCTAGAATTTTGTGCAGAATTATTCAGTATTATCGTAAATTTTAGTGTTACTGGCTGTATTACACAAAAATGCATGTAACAAGCCGAGTGGTTATCCCGCTGATTGATAATAAGATATATGATCCCTATAAAATAATAAGATATATCCATAATTGATTGTTATATGTGGTCATAAATGAAATGTGTTGCATGAAGCAACGTGGAATGTAGAAGATACACAAGTAGATATAGGCGAGATCCACCTGCCAAGCCTCTTCCTTATCAAACCTTGCAAGATTCAAACCTTAAAATAATTTCTTCCATAAACTATATAAATGTATCACGCCTAACTCTAATTTTGATTTGATGATCAACAAAAGTTTCTTTCATATTCAGACAACAATTAGAAAGGAGGGAAGGAATATTTGGCGTTATTTTTTATTGCGATATTTCTCTTATTAAAAAACACTTTTTTATTTGGAACAAAGAGACATAATGCCTTGCTACAAAAACAACGGCACAGAACATTAATGAAAATTCATGCCTATAAATAGGAAACGGCTTTGTGAATAAAAGTTGCCATCAACGCTTAAAAAGTACTTAAAACTAACCAAAACACAATACATTTTACTGAAACTTTAAAAATTATTAGAGAATCCCTAATAGAAACATGCTACTCTAATTAGCAAAGAACCTCCCAGATCAATTCAGGATCAAAAGAAGGCATTCTTGCTAGCGAACAGCCATCGTACTCCGATTCCTCGGCCATTGCCATGGAAAATTCAGTGCAAACAGAGGGTGATGAATTCTCAGACTTCCAAAACCCATCTTCTGAAACAGTCGGCGATAACAATTCATAGCTTGAATTATCACCAACCGTAAAAGGCAAAGACACTGATGACGACGAAGATGAGGAATCAACCTTGGAAGTTTTCTCATTATCACTGCAATTGTCATTAACCCTTGGCTCTGCCTTCTTTGCTTCCTTTTTGGCATTTTCTTTACTCGCCTTCTGACAAATGGATTGAATTTTGGCATCTACAGAGCTCTTCAAGGCATTTAATCTGCCATCACAAAATCCAAGCTTACTCGGGTCCTTCATATTTGGAAAATTCAAGCGTGCATATTGGCCTCTTAGCTTATAAGCTGCTCTGTCATAGGCAAATGCGGCAGCTTCTGCAGTTTCGTAAGTACCCAACCAAACTCTCATTCTGTTCTGAGGAAGTCTGATTTCGGCGACCCATTTGCCCCAATGCCTCTGTCTCACACCCCTATAATGCTTTTTCTTGACTGGAATGGTGTAAGTTCTTGGACGAATAGATTCTTGAACAGGGTATATTTGCGAATAAGCGATAAAATTGCCGTTTGCTCTGCTTTCTTCGCCGAATTTTTGGAGAAGAACTCTCTGGTGGTGATAAACAGAGGAACCTATTGGCTCGAAAACAGGGTTTGTAGTTGAACAAGGTGGTGGGCACTGAGAGAAAATGGAGTCCAAAGTGTTTGTACCTCCTGTTAATATTAAGTTCGATAGACAAGTTCGGATGTCATAACAGTCTGTGTAGGCAATAGGACCTTTGTTTTCTTGGATGCTGTCCATGGTTTTTTCTTATTTTTCGGAGTTATTTTTCCCCGGGAAATTGCCAAGGAAAGGTATCTGAACGCTCGGAAAAATGTACCCAAAATAGCGATTTTCTAGGAATCAGGATAGTAAAAAATCGTTCCCTTTTCCTATACAAAGAGAGATAAAGGTCTTGAAATGGATAAAGAAAATTTTTGGTTTCTGATAAACTGGTCCGTTAAAATATATGAATCAGTTTGTATGCAAGGAGCTACCAAGTTAAATCGATAAGAAATGTCGGGTTAACAAGAAGAAGAGGGTGAGAAGATTTAGTTTAGTCTGAAAGAGAGAAAGAAAGGCGAGATATTTCTCTTGGTTTTGAATAAGTGTTTGTATCAGAAAGCTTAATACTGCGATGGGTCTCCAACACTTGTGTATGTATTTATAGCTGCACTTTGCATTTCTACTTAGCATGATACCAAAATATTTATTTATTATTATTATTTTATTTTTGAATCACGCATCATTTATCTCATTTGAATATTTACAAGTTATATGATTCAAATAGTGAATAATATAGTTATTTATAAAAAAAATAGTAGATATATGTAAAGTGTCTCCAACACTTGTGTATGTATTTATAGCTGCACTTTGCATTTCTACTTAGCATGATACCAAAATATTTATTTATTATTATTATTTTATTTTTGAATCACGCATCATTTATCTCATTTGAATATTTACAAGTTATATGATTCAAATAGTGAATAATATAGTTATTTATAAAAAAAATAGTAGATATATGTAAAGTGTCTCCAACACTTGTGTATGTATTTATAGCTGCACTTTGCATTTCTACTTAGCATGATACCAAAATATTTATTTATTATTATTATTTTATTTTTGAATCACGCATCATTTATCTCATTTGAATATTTACAAGTTATATGATTCAAATAGTGAATAATATAGTTATTTATAAAAAAAATAGTAGATATATGTAAAGTTTTTCATGATAAAGGAAAATAACATTTATAATATTCTTAAAAATTGTAACTATAAAAATAGCAAATGTTAAACTCATATATTTTTAATACAAAAATATCAAAATATTTTCGTCTAAATTTTTTACATTAAATGTTATATAATTATATGTTATTAACTAATTAGATTCATTAAATGTTATACTCCAACAAATTAAATTATATCTTCAATGTTAGCACCAAATTAGTGTGTTATTTTATTTAATTTTTAAAAACTATTTTAGTAGATTCCCATACTTTTTTTTTCTCAAGCTAGGAATTAGAAAGGTATAACGGTCTAGCATTAGTGTTTTTTTTGTTGTTGTTATGAAATTAGCAATTTCTAAAAAAAAATCTCACTTTATATGTGAATTGTGATGATTACAAATTTGTGTTAATTAGTTTGTTTTATTTTTCAATTGATAAAAGCTTGTGTTAATTAGTTAGTTTGTGGAATTTTGGGTTTTTCGCACCGATTTGTCCCATTAACACTTACCTTAGTGGTGCAGCTGCTTCTGATAAAGAAGCTACTTTTTTTTTTTTTTATTGATTATAAGTCGGTTAGAGTCAGTCAGCTAGCTAGCTCTTCAATGTTCAATTTAAAGTCCTCTGTAGCAATAAATCCAATCCAATGGCCTCGCGTGTCTTTTTCAAACAGATATCTTGATTTTCTGTTTCATCCCGTGGAGAAGATTAAATATTTTGACTTTTTATCAACAATCAAATGCTCTTTTCGTTGAATTATATCTTTCACAAAAGTCAGCTCCTCCAGCTGGTATATATGTGTAAACAAGTATTATGACCTTTCTAGGAACCTGCCTTATCATTTGCTATTTTGCTAAATCATAAATGTTTCCAAACCTTCTTTTAAGCTATGAATCATTCAACTTAGCAAAAAGCGTATGCATGCAAACTTGCAAAAACCAAATGATCAGTATCTGTCTCGAGATACTAACCCCTATATTAACAATAATTTACTTAATTAAATTACTTTAGTTCTTTTTTTCTTTTCTTTTCTTTTTACCAAATATTACTTGGAAGTGAAGTATTGATTTTTTTTTTTTAAGAATCAATACTTGCAAGGAAAATCCGTATGAAGTACTGAATTTAGAATTTTGTTTAAAAGTTTCCTACCTTTACAAATTTAAGATCATTTATAAATTTGAAACAACAATAATTAAATGATATATTTATAACAAATTATTATTGTACATATATCACTTAACTATTTAAATTATCTTAAATTTATTACTTAATTATATGATTCATTTCAAATTATTTATTAACTTTAGGAGGTATTTGGAGACAAACAAAATCTTATAAGTGAAACTAACTTAATAGTTTAGTTTTATAAACAATACTAAAAATAAATATAATAATTATGTAATATTATTTGAAGTTTATTGAGTAAAATAAGACAAGTTTTTGCACCTATATTTTTTAAGAAATTTTTGTATCTTACTTATTTCATGATACTTATTATGTTATTAATATCGTACCAACATCTTACACTCCACTAAAATTTAGGCACTTCTGTAAGCCAACCATAAGACTAATTTTCCCAACACCCTAAGCCTAATTAATGTTCCACAAAATAAAATAAAAAGGCACCCATATACGTAGTATATATATATATATGATCATGGAGCATTAAAGGCGTAAAGTTAGTCTTGAAATGCAACTGCTTATTTATGGCATGTCTGGCTAATGGCTATGTCCTTTTGGACGAGCTCGTGAAAATTGAAAAGACATCCCCATAATGTTCAAAATTATTGACTCTCGCCAACGTACCAAAAGCAGCTTTTTTTAAAGCATGTGAACAGAACTAACCTTTTTCATTCACCCTCAAGTGCATTCCTCAAATAGTATTTATCCCCTTTTATTGACTGTCGCCAACATACCAAAAGCAGCTCTTTTTAAAGCATGTGAACAGACCTAACCTTTTTAATTCACCCTCAAGTGCATTCCTCAAATAGTATTTATCCCCTTAGATCTCTTTCTTCATGTTATAGCTTATTTCCTTTTTCTTTTGACCATTTCCTCTCTAGTCTTAATTAATCCAACTTCTCAGAGAAATTCACCTTTCTATTGTACCATCAATAATAGTTTAAGTTTCAATTAATTGAAAAGGGACCAAGGGTAATGAGGTAAATTGTTGTAAGAGTTTATGAATAAGATTTGACGTTGGTAGAATTTTTTAGACAGCTATGTAACATATTATGAAGGGCTAATTGCCTAATCTTAATTTTTCAATGATACAGTAGGGGCATTTAATCAGAGTTTCACCTTTACAAGTTTCGTTGACTGAGGTACTGTAACAAATGAAGCGTTTTAACGATATCAATTGACTACCACCCATGAAAGTTCCACCAAAAACCCTCAACAAATATTACTTGTTTCACAAATACAAAAACATTGGACCTGAGATTACGAAAAACTTAAATGGGAGATTGAACATTTGCGTTCAAAAGAATATATACGAGATATTGTTGATAGAACAAAGGGTCCACAAGAAAGAAACTAAAGAGATAAAAATCTCATTTAACGAGACAAAACACCCCTCAAATCTAGCTATCAAGGACGCCAATAGGACTAATCAGGCTTCATCAGGTAATGTTCGAATAATTCATACCATGCATGATGGACCTATTATGGAAAGTCATATTCCAATAATTCAAGAAAAAGATACGTCTAAGAAGTCAGAGACACGAATTAATTGGTTTATAGTTTGAAACATGAGGAGCCAATTTATCCTATTACCTCTGATGCATGCGAGGTTTTCTTGCCTCGTGATGACACTTTGGTCATTACACTCAAGATTGCACACTATAAAATGCACGGGATTTTGGTAGACAATGGTAGCTCTTCATATTTATTATACTTATCCACTTTATGGGATATGAGGATATACACTAAAGAGATTACACAATAATAAATTATGTTAGTGGGTTTCAATGGCAATGTAACCATGTTAGTAGGGACCATATATTTATCAGTCTCCGTAGAAGAAGCAATAATTCTTATCAATTTTGTGGTATTAAAACACCCTCACATCTTACAATGCAATTTTGTGTACATCATGGATCCATAAGATGAAAGCATTACCTTTTACGTATTATTAGCTCATTAAGTATCCTACTATCGAGGGGATTAAAAAAATCAAGGGAGAACAAGACAAGATGAGAAGTTGTTATAATATCGCCATGAGAAATGCATTACCCCTACTGTCGAAGTAGCAATTAAAGAACAAAAATTATTCGAATGGGAGGAGAATACTACGAACAGAGGAACAAACTTTGATGGTAAACCTCGATGATTATGACATGATTCACATACAAGATATAGGGGACGATAAATCTATGAATATCAACTCTAAATTGACCCCTTTGTTGAAAGTTGCATTTAGTGATTTTTGCATGATAATGTTGACCTTTTTGCTTTGAAGCCTAAAGAAATGCCTAACATCGATTCTAACATCATTTCCCATAAATTATGTGTTGATCACACCATGAAATCGGTCCAACAAAGAAAATGAAGATTCATTGGAGATAAATACAATATCATTAAAAAGAAAGTAAATTCTTTAAAGAATGTGGGTCGGATTTGTGAAGTGGCATACCCTACTTGGGTATTGAATGTGGTGTTAGTGAATAAACTAAGGGGGAACACTAGATGTGTCTCGACTTCACATACCTGAATAGGGAGACATCAAAGGATTATTTTCCATTACCTAATATTGATCAATTAGTCGATGTAATAGTTAGTTTCGAAACAATGAGTTTTATGGATCCTTATTTGAGTTATCATCAAATCTAAATTCATCCTAGAGAAGAAGAAAAAACCTCGTTCATCATGAAAGAAGGTACCTAATGTTATACAAAGATGTCATTAGGCTTAAAAAATGCAGGGACTACTTATCAAAGGATGATCAACAAAATGTTTGAAGATCAAATCAATCGAAATATGAAAGTCTATGTGGAAAACATGATAGTAATACCAAGTATGCTAAGGACCACATTTCTAAATTTTAAGATGTTTTTACTATAATAAAGGATTACAAGTTTAAGTTTAACCCAAAAAAGTGCATATGTAGGTAACTTTGGGTAAATTCCTAGGGTATTTAATATCATTCGAGAGCATAGAAGTCAATCCAGACAAAATTGCGACATTAGTGAACATGAGATCTCCAAGTTATTTTAAGGAGGTTTAACAATTAAATGGTCATATAACTAACTTTAATGGCTTCATCTTCAAATGTATACCATTTTTTTTATTGTGGAAGAAAAGCAAAGAGTATATACAATTTAATATTATTATTATTGTATACAATTTAATAATTAATGTTAAATTTGTGAAAGAGAAATAAGATATGTATTTTTCACATAAACTCATGCTCAACCACCGCTTAAAAAGTAAGGATTGAGCATGAATTTTTTGGCTCCGTATTTTGTTATATCATTATTTAAAATGTTGTTAAACGCTCCACCGTATAATAATTATCCTATCATAAGTTTTAGTATGGGTTGACAAAAAGTATGTTTTAGACTAACGTGGATTTTGGTCTCGCATGGCAGACTAGTTTAGTGGTTCTTGCTCCTCTATCCAATAACTAAGTTAATATTATATAAAAATATATTTATAGATAATATTATATTATAATAATTAAAATTTATATTAAATTTAAAAAATATATTTTTAATATTAAATTAATGTTAATCATGTCATTTTCTCATTGATCCTATTTTAAAAAAAATACAAAAATAAAATAACTTTTAATCTAAATATCGATATTTTTTAATATTCATATTATTATTTTGGTATTTATTATTGATTAAGTTCTTTAATGGTATCTTAAAAACACATATATTTATAAAAATATTCCATTTAATAAAAAATAAAATGTAATTTAGTTATTTAATTTTTTTATTTTCTTTCTATCTTTTCATCTTTCTCTCTCTTTTTACTTATTTTTTCATTCTCTATTCTTTCTTTTGTTTGTCAAACCTCTATTTATTTAAATCTATTCGTTTCTTTTATACTAAATAATAAACCATAAATCATAAATTATAAATCTTAAAAATTAAACACAAAACTATAAATCATAAACCATAAATAGTAAATCTTAAACCTAAATACTAAATATAAAAAGAGAGAATAAGAAACAAAGATGTAACATTTTAGATAATTTATGTATTTTTAAAGTGTCATTCAAAAATTTACATAACAATAGATACGAAAAGATTAATATGTGTATTAATAAAATAAATATCATAAACTCTACTTAGCATGTCAATTTGACACTAAGAATTTTCATGACACTAATGGGATTTGAAATTACCATTACCATTCTCATCTCACCTATTTCTTATTTCCATTGTTTTTTAGACAAAAAATATACAATTAATTAAAAAAAATCAATAAAATGAACCGAGAATCATACAATTCGAAAAGGTAATTTTTGGATTAAGATTGTTATTAAAGAACAACGTTATTTCATACAGGGGTTCAAGTCAGAATTTTTTAAAAAAATTATCTCACAAATCTTGTTCATACTTATTAGGAGCGATCGAATTAGCATCCCGAAAGTTTCAACAATTATTTACAAAATTATAAACGTAATTTAATTTAATCTAATCTTATTTTATTTTATTTTATAATTAAATTAAAAATATTATAAGAATATTTTATTACTTAACCCAACGAACTTTTGCAAATTTCTTCTAAAGATTTTATTTTATAGAAAATTATTTTATAGGGCCCATTGATGTGATCTTGTTTTATTTAATAGGGCCCACTAATACTATGGATAATCATGATTATCTTTGAATGCGATGTCTCTGTAATCTAGCAAGCTAGCTAATCACTCCACAAGCGTCAGATAAAAACAACTTTATTTTAAATAGTAAAACTATATTTATTTTTTTCTCTTGTATTCTACAAGACCAATAATTAATTAAATGTTCACACGTTAGGGCAAAAAAAAAAAACTTGTCCCATACAAAGTTAATTGCTTCTTCGTGCATTTCTATTACATCATAATATATAATGAACTAACTATTTGCATGCATATGAATTTATTTAAAAACAATGGCGATCTACTGTTTATTTCGAAGAATGTTCTTTAATTAGTTTTTGCTATATACGAGAGAGTTGGGTAATGATCTAATACATTATATATATATATCTTTATATATATATAAGTACACACGTTACTGAGAGAAAAACAAATACTTAATTATAAATTTAGAAGCACGATAGAAGTAAATCTTTCTTGAAAACGTAGCTTTAAACAAGATTCAAATTAATTATCCCAAAGAAACAAACAAACAAAAAAATGCCCACTCAAACATAATAGAGATAGGAGTCAATGATTGACTTAGAGGAAAGTAAGAGAATATAAAAAGAATGACACCCATCTTATCAGTAATTATTCATTTAGAAAAAAAGAGTGATTTTTGTCAACTTGTCATATGATATAGTTGAAATGGATGGATACCATTAGCTTTTTATAATTAATCCATCTACATTATTACAACTAATATAGTATTTATACATCCTTTAAAGTATATATTAAATTAAGATTTATCATTATTTTATATATTACTTAAAATACATATCAAATTAAGATGTATAATATTACTATTTGAAAAATTATTTATTGATATTAAATTATTATTGATTTAGTGTTCTACACTATAAAAAATAAATACAATAAAATTTATTGAATTAAAATAACAATAAATAAAATTACTAAGAAGTATTACATAAGTTATTTTTAAATTAATATATTATTTCTCATCTATTTAAAGATAAATTAATAAATATATTATTAAATTATTATAAAAATTACAAATATATAATAAATTTTATCAAGTTATAATAACATTACTCACATATTATTAATGCTATAAATATATCACTAATTATTTTTTATTAATATAAATTTACTATTAATTTTTTTTGTTAATGGTATAAATTTATTATCAATTTTTTATTAATTATATAAATTTATCATAATAAATATAATGTAATTATTGAAAAATAAAATAAAGATAAATATATATCATTAATTATAATTTAGTATGATTTTTATGGATATAATTAAAAATATGTTTATAATTTTAAAAATTATTGGATAGTGTATTTATTAACTTATCTCCATTTAATCATATTGAGTTTTTTTTATTATAAATTTAATCATATTGGAATAATGGGTCCTCTTGATCATTCATATAACGTTGAATTCGATGGCTCCTGGTCAGGTCGGTTTGAAAATTTCCAATCTAGTGCGTAGCTACTAGCTAGTGATATTCATACCTCTTTCCTAATTCCACCACCTCCAACACCTCTTCAAAGCTTCAAAATTTATTTGCATATTTGATATAATATTTATTAATAATTTATATAATATAACCATAGAATAATTTATATTTTGAATAATATTTAAATTATCTAATATA
The DNA here is from genome assembly GCA_037013495.1 of Hippophae tibetana. Classification (NCBI taxonomy): domain Eukaryota; kingdom Viridiplantae; phylum Streptophyta; class Magnoliopsida; order Rosales; family Elaeagnaceae; genus Hippophae; species Hippophae tibetana. The sequence goes on along the minus strand of CM072804.1, from coordinate 2,740,843 downwards.
TTTTTAATTTCCTATTAAAATAATTTAATAATAAAAAATTATTTAAATTAATATATATTTTGTTTTTATATTTTAAAAATAAAAATTATTTTTATTTGAGATGGAAGAAAAAATAAAAACACGTAATTATAAAATTAAATTTTAAATAAATTAAATAATTTTTTAGTACAATTTAAAAATTTACATAAACTTATAATTTTTATTTTATAAAATATATTCAATACTATGTTACAAATATCATTCATATATATACAGTAAAAAAACGATCCCATAGATAACCTAATTAATAAGTTCTAGAATTTTGGAGTCTCAATTAGTAGGATTTTGATTTTATTGTATTAGAGGGATAACAGTATCTTCTCATTGGTAGTGTGCACGTTAGTGAGATTGTTGTTCTTTTAACACAAAAAAACGGGTTTACGATTAAAGACTTTATTATATAAAAATGTAAAAAATATTGAAAAAATCAACTATTATTATTAACACAAATAAGATATATAAGTTTTTTTTTTTTTTGTATCATTAGAGGGATTGTTGCATGACACATTATAGAATAATTTATTTTACTCTCTATTGTTATAAAAATAAAAAATGTAAATGAAATTGACAATAAATATTAATAAAGATTGTTTAACACCTAATAGCTCTTACGATTTTATATAGCTCATTCTGTTGAAAGGGTATATAACTTTGTTTTCATACGTGTCTTTGAGTTGTATTTACTTTAAGGGAGCTCTATCTTACGATTTTGAGCAATTAATTTTAATCATTAAATATAATTAATTATTTTAATTATAAAATAATTTAAATTAAATAGTACATATATTATTATAGAACTGATTAGATTGCTATGATTTTTTACATCTATTTAGGATTTAATTCTAAAAGGTATTTAAAATAAGATAACAATTACTATAAATGTAAGATGATTTTATAAGAAAATATATTTTTGGTTTATTATGAAATCAAGGGCCTGTTTGGCATTGAATTAATTTTAAAAACAGTTTAATATGTTTAGCCATATTTTTTAAATTACAATTTTTAAAAAATATATAAAAATATTAAGAAACGTAAATAAATTGTTACTTGTTAATAATCGTCGGTTATTATCTTAAAAAAAAAAATTGATATTAAAGAATTGTAATTATGAATATAACTGTTTTCCTCCGTTGCTATGATATCTCTATGTCCACTCTTAGTTCTAAAAAAACAAAAATATGTAAACACCACTCACTTGTTTTTACTGTTTTAAAGAAGACATTGGAAACACGAAGATCTACATTTCCGTGAGACGGAATGGCAGACATTAATAGTACATTACTGTTATTACTCCCACGTATTCTTATTTGTTTATAAATTTTTTCTTTCTAATATTATTTGAAATTTAGAAACTTATATTGTATAGCCCCTTAACGGAACCTTTTTGCGCCTTTCAAAAAATAAAAGCAAATAAGTTAAATTGTGAAAAAATAAAAATAAAATGTTATGAGCTAAATAATACTTATTAACAACTTTTTAGTATATTAAAATGGATAAAAAAAAACAGTTAACTTTATGATTTCATGAAGAAGAAGAAGAAGAACATTTTCTTTTAAATGTTAAATAAAGGTGGGGCTAATTCAGGCAGGAAGATTTATAAAAAAAATATCAATTTTAATTGCATCCTAGGTTATATACTTTAATATGTAAAATTATTAGGATTTGTCCCTTAGAAATTTAGAAGTATATATTTGCAAATTTTATGGACCTAACTATAATTTCTCTTGAAAAAAAAGAGGTACAAGAGCCCGAAACAGCCTTTTAAGGGTTGGGCGGTTAACAAATGAACTGAAATAAAGTACACGAACTTATTTATATTTAATAATAAAAACATAAAATTGATATATTTAAAATTTTAAAAAAATAAGAATAATATGTTTAATAATTAAAATATATAATTATATATATATATATATATTAAGATAATTTAAATCTAATTTAGAGTTACAATTTATGATATAATGTTTATGATTTAAAATTTATTATTTAAGATTTAGTGATTATAATTTAAGCTTTAAGTGGTATTTGCTTTACTGAAACAAGAATGAAATTAAAATTAATTCATTATAATTTCATGTTTAATTGTGATAAAAAGTAGTTAATCAATTTATAAAATAGAAATAATTTTTTCTCACTTAAGAATCATGATTCAATTCCTATCTTAATTTTTATGTTTCAATTTTACCTCAACTTCAAATATAGTCCTAAATCTCAAAAACTTATTTAGAGAAATAATAATTTTAACCTTAAATCTTAACCCAAAAATATAACACTATATCCTAAACCCTAAATCTCAAAATCCCAAAATCCCAAAATCCAAAACCCAAAATTCTAAACCTTAAAAGAAACCTTATTTAGAAAAATAATAATTTTAACCCAAAACTCTAAATCTTATACCTTATAACCGAAGTCCTAAACCCTAAACTATAAATCCCAAACCATAAACCTCAAAACCTTAAACCATATTTTAAAAAATAATATTATTTAAACTTTAAAGAATATATGACTATTAAGGTAATATATAATGTTTTCTATTCTATTCAAATTGTAAATCAAACACTTAATACTGATTCTTTGATTCTAATAGTCAAACCAAATAATACTGTTTGATTTCCATTCACATTTCAATTTCATTCCGTAAGCTAAACATCACTTTAGAGTTTAACGATCAATAAAAAGTATATTATTAATAAATCAATATTTTTTTTCTTATTTAATTTTTTTTTTTAATTACTAACCTCAAATTTTTGCCTATTTTACTCTTGATTAATAATAATGTTTATATCAAACCCGAACTTTGAAATTGTCCAATGCAATTCCCTTCCAACAACTAACCAATTTCATAGGTTAAAAGTACTCTATCTATCTTATATATTATTTTAATATATGTTTTATTAATAATATCATGACATATAATTTAAAATATTACTTTTAATGTAGAGTTTTTAAAAGCTTTGATGATTTTTTTAAATGACTTATCATGACCTTGTTAATAGAATAGAATTTAAGACATATTTTGATACTTGTATCCAAGTTAATGTATTGATAGATTCAATGTCTCATGTTATTAAAAAAATTAATTTTAATACTTGAATTTAAGTATTGATATCAATTTCAATCATTTTAAATAGTATTTTTTTGGGTCAAAATTTGTCACATATATTCTATATGTCAAATTGGACAAGAAAATTTGTGAAAACTTGAAGGAAAAAAAAGGCAAATAACCAAAAATAATAATCTAATGGTTAAAAAAAATACCAACAATTAAATTGATATATTTAAATGAAATATAAAATATATATATACATTAACTAGTTTATCGAATCTCATATAATAATAATTAAAGAAGTTTAAATACACGATTAATTTTTTTATGTCAACATATTTCTATTATCATTAATAATTTGAGTTAAATTTTTTAACAAAATTACATAAAAATTTAGAATAAAAAAATTACATTATTAATTTTTTTTCATCAGATCATTAAACTGATGAAGTTAATAATAGTTAATAAAACAGAGGTCAGGGGATTAGGGTTTAAAAAATATTAAATAATCAGTCTAGATAGCAACAATGCTTTCTTTTTCTTTGTTAAACCGACAATAATTTTCTTTTCTTTTTTGTTTGGTTAATACGGTAAGGACGGATATTTGAGTGAAAGAGTAGGAAAATCGCAGAGATGTTTTCTCAAAACTTCCAGCATTCTGATTCTCTGAATGTTAATGACATATTATAAAAAAAAATTAAATGTGCTCCTATCATAGTAGACTATTAGTTTTTAAACTCTTTTATTTCATGTTGTAGTTAGTTGCCGTTGTAACTATTTCTTTTTATTTTTCTTTACTACTTGTCGTATGCGAGGTATAGTGTAGGAATGAGTTAGTTACTCAAAATACAATTTGGAACCACGTTTTGAGCAACGATTTTGCCTATTAGCGTTAGACTCACGAGAGAAACACTCAACTTGGAATTTTGGGATTTGTTAACTTGTTTTTTCTCTGTTTGTATCAGATTTCTTGAGGAATAGTCGATGAACTTTCCTTTTTGTTCTTAGTGAAATATTGTTGATCAATTCAGTTTTTGTTCTTATTTATCTTTGAAATATTCCCTGCATCAGTATTGGTATTAGAGTTATTCATAAGAGTTGTGCAAAATTCCATTCTTCATTGAAAAATATTACAAAAATGAAGCAATTTATGATGTCATTAAGATGTATACTTGCCATATACTATTAGTGAAACCTTGGCAACATTATGTAAATGTAACTCACAAAGGAAAACAAAACATCTATTTATTTGATTGGAATGATAGGAAAATAGCTCACTACCAATGGTTATCCAAACACTCACCAACCTACAAAAGAACTATCATCCAACTCCAATGCCAAACCTAAGATCATGCTTACTACTAGTGTCCAAGGATTTCTTAGAAAAGCACAAAGTACCAAAGTGTTGATAGCCCTTTGAACCATAGAACAAAAGGAATCGTTCCATACCCATCTACCCTTGGTTCAAACTTTACTAGAGGAATATGCAGAACTTTCACTAGAGGAGATGTCCTCAGAATTATCACATATAAGTGACATTAAACATCATATAGACTTCATAACTAGATCCAATTTACCTAACTTATCCCATTACATGCGTATCCCATAGGATCATGAGATCCTATAACAAATAGTGGATGATCTGTTATATAAATTTTTTATTCAAGAGAATCTTATGTTATGTCCCGCTCAAATTAACCCTCAAAATCTAAAGAAATGATGTTTGCCTAAAAGATCTAAATTTTTCTACAAGTTACTACATGAGAAAGTTTTAGAGTGACCTAGTGATTTTTAGAGGAAGCTAGAGTTGGATGAACTCAACTCAAGCCTAGAAGATTCTAGAATGTTTCAGAGTACACTAGCATGTGTTGGAAGATGCTAAAAGGTACTAGAAGGTGTTGGAGTATTCTAGAACATGCTGGATGGTTCAGGAAGGATGTAGAAGTCTCTAGAAGCTTTCGGAACATTCTAGAATTTGCATGAAAGAACTAGACAATCTTAAAAGACTTTAGAGTTGACTAGAACAATGTAGATATTCTTGTACATTTTAGACATAGAAAGATCTAAAAACTTGTGGCATAATCTTAAGCATAAAGATACTATAAATAGACCTATTGGTCTTCATTTGTATTCATCATTGGGATCCTTGGAAAATTGTAAGATAACCTCTCTAAGAGCAATACAAGGAAGTCTTTACAAACTCTCTTTTGTTCTTGTTTTGCTCTTGAATCCTCTGAATCTCTAAGTCTTTTTCAAGTCTATTTGGAGTGTTTTGTTCGTGTTGAAAGACATGTTTAATACAACGGACCGTACTAAGTACCGCACGATTGTTAATTGAAGTCTAGGGTCATGACACTTAACCCTTGTGCTATTCCACCATTGTTAGTACCCAAGAAGAATAGTCCAATAAGGATGTATGTGGATAGTAGGGCTATTAATAAGATTACCATCAAATATAGGTTTCCAATACATAAAATGGAGGATATGCTTAACAAGTTACAAGGTGTATAAATGGTTAATGATATCTTTTGGCTTGTGTAATACCTCTAGCACTTTCACAAGACTCATGAATTAAGTCCTAAAACCATTTTTCAACAGTTTTGTGGTTGTCTATTTCGATGAAATCTTGATACATAGTAAGAGTGAAGAGGAACATGTTGAACATATTAGGCTAGTTTTGGATGCAGTTAAATTGAACAAGTTGTACCTGAACTTAAAGAAATATGAATTTTCTACTACAATGCTACTAATTTTAGGGTTTATAATCAACTTAAAGGAAGTTTCTGTTCATGATAGAAAAGTTGAACCCATCAGGAGTTCACCCTAACCAACAAATATCCATTATGTGAAAAGTTTCCATGGGTTAACAATTTTCTATAGAAGGATCATTAGAGGTTTTATCTCTTTAGTTGCACTCATCACTAATTGCCTCAAAAAAAGGAGGTTTCAATGGGGTTTAGTATACGTGGCTAGCTTCCAACTCATCAAAGATAAACTTAATTAGACAAATGTCTCCATGATAGGTATTGGGACAATTTTATCTCAAGATGGAAGGCATATAGAGTTTTTCAATAAAAAAAACTCAATGAAACAAGATAAAATGGAGTGTTTATGAGTAAGAGTTTTATGTCATTATTAGAGCGTAAAGCACTCAAAACACTACCTTACTCAAAAGGAGTTTGTGTTATACATTGACCATCAAGCAATGAAATTCATCAATCCGCTAAAAAAAATATGTCGAGCACATGCTAGGTGTGTAATTTTTCTACAAAAATTCACCTTTGTGTTCAGACATAAATTAGGACAATTAAATAAAGCAATCGATGCTTTAAGAAGGAAACATAACCTGTTACATACTCTGAGAAATGGATTGATTAATGTTGATCAATTGTAGGAATCCTATGTAAATGATGAGGAATTTAGTCAAATATGGACTAAGGGTAAGAACTTTTGAGAATATTGGAGAATTTCATATCCAACAGGGATACCTATTCAAGGAAAACCATTTATATGTGCCAAAGACTTCTTTATGCGTTCAACTAATTAAAGAGTTGCGTGAAGAAGGATTATCTACTCATTCTGATGCATTATGCTAGTTTCGATCTCTATCATCATTTGATAGAGGAGGTTTCAAACCAAATCCCTACGTTTCTTCTTCGTAAATTTAGCTTCCCAAATATTCCTAAGACTCTTAAAAACATTAATTTACATCTACCTTTATACATCTTTAATGATATATCACATGAATTATTTAACAAATTAAATCAATTCTAAAATTTTAAAAATAATTCTGACAATATAATGGGCAAATATACATGTTATTAACATTATTATAAAATTTACGATGTTTCCACCTTTTAGGTAAACTTTTAGAATTTAGTAATTCTTGATTTTTATAGATTTTAACAAGGTATAAGAACCAAAAACCTTGGCCTTCATCAAAAATTGTGCTAAAAGTAATTTTACTCATTAAACGTGCTTCTGTAACAGCACCTTAAAAAAAATATGGAAACTGCACCTTTGGACCAGACATAACTTGATCAAACTATCGCCTCAACGGAAGAAACCAATGCCACACAAAACCTAGCTTTGTGAGGTCTTAGGGGAAACATGTGGAACGTTAACTTCTTTCCATGAGGCAAAAAATAAATAGCACCAGAAGGAAAGGGGTAAGTTTATAATTAAAATTAACAAAATGAGGTCGAAACAATACCAAAATGATCGGGAAAACCTTGCCTCGTTTAATATGCCACCTTAGAGAGACCCCAAGGATGATAAGTACACAGGAAACTTAATTTACGAGGCAGTCTATAATATGTAGTCACAAGAAAAGTACTAAAATGATAAATCTGGAAACGAAGACCTTCATGGTGCTAGATTCAAGTATCTCATGCTTTAGGTTTGCTTGCGCTTTTGTACATGTTGTCAATGACATTCTGTGTAAAACAGAGGGAAAAAAATCATACTTCCAGTATCAAAGTGGATATACAGTGGAACCAGAATCCAGACTATGACAAAGACATGAAAATAAATGTTATAAACAAAAGGCTTTGCATAAGCCAATCTTGGAACCGGAAACCAATGTCCTAAGGCATTCACAGTTATCGTATCAAGACACAATCTAATGAAATGCTTGCTCCAGCCTTGAGATTTGGATTAGAAAATCATATCATTACTGGTACTTTATGATGTGGGATGAAAAAAATTCACACATAAAGAGTTACCTGATAGTGCTTCAGCAACTGCGGTCTCTTCTTCTTATATGTTGGAGTTATGAGGTCACGCTCCATGTCAAATGGCACGGGATCTAGGTGAATAGCTTTAATAAACTCAAAACCTTTCAACTGGGAAGAATAATAGAGAATTAAAAGATATCAGTTATTAGGTGGAGATAAAAGTTACTCAAGATGTAATTAATGGTGCCAAACTTGAGAGAACCTTTTTCTCTTTGGCAATCTTGTTGAGCTCTCCTAGTAGGTAATCCTTTGCCCTTGGATCTTCGCATAGCTTATTGAAGTCACCAGATATACCATTTTCTTCAGCCCAATGTTCAAGTGCTTGCTTGTTAGGGTTTGCAACAGCAATAAGGAAAGACTCAAAACTGTTCCCGTAAGTCCATATCTAAAATAAAAATAATAAAATTAAGGTAAAAAACACTGTACTCTTCTCAGCTGGAACAAACCATAACAAACGCCAGATGGAAAAAAGTTCAAATGTAAGATAATATTTATTTATTAAAGTTTTTTTTTCTTTTTGGGTTAGGGGGTTGGGGTGCGGTTTCTTATACTGGGTTTGGAAATTAATTCATTTAGTTTTTCAGTCCATATATCCATCGGAGTAGATCAGGCAGAAAACAAGAACACTAAAACTTTAGAGCAGTTATGATTTTAAAGCTGAAAAAAGTCTTGATAATAACCAATGGAGAAATGAATCCTAAATTCCTTTTAATCCACAAAAGTGCACAAGAGGCTAATTTAACAGTGGATAGAACGGTCTGTCAATGATTGACAATGCCAAAACCTTGGGCATAAGAGAGAATACAGCTTATAGTGAAAAGAGCACATGAGACAATACAATGTTTTTCCCAAAACTAAAGGCAGCCTAAAGGCATGAAAATATTAAGCAGATTTTTTCTCAAAAGATTACACAAGCTGATTATCTCATGCTCAAGGTGTCAGTATCATCTATAGATCAACTTTTTTTATTCATTCTAATTTTTTATTAAGACAAATACAAGACATGGAAATGGTGAAAGAAGAATTGAACTTACTGAATCAATAGCGGAAACTTCACCATATATGTTCTCTAAGTTTTCAACAGCAACATATTCTCCTTGTGAAAGCTTGAAAATGTTCTTCTTGCGGTCAATGATTTTCAAGCTTCCGTCTTGTTGCCATTCACCAATATCACCTATAAGATACATATTAGAAATATTGAGACAAGACAGAAGTGACAACCATTCAGGGAATTGAACCAAAATAGATGGCAAAGTGGCAAAAATTGCAGCATAGGCCTTAAAACAGAAAAGCATAATTGCTTACAGAAATGCAGGTTTTAATGGTGTTATAATGCCTTACAAAATTTTGCTCTAGAAATCATATATTTTGGGTACCTTAAATCGAATGGTTCATTGATACAAGCAGTCCATTTTTGAATTAAGAAACCCATACAAGATACCTGTATGAAACCACCCATCAATCATAACCTCTTTGGTGAGGTCTTCACGTTTGAAGTATCCTGAGAACAAAGTGCTCCCCCTTACACATACTTCTCCACAAGGTGTGTCTGAAAGTGCATCATATCCCATTTCAGGTACAGATTCCAGGCATACTTCTACATTTGGTACTGGGGGGCCCACTGTACCAAGCATTGACAGTTCATTCGGTAGTGAGACAAATGTCCCAGCACAAGTTTCGGTTAAACCTACACGATGATTGATGTGAAATCCATTATCCACGTTCATCAAATAATATGAGGCAGCATGCAAGCTAGAGAGGATATGCATATATAAGAGGTACGTTGTAACTTCTGAAAACAGCATACCATATCCTTGCAAAACATGAGCACAGGCCACCACTCGTAAGAAAGCTTCAACATGGGTAGAAAGAGGTGCCGCTCCAGAAAGAATAAGCCGTACGTTACCTCCCAAACCTTCCTTTACCTTAAAGAATAAGCAAAATCAATGAGATGCAAAGCAGACAACATGAGAGATACAATCATTGTTCATAGAACATGTGGAAGGTCAATCGGCATATCCAATACCTTATTAAAGACAATTTTGTCACATAATGGAGATGCCTCTCCATGATTATGCCCCTTTTTCATATTATGATATTTGCTGTGAAAGAGGAGGAAAAACATTCATCAGATGGGCAGCAACAACATCATTATTTAGTCCCTTTGTTTACAAAAAATGTCTTTAAATCCCTTTGTTTGTGAAAAATGTGAGACAAAGTTAACTTTTCATCCAATTTTTCGTTAAATATAACGGAATAACACATATGTCACTTGTATGTTTATATTTTTCGATAGTCATATATAAAAAAATAATATTTAATTAAACAACTACTCAAACTTTTTAAGACAAAAATTTCCTTTAAGATTAAACAAAATTTTCAATAAATCTTAATCAAAATTTTCATTGTTTAATATCTAAAATTACACATTAGATAATGAAAATTTAATTTAAGTTTGATAGAAAGATTTGTTAAAAAAATTGACTAATTTTTTTACTTAAAAATTACTTTATTTAATATGTCTACCGAAAAATAAAAAAAAATGTATGTGTCACATGTGCTATTCTGTTATATTTATCGGAAAATTAGATGAAAAGTTAATTTTACTCTTATTTGGTACCTTTTTTACAAACAAAGAAACTTTAAAACACATTTTTTAAACAAAAGAATCTCCATGACCATTTTTTCTTAAATTTATATCATCTAAATTTCAAGTAAACACTGGGAAAAATCGCACTTATACATTGGAAGAAAATTTGCAAGAAGGGCAACAAAGTACTCTACAATAATTATATATTTGCCTTAAGAAGCAGTGGCTCATAATTGGAAGGACGTCTACAAAACAAAAGAAAAGGAAAAGGGGGAAATAGTTGAATGTAAATTATTAAAAAGTATGGATGAATAAATTGAAAGTAGACATCAACCAAAACTTACTGCAAAAATATATAAGTGAACTGCACTTACTATGAGTACGCAAAGTTGAACATTGTATTTTGTAAAAAGCCCCCAGAAGAAATCTTCTGCGTCAAGCCTGGATATTTACAAAACAAATTTACAATCTAAAGATAAAGGTAAAATTTCACTATAATATTTGCATCAATTAAAATGCCCAGTTTAGTGTCAGTGCAACAGAGCGTCATAAATGATGCATTTCACAAATCTTATTTGGAAATTTGTATACAGAAGATCAGAAGTTAAAAAGCAGATCAAATTTTACCTGAGTAGATTCGGTCAAGCACACGGGGAACCGCGCAAAAAATAGTTGGCTTTAACTCCCCAATGTCTTCAAGTAATAATTTAACATCCTGCAGACTAAACAGTTAAACAGTTTTCTATCAAACCCTTTGTTTAGGAAAAGATAAACTATTAGCACGCATACTCACCCCGCGCCAGAACCCTATTGAAGCACCATGCCAAATAAACAACTCCTCAATTACTCGATCAAATATATGTGCAAGTGGAAGATACGACAGATAAACATCCTTTGGATGCAGCTACAAATGGAAAAAAAAAAAGATATGGTTGTGAAAAATCCAAAAATGAGAAATGCAATAAGATAAAATAAAGAGGAGACATAATCTGAAAAATAGCTTTCGATTATTGTTTTTGTTCCTAAAAAATTAAAAGTAAATTACCTGTTCATTTACACTGTCTAGTAGTCGTTTGACCCCAGCCAAAAGAGAAATAATGCTCTCATTTGATATCATTACTCCTTTGGGGTCACCAGTTGTTCCACTAGTATACATAATCGTACAGATATCACTTTTCTTTTTCACTGGAAGATCAAAATGTTTGCCATTTCCCTGTTGGAGAACATCCAAATCTTAAATCGAAATATCAATAGCATTGAGAGTGGTATGAAGGTGAGTACAACAGAAATAAAGAACAAAGAGTAATACAAGGCAAGAATAAATAATAACAAACTAATAAATAAGATAACCAGAAAAACAACCTAATAATTGCTTGTCACTGTTATTAGTCTATGAATTATATAACCATCTAAGTAAAACAAAAATAAAAATGAAGCACATTAAAATAGAGATGTCCTCTAAGTCATCTTTTGTTGTATTTTCTGAGTGGTAGTCAAATTTGATTGCCGATTAGTAAATTTATGCCTACATGTTTGCACAATTTGCACTGGCAGATTGTTAGCAAAGGGAGAAAGAGAAGTGGTAAGGGAGGGAGGGAGAGGAGAGAAAACTTTGTTCCCTTTTATTGATAGAAATATTCTCCTAAGCCATCTGTGTATCAGAGCACTGTTATTTGGGTTAATTTCGTATGAAGGTAAGTTCTCATATACATCAATAAAACTAAAAAAATATAAAGAAGCTCGATAAAATATAATAGCCCACCACTTCCAAAAATTCCTCCCAAGAATATATTGCTAGCCCATTCATTTCAACTGCTTCTCTTTGTTCAGGTGTAACCTTGCCGAAGCTCACGATTGCTACATTATAAAACACCAAATGATTATTTCTTGCCGACAGATGCATAGGTAAAAGATAGAGAAAATAAAATATGACTTACTTTTTAGATTACTTGTCGTGTTAGGAAATGTTTTCAACAGCTGGCATGGCAAAGACAATTATGCATAAGAGTAAAGAACAGTGAAAGGGCCATCGTAGAATTAGAATAATTCAACTCAACTTTCAACAAATTTTCACAACTAAAGCAGATGTTTTACAGAGTGATTGTTCAATATATGCAAGTAAATAACAAATGTATAGCATCATCCTCAAATGTACGTATGAAAATCATAGAGAGGAAGTCAAAATCAGTAACTTGACATGTGTACCTCAGGAATCTTTTTTTCTTCTGCAAAAGCAATGGAAACCTCAGCATGGTTTATGATGAATTCCACAGCACCAGCACCTAGATTATACATCAGAAGGGAAGTCAAATGCTTAAGCAGATGATACAAGGCACAGCTCCCAAATCAATTAAGTTAGCTGTGATAGAGAACCAAGGAGCATACCTAAGGTGTCATATAAAGGCACACAAAACAGAGCATGAGCATTGCAAGCCTGCATCAGTTTTGCGGTATTATTAGAAGAGAAAAAAAACACTATTAAGTATGAACATCTAACAACAATTACAATACCGTAAAGTTATATATATATATATACACGAATACTTCCAAATAGAACTACATGCCCACAAGGATGCCCGCCAAAATTGGGACAACACAAACCTTCTAAGAATTATATATGATGCATGTCCCAACATATTCAAAAGGAACAATAGAAGCCCACATTCCACCATGATAAACTTTTTGAATGTCATGTGCTCAAAAACCTCAATTAAAAAAAAGAATAATAATCAAATGAAGTCAGAATGAAATGGAGGAAACATAAGGTGGTAGTCATTGTATGAAATTTAAGCAAAGGTTGACAGCAGGATAAGGAAAAAAGAAGAAACCATAGTGGATGGGGGCAAAGGAATTACCTCCATGCTTATAATCCATTCTGGGCTATTGGCACCAAAAATACCACACTTATCCCCCTGCAATCAGAAAGAGCATGTAAGGTATAAGCAGAACCAGAATAATAATGGCTTGAAATAAAATGTCCAACAAAATGTTGGCATTTAGCCAAATATATATATATATTTGGTTGCCACGTACTTGTCCAAAACCACAGTTGCGAATGGAATTTCCAACTTTCACCACCAAGTCATATACTTCCTTGTAAGTCTTCCAAATGTATTTACCAGCCTGCAAAGAAACAACAAGAAGGTCTTAGTATCAAATCAGATCATAAAAGAGCAGGCCCTGGCACAGACAAAAACATCTGCAAGTAAAAATACCTTCCCGTTAACAATCTCACGACGACCAAGCATTGGATTTCCGGGATATGTCTCCACCGAAATGCTATAAGTACAAATATGGATAAGTTTAAACCACCAAAAAAGTTTAATTAGATCATGTCGAAAAGGCTCGCGGGCAAGAATGGAATTAAGCACGGGCTAATCAGATCACAGTATTAAACGACACAAGAAATTATTCCAACATCAAAAAAGCTATCCAGCGAGTTGCTTAATGAGAACCTAATAATTTAGATTTTAGTCAAACTCAGCTCAACATGTGTATTTCGAATAAGATCACTCTAAAAACAATGAATTAAATAAAGCAAAAAAACAGATGAATCCCAAAGAAAAGGATCTCGGGAATCCTCAAAGATGCATAATAGTAAAATGAAATAAAAAATGAACATGATCAAGTCAACCCAATTTTCTTCCAAATTAGTAAACAAATTAAACAAATTCGTACATGAGAGAGAGAGAAAGAGAAGAGTAAACAAATTAGTACCGGAAGACATCCCAGCAACTATCCAGTCCTTGAATTGGAGGTAGAAATCCATCCTTGGCGAAAAAGCTACGATAAACAGGTCCAAGCGAAGGCCTACCATCCTTGGCTTCCTTGGCCTTCTCCACTTCAATTAGATACTTGTATTTCTTTCCGGCCATTGTTTTTTTTCTCTCTTAGACTCACTTCTATCTGCTTGTCTCTGTGGATCTGATGGGTCTCTTACTGGCTCTTGTAGCCTGTTGCTTAGCCACAAATTTGAGTATGTGGCGGACAAATGTTTGACGACTGGTAGGATAGATGGATCTGATGGGTTTCAATAGCTCTGCGATGATAGTGAATTAGTGAACGAAAGGTATTTGTATTTGTGACTGAGACAAAGAGTCCAAGAAGATAGGCGACTGTGGGTTGCCGAAGCAACCAAAATGAGAAGGGTTGGTTGTTGTTCGTTATTTTTTTCTTTTTGATTTGTTTTCTTTCCGACGTCGACGAATATTTATGACGTCAGATAGAGGAGAAAATTCAAGGTCTACGTTTCTGTTAATATCTTAAGTTTATCTCGTATATTCGTATTCCATTTTATCCAATAATTTGTCCGGAGAAAGGTTTTCATTGTCGACTTGTAGCGGAGCCCAGAGAAAACCTTTTGGATCGGTATATTTGTTACTCGTTATATAAATAACAACTCATATATTTATTATAATTTTATTTTATTATTTTTAAAAATAATTATATAAAAATATTTTTTTTTAATTTTTTCTTATTTTATTATGTGTTTTGTTTTTCTAAACTTACTCGATCATTATGTTAATAAAACTGAAGTTAAATTTTATGTAAAAACTCATTAATCAATCGACTAATACTATAAATCATTTTCAATCTCATACAATGCTATTAATCAAACATTTATCTTGGAAAGTGCTCAAATCTTTTTTCATTCATGTGATCCAACTCTTTATGTCAAAAGTTGACATTTTTCTCTTTATAGCTCACAGTAACAACATTTGTTTCAACAATAACATTGATGTAATGGAGCCAATTTCTCAATATACCTTTAAAATATACCAAAAAATATCTACACGCTTTTAATTAATCGTACACTCCTTTGTAGTTATAACTCATGTTGTCCAAAGTAACTCATAAGATCAAGTTCTTTTTTAATGTTGACATATGCCTTACATTCTTCATCACAAATGTTGAATTATCATTAATGCAAACTCTCACTAACCCAACTCCAATCACATTACATGAATGATTGTTACTCATGTAAATAATACCACCATTCACTTCCTTGTGATCAACAAATCACTCATGGTAAAGGGTTATATGAAAGACCCAAGCACCATTATAATTACTTGAAGAAATCGCTAATGACTAAATACTATCATAACCCATTTCATCAACCACCATTGATGCATCTCCTATACTAGATTCTCCCTTGGTTGTCTTTCCTTTCTCCTGAAAATCTTTTTTGAAATGCTTATTCTTATTATATAGATAACATCTCATGTTGTCTTTTGAACTATGGGATTTTGACTGATGTTTTCCTTTATCTCTACTTTCACTTAATTTTGCACCTCTTTCCCTCGAATACATGTCATCACCAACACTACCACTTCCACCAATGTGAAATATCTATGTTCTCAATTCTAGTTCTTTCGTTCTCAAGTTAGAGATAAGTAGTTCCAAAGAGATATCATCTCTTTCATATTTAAACTCATTTTCACTACCTTGTAGGAATTCAGTAGGTTATGTAATAGAAAGTGAGTGAGATTCTCATCACTAAAATCCTTTCTAATGTTTTACAAGTTATTTGAGATTCTTTGACACTTCGCAAAGTTAACCTCAAGACCCTTGAAACAACTATTTGAAACTCAAATAACTATTATTTCAAATGAAACATTTGAGACATGGTCCTTTGTATGTATACCTTGTCCAACTTCTTCCATATTGACTTCGTGGTCTTTGCACTTTGAACCTCACGAATCGCATGATCGTGTAAATGTAAGAAATTATAGGTATAAGCCATCGATAATAATTCTTTTCTTGAAATTCTGTAAAATCATTAGGATATTTCAAAGTCTTATACAGAGCTTGGACTACCTTTTGTTGAACTAATAAACCCTTTTACCTTACTATTCCAAATATAGAAGTTCACGGTGACATCCTACTTCTATGTTTCCATTCTAATCATTTTCAACACAAATAGTTGTTTCAAGATACAATTATAAACCATAATATAAACCACCAAAAATTCACAACTACGAAATACCCCTAAGTTGAACAAAGCTCTAATATAACTTGTTATATAAAATGTGAGCCTCTAAATATTGTATAAATTCAAGAATATAAGTAAGAATAGAAATTTCTCATGCAACAACACCCAATGAAGTAATATTCAACAACCAAACATCAAACCCTAGAAAATGATATATCAAAAGTAATAGGAATGATGCAAGGAAAAATTAAAAGAAAGAAAATACAAAGTTTATAACAGTTCAATTTAACTAATGTAATGAGTTTACTCCACATCTTTACCCTTTTCAAGTAGAGATGATTTTTACTAGCTTCTTTTAAAGATTACAAGTTACGATGGAGATACCTTGAATAGAAATACACACTCAAGAGATAATAGTACTCAAAAAGATTTCACGAAGAAAACCCTAAATCTTTCTCTTTTCTAACTCTTATTCCTTTCTCAAATGGCCTCCTTTCTCTCTTCTCACTCTCACATACTAACAAGCACATCTATTGGTTTTTAGGGCACTCTTTAGTGCTTATACACACCCAAAATGGGCTATTACAATTGTACCTCTCAAAAAATAGCTTATTATCCCAAAAAAAATGTTAGATTTTGTCATTTGTTTTGTTTATTTGAACTTACTCGATTGATAGAGTCAATAAAATTAAGAATTAAATTTTATGTAAAAGCTCCTCAATTAATACACGCTTAATGCTCGATCGATCGATCGATTGATATCAAAAACCATTTTCAACTCCATACAATACTTAACCTTTGATGCTTGAATTAATTAAGTATTCTCGTAAATTTGCATCACAATATCAAAGTATTCAATATTCAAATATTATTTATTCATTCACCTATCTTATCTATTGATATTGACACAATCTGTCTTCAACAACAATAATATCCAACTCTCGCATTAGAATTCTTGACACTGGCCTATTTACTCTCCCAAATTTACTCACTAATAAGTTCTAAAATAAAAATCAGAAATCCATTCAAGTAATAAAAAGATTAATACGTTTTCACACAGTATTAAAAATGGGTGGAAATTAATATATTAATATAGATACACATATAATACATGTCTAGAATTCAATCCTAATCATATATACATATGATTGGAGAAAGAAAAGAAGAAGACGCTAGCTCAAATTAAGATTGGAAAAAAAAAACTTGTATTAATGTGATGACAGCGAAAAAGATGATGAACTGGATGGAGAAGGTGTGACGCGAGAGGAATCATCAGGAGAAGTTCTACAAAGTGGGCAAGTCGTATTCATTCTGAGCCATTCGTCAATGCAATTCACATGAAAATAATGGTTGCAATCTGGTAAGGTCCTCAGTGTTTCTTTTGGTTCGTACTCACATAAACAAATTGAACAAGTTTTATCATTGGGCTTGGGTAATCGCTTACTCTCCCCGAGTTTGGTCTTAGGATATGACTCAATAGTTGGCCCATCAAGGCCCCTTACAACAATGGTTATTGTTGGAACAGTTGAAGCCGAGAGATCCAAGTCAGGTTGGCGACTTTGACTATAACCACTGATTCTTCCATAAATGTAGCTTGAAAGCCCAATAATAAAAAGGAGTCCAGGTATTCCAACTCCTATAATTATGCCGTACTTTGCACCTCTGGGAAGCCCTGTATAGATAACATGATATCATATCGAACCAAATTAGTTGTCTAATAATCTAAATAAACTATAAAGGTGTTAAACGTTAATTTCCTAGTAAGTTCTTATCTTGTACTGGTTGACTATAGAGACAAAGTAATATCACTATCTAGTAGAAAATTTAATAAAAGTATTTATTTATTTGCTTACCATATTAATAAATATATATTAAAAATTAAAATAAAATAACATATATAAAATAGTTATGATACAATTAATAAACCGGATAACCCAACCACTTTACATTCTTCCTCCCACAATACGGCAAAAACAGTAGAGACACTGAAAAGATAAAGACCCGTGTGTTATAGAAAAGAAAAGAAAATTCACCGAAACACTGGAACTAAAGCTAGCTTAAGAAATTTTTAGACTGTTTCCTTTTTCCTCCACCTTGTTAGATGGAATTTAGAATTCCGGGATCAATTTTTTTCTTTTATAAATGCGTACATAAATTTACATATATATCACAATTTAAATAATAATTTCTTATTTACTATATAGTAAAATATCAACAGTTTTATATCAATTTAATAATTAATATGTAATTCGAAAAACATAGCATTAATCTTTCGGAATTAAAGTGATCATACTGATCAATGAACAAGATCCCAAAAACAAGACCCTATTATGATGTTAACTTCTTATCGAGAAGACTAAACTGACTTTAACAACAGTACAAAAATACTCAAAAGAAAGAAAGATAAAACTTGAACGTACCCTGTTTTGATCTACTGGAAGCAGAGCTATAGCAACTAATCTGCGACTGTAATGCACAACTTCCATCACTTTATTCGCATTTGCAGTTGAGTTTGTTCCATTTAAGCCGAATATCATGGGTAAAATCCACAAATTTTGACAAATCCGATAACGGAATCAAAGCAGCCTTAATCACCGAACACGATGGAGATGACGACGGTGACGGTGACGGTGAAGCTGTGATTGGTCCATCTTTGACTACAAATTTAGATGGTATAGCGACAACCTCGAAGTCCTCGGTACCGAGGCAAGTAATCGGAATGATCTGATACCGAGTGGTTACTTCCCAAGAACAATTGAAGAAGGTGTACTCGTCAAAACGATCCACCAAAAAAGGGGAAGTTGAAGCATTGAAATCATGGGTTAAGAAACGTTGTGGAAGGCAGTCATTAGGATCGTTGATGCGGACGGTTTGATCTTCGTAATTGATATCTTGGACGGTGAAGTCTCCTAGAACTGGAAGACTGAGAATGGTTTGGTTATCAGAATTGCAAGAGAGATCAAATTCACGACTATATCCACAAAGAGGTGATTGGTATTTCCTCAATCTGAAAGGAAAATGAACTGTTGGGCCATTTTCTGAGCAACTATTGGAGTGGCAGATCGTAATATTTGCAAGTACTTGTGGAAGGACGAAAACGAAGGATAAGAAGAATATTTCTATGATATCCATGTTTGCTTTATGCCAATTAGTACAGAAATAAGTACTAAGAATCACAAGATTTTTGGGATCGAGAGACAACTTTTGCTAACTGCAGTAGGCAGGAATTGTTTATAAATATAGAGAGTTTACAGCAAAGGCAGCCAAGAAGTAACTTTTTAAGTTCAATTGTGCATAATAGTGTTAGAAGAATCAGGAGAGTAATAACTAATTTTTCTTTAAAAAAATTATTTTTTATTAATATTTTAAATAAAATACTATTATTTTCTCCACAATTTATTTTATTAATAAATAAATAAAATGATAAATTTTGTTTTTTATTATAATATTTTATCATAAAAATTATTAAAATATTAAATGAATAATTCAATTTTTTTTCTTATAAAATATAAAATAATAATAAATTAATTAATTAATACAAATCTATTAAAATAAAGGAATTTTATGACATATTAACTCAGTTCTAAAAATTAAAATATATATATAGGTTTGAACTTTGAAGTCTGAACCTTACGTGTGGTGTGGAAATGGAAGTTAAAAACGAATACTAATATATTATCGGCTGCTGTAAACAACTATCACTAAGTGGGAGTTACGTGTGGTGTGGGAATAGAAGTCAAATGTTTAAAGAGCACCAATAATATGAATAAATTCCACATCCCAACCTTTTGACTCGGTTATGATTACGACCAAAGAAAATATATACAGTAATGAACAGAGTAAATGTTGGACGAGGTCTGGTATTTTATGCACTCAATAAATCTGACATTAATTTACATTAAAAAATATATATATATTAGATATAGTATAATATATATTATTATTAATATTAATAGTTAATTTTTATATTTTCATAAAAATAAATAATGAAGATAATTTTATTTTATTACATATCTATATTACCATTCAATAAAATTACCCCAAAACCAAACATGTAAAATATTGTAAATAAAAGGAATGATTTGGATATTAATAAGTACCAAGTACATCATCTCATTCACACATACATATATAATACATTATACAGATAAAATAAAACATAAACAATATTGTTTGACTGTGGCTACACATGGAAACTTCGATAATATATAATTCATTCATATAATTTTTTTTCAGAAACCACTGCATATTTATGCCTATGCGTTTAAGAAGGATTCCCAACTTATTTTCAAGAAAGTCTTGTTCATTTGACATTTTTTTTTACTTCTGGTGTGTCTTATTTCCAAAATATCGTATTAATTTTCCACACTTGGGTTTCCCGCTTTCTGACGCAATCTAATACTGACACATCTTTTTTTCCCTCCATCCAAAACAGTGTAATTAATTATTATAAAATTTTATTTATTGCTCGTTACAACTCACTCACCTAACTGTATTCAATAAAAAAAAAAATTACATTAATTAAAATTTTAATATAATTATGATGTATAAATTTTTTTCTAACTATTATGTCGAACAATTTAGAGATTTCATAAAATAAAAATACCAAGTCTCCTTAACATCTAAAAGGAAATTTTATTTTTTTCCTTCAGAATTACTCATGAAGATAAGCGAAATGTTTTGCAGTGGATAAGCATAATGACAGAACGAAGAAGATTGAAAATAAGAAAATAAAGCAGAAGAGTAACAGACTATTAGGATCAAGAGAAATTTAGAGAAGAAGAAGAAGAAGAAGAAGCCGATGAGTACATTTCATTGAAGCTTACCTTCATCTATTACAAGATACATATATTTATATACCTATTTTAGTAGTATATTTAAATACAAACTGTAAATTATTTGTAACATAATAATATTCCTTTTCATTCACAGACTTGTGTAATTTTTTTGTAACAAATTGATGTCATTTGATTGGCTGAGGAATATTAAATCACTTGATTAATGATGAAATTTCCTTTACACATATTTGTCCCTTGCACACAGTTTCTGTCGATTATCACGTGCATTGCGTGGGCTTGCTTTTGCCTTGATTGTTTGTTGCATTGTTATCACATGCATGTGCATTTGTACTACTTGGGTTGCTATTTTGATTGTTATACCAGTGATTATCACACTCTGGTGCAGCTAGTCCATTGTCTTCATTTTCCTCATTTGCATGCATATTTTCCTTGATGCCCCCCTCAAACTAAGTCCCATGATGAAGGCATTTGAGTTTGGATCTTAAATTAAAAAAATGAGAAATGAATAGAGGCTTTATAAGGATGTTAACTGGGCTGTTCTAAGAATATGTTGTGTTGGGTTTTTTTTAATAACCCAATGAGTAGACTAATAAATTAACCTATTATAATTTTAATTGAGTTAATTAAGTGATCTAATTAGGAGAGTCCAATTAAACATCTTATATGGTATAAGCTTCGTAATATGTAATAGCTAATAGTAAACCTAATTAGGATTAGTGAAGCTCTCGTTAGTTTACTGTACAAATACTACTATAAAGTTTGGTTTCCAAGGCTAATCACTATCACCTATCACACTCTCTTTACATCTATTGAGTGAGAACTCATAAGAGAGAAAAAAATAATCTGTGGAATACTATAAAACCCTTAATCCGTTCTTCAATCTTTCATCATAGATTCAGATATATTCTTCATTATTTTACGTAATCTTGATAACCTAAAATGAGTCTAAAATCTATGCATGTATTTAAATTTTGTTATAACAAGTGGTATTAGAGCCTTGTTTTATGTTAGATTATTAGGATTGATCATATTAGTTGTGATTATTGATTTTTATGTATATACATATAATTTTAGTTTGTTTTATAAATTCATATAGCTTTAGGAATTTAATTCATATTATGTATATTTTCATTAATTAATGTTATATTATTGTTGTATAAATGATAAAGATTATAATATATATAAATATGATGTGGTTTTGATAGTATACATCCATATATATTTTTGAGTTGATGTCTTCAACGAATCATTTTTTTATCATGATTTATCCCTCTAATTGGCATATTAACAAATAACAACCATGTCATCAATGATTAATTTTAACGAGAGTTAACATTTGAGTATGTAAAAAATCCAAAATATCCGTACATCCACCCACATCCTCGCATGAACCTCCTCCTCGCGAACCCATCCACCCCATCTATGAAGAATTAGGAAGGCGAGGGAAAAAATAATATCAATTGGAACATGATTGAGAGTGATGTGGGTACTTGAGATAGCTTGTTGAATAGAAGAGAGGATATGAAAAGTTCTAACTAGTTTCTCTTTTCTTCTCTCTGATTATGCTCTTAGAAAATTTGCCAATTATAGAGACTGTAATTACTAGTTTTTTTCTGATTTGATATAGAAAACCTTGCTGATTTTTTATAACATATGAGACTAATGAATCAAACCTCTCGGTATTGAGCTTTATAGCTTCGTTGAAAGCCACTGCAAATTTTGCCTCGCGAAATGAAGATAAAAAATAAGTCGTATCCAAAAGTGATTTTGTAAATGTATCAAAAGAAAAAAGTTGAATAATGTCTTTCAAATCAAGAACAGAGCCAATCGTTATTGCTTGAAAGATCAGATGACTCTGTATCGACAATAGTCTTAATGAATTTACACAAAGATTTCGTGTTCAATTCGTGGCTAGAGACTTGTTTTTAAAACTTTCATCTTTTCACTATCGACGGAGAAAATTTCATCTTTTAATTCATCAAAAATATTAATTTTTTGTTTTTATAATGCTTAATTTTCATAAATAACAAAATTATAAGTGTCTAACTCAAAAATTATAAACCTAAAATACTTATTTATACATAATAATAAAAATGTTGTAATATTTTTTCAAAAATTATAAAAACTTGAACAATTAATATAATAATTAAAAAATAAACTGTTTAAATTAATTAATAGTGAGACTTATAGTTATTAGCTTCCTTTAATTAATATCCCGACCCTTTGTACCCAAAAGTTAACATTAAACTTAAATCATAAATCTCATCTTAATTAGGTTTAAAGAGAAATATTAAAAAAAAATGCATTTAACTCTTTTTTTATATCATCTGTAACATTAACTAATTAATCTCAAACTCATTTAAAATTGATTTTACAAATGCCTTTCTTTTCACAGCTAGAATGCTTAGTTTCTTGTCTATTTCTTTTTAATGCTTTGGTCCATTTTAATAAAAATTCACAATTTAAGAGAATAATTTAATTTTTTTATACTATTTTCTTCTGTGTAATTCACATGATTAATTATGGGGGTATTTATTTTTTTAAAACTAATTAGTTTAGGAAGAAAAAAAAGAATGAAGCCATTTTTGTCTAATAAAAAGCTGCTTCAAATCCTACCATTTCTACGCAAACTAGATAGACGTTAACCTCTTGATTTTAGCCCTTATACGATTTAAAATATTATCGTAATTTTTTGTTGTTGTTGTTTAGGATACTTTTGATGCCTGAACTAATTAAGAAGCAAATAACTTGGAAACAACACCGATCAAACTTGCATCAATTTTATAATTAATTAATCGTAACGACGTTGATACAATAAAAATATATAAATATTTATTTTATTTGTATTATTAATTATATTTTAATATTATTATTATTGGATAAATTTATTATTAATAAAATATTTTTATGATAATAATAATTTTTAAAAATATGACTACACTTAATAAAGTTATCATTACGGATCAAATCAAGTTTTATTTTTAGAAACAATTAAATATTAAAGGTTTAGTTATAATGGTATAATCCTTTCGGATATATAATTTTATTTCTAATTTGATCCCAGTGTCATCTCTGCCTTTACAGGAAAACTGAGAAGTATATCTGACAGGTAGGGACCAGTTTAAAGTGTGCTGGGATGAACCTAATTGTGTAGACTGTGAGAAGCGCGGTGAAATTTGTGGAGGTGATGTTGGTTTCAAAACTGCATGCTCTAATCTTTCTGATCTTCACGGTACGTATATTGCACACATAAATTGGAATTAGATAGTACAACTAGAATATATTTGCTACAGCTGACAAAAAGACTTCAGCATTTAAATTTTGCAAAAAAGCTCTAATTTTTATTATGATCGTGTGACATTTATGTCATTTTCATTAAGCCTCGTTTCTGTTAACAACATTTTCATTAACAACACATATCACATAACTTAAAGAGAATGTTTTTGTTACCAGATCCACATAATATATATATATATATATATATATATATATATATATTTAAACCAGATTTTGTATTTAGTAAAAAATAGATTTATTGATGATAAATAAACGAATGTTTACAACCTATTTATACAAAAGAAAAATAAAATTATAATAATTAAAAATAAACATAATTATGAAAAGACATATTCTTTGACAATCTATCATTTCTCACCAAACTGTTGGTGATTGTTTTCAACTAGTGTATTGGTTGTCACCAATTGTATCTCATGTTTTTTAATAGATTTGTTTTTTCACTTCTAAAATTAACAATAGCTACTATTTAATGAACACTATAATTTAAACACAAGAAATATCAAATGTTATTAGTCACAAATTCTTATAAAATGTTAAAATGTTGAAAAAGGTGAAGAATATTTATATACATATATATAATTATTTTGACTTAAAATAAATTGATAAAAAAATAAATAATAATAAATATTCAATATAAAATTATTTAAATATATATTTTTATTTTTAAAAAATGAAAAATAAGAATATTAATTATCATCAAATATTAAAATAAATATTTTGTAATTTTTTTCATATTAACTCTTATTTTAATATTTTTGATGATACTATTTTTATCGGTAGATAGAAACTCAAATTTATAAATCACTTTTTCTAATAGGGGTTAGGAAATACTTTCTTTAAAATGAGTGTTAAATGTATACTAAGACTTACGGAGTAAAATGTTTCAGGCATATATATATATATATATATATATATATATATATATATATAATTAATTAATTAATTTAAGAAGTTTAAAAATTGATAATAAATTCACTGTCGTGTATAAATAATTTATTTATTTAAAATTGTTTTTTCTTTTAATTCTTAATAAAAAAAATATTTATTTATATTGTAAGAAAAATGAATATATATATTTTTAGATGATTAAAAATAAAACTTTATAAAAGAATAATTTATATCATGCGATTAAACTTAATAACTTACCCAATCACTTAGCATGCAATTAAATAAAAATAAATCCCTGCTTAGGTAAGAATTAATGACATATAGTTAGTGAGTTCCCTTTAGTAATTTTCTGCAGAAAGGACAGCTTGCATTTCTTAGAAGCCATTGATCAATACAATAAGTACGAAAGTAGTGATTACACTCTGTTATGGTCCTTAACGTTTCTCTTGGTTCATACTCTCCCAGACATATAGAACAAGTATTGTGTTGTGAGTTTGGAAATGGAAGGCTATTATTGTTAGGAAATTATTGAGGTACAATTGGTTTGCAAACAAAATAAAATTGAGAAAATTGAAGATAAATTAGATATAAATATTTTACGTGAAAAAACTTCAAATAAATTAAGAAAAAAACTACGAATAAATTTAAAAAGATTTTATTATAGTAAAAGAATTATAACAACTTCTTCTTAGAATAAAGATAACACAATTTACAATACTCTTTTTCTTATAATAGGCGAAACCATTCTTCTTAAACAAAGTAAAGACACTAGTATTTAGGAGAAATTTAGTTTTCTTTCTAATACACACACTCTTTCTTTCTCTCTCAAATTGGGATGCTTCAAATGGGAAGAAAAACCCTCTATTTATAGTGTGTTTGACTCCTTCATTATTGGTGTGAAAGAAAGATTGTCATTCTTATCTACATGTGCAGCCACCATTTTATTCAAAGGTTGGCCAACAACTCATGCATTTCATTCTCCAAAAATAGTCCACACAAAAGGCTTTACCTTTTCACATTTCTCCAATTTAAAGTCACTTTTGTGGTAATTCTTCAACCCTTCCTCTCTTGCCAATTCCATGCCGCTTACATTTCTGCTAGGCCGATGGAGGATCGACATTGTATGAACTTTTCAGTGTTAATTCGCTTGGTCATAACATTTGCTAGGTTCTCATTAGTGTGGATCTTCTGCATATCCACGCTTCCTTCCTCAACTACTTCTCGTACAAAGTGATATTGAACCCTTATGTGCTTTTTCTGTGAATGAAAAGCTGGATTCCTTGCGATGTGCAAGGCACTCTGACTATCACAAAACATAACAATTTTTTCTTGTTTGTGCCTGAGCTCTTCCAATAACTTTTGTATCCAGACTGCTTCCTTGCAAGTTTGTGTAACTGCCATATATTCTACTTTTGTTGTAGATAAAGTCACAACTGTCTGTAGTTTAGAAACCCAGCTTACAACTTCTCTTGCAAGTGTAAACACATAACCCGTAGTGGATTTGCTTTTGTTGAGGTCTCCTACAAAATCTGAATCCACATAGCCCTGACAATAAATTTTGATCCTCTATAACATAATGCAGCATATGAGGTTCCTCTAATGTATCTCAGAATACTCTTCACGATATTCCAATGCTCTCCACCAGGGTTTGCCATATATCGACTGACTGCTCCCAATACTTGTGCAATATCTGGTCTTGAACATATCATGGCGAACATCAAAGTTCCCACTGTTGATGCATACGGTACTCGAGACATCTTCCTCATCTCTGCTTCATTGCTAGGATACATACTTAAGGATAACTTGAAATTAACAGGAAGAAGGGTAGAGATTGGCTTACAATCTTGCATGTTGAAGCGTCACAAGATTTTCTTCGAGTAATTCTTCTGAGAAAGCCAAATCTTCCTGTTATTTCTGTCTCGGTAAATTTGCATCCTTAGAATCTTGTTTAATGATCCCAATTCCTTCATATCAAATTCCCTAGCCAATTGTGCCTTTAATTCTTGGATTCAAACTTTTTTGGGACCTGTTACCAACATGTCATCCACGTACAACAATAGAATGATATAGTTGTTATCATTCTCAAACCTCTTGTAGTACGTACAATGATCTGAATTGAGTCTATTGTATCCAAGGCTTATGATGAAGGAATCAAATCTCGTGTACCAACACCTTGGCGCCTGCTTGAGACCGTATAGAGATTTGTTCAACTTGCAAACCAAGTTCTCCTTTTCTGTTTCAACAAAACCTTCTGGTTAGAGCATATACATTTCTTCTTCAAGTTCTCCATTAATAAACGTAGTTTTCACATCCAACTGCTCCAAATGTAAGTCAAGCGTAGCACACATATCTATGACTACTCTGACTGTTGTAAGTCAAACTATTGGGGAAAAAATCTCATTGAAGTCAATGCCTTCTTTCTGAGCATATCATTTTACCATCAAACTTGAACGATACTGTTCCACTTGATCATTGCTATCCCGCTTCATCTTGTAGACCCATTTGTTATCAATGGCTTTTTTCCATATGGTAACGGTACCAACTCCCATGTCTTATTCTTGTGTAGAGCTTCAATTTCTTCTTGCATTGCTGTCATCCACAGAGACGCATCTGAGCTTCTTGTAGCTTCATGAAAATTCGAAGGCTTTCCATCCTCTGTTAAAAGACAGTATGCAATATTGCTCTCCCTAATATACTCTGAGTGCCAAGCTGGCGGCCTTCTTTCACGAGTAGACCGATGAACTTCTAGAGCCTCAGACTCGACTGGTTCGTGTACCTCGTGCTCTGGTGTTGATTCAGAAGAATTTGGAGCTTCTTCTTCCAGATTATTTTTCATGTGTTCCATTGTAATCTCTGAACTTTCCTTTGTCGTGCTATCATTTCTTTTTTTCTGTTGTAGTTGATCTTCTATAAAGATCACATCCCTGCTGATAATAAGCTTATGGGTAGTGGGATCCCATAAGCGATACCCATTTATTCCTTCAACATACCCTAAGCATATACATTTCCTGTATTTTGGATCCAATTTTGTTCTTTCTTGGGCATTATACATCACATACACAGGACATCCAAAATAATGTAATGTAGAGTAATCTGCTGGCTTACCAATCCATATCTCCATCGGCATCTTTGAGTCAATTGCAATTGATGGTGACCGATTTATCACATAACAGGCGGTAATCGATGCTTCTGCCCAAAATGAGTTGGGTAGACTTGTAGTCCTCAACATAGCTCTTATACATTCTGCAAGAGTTCTGTTTATCCGTTCTGTCACTTCATTTTGTTGAGACATGTATGCGACTGTGAATTTTTGTTTGATACCTTCTTGCTTACAAAGAGCAAGAAACTCACCATATATGTACTCTTCTCCATTATCTGTCCTCAAACACTTGATACTTTTCCCAAATTCAAGTTCCACAAACATTTTGAATTCTTTAAAAATTGAAAAAACATCTCACTTTTTCTTGATTGGATACACCCTACATCTCTTGGAGTAATCATCAATGACAGACACAAATTACTTTTCTCCTTTTAGAGACATTTTCGGTGATTTCCACACATCAAAATGGATCCAATCTAGGATGCGCTTACTCCTAGCAATATATCTACCGAATGCCAATCTATGCTGCTTACTTGTAACACAATGCTCACAGAAAGGTAAATTTACCGATTTGAGTCCCAGAAATAGTTTTATATCAGAGAGAATCTTCAAACCTCATTCCGACATGTGGCTTAGTTTTAGATGCCACATCATCGTAGATTGTTCTCCATCACTGGTTGTTGCGACACAAGCATTAGCTTCCGGTAGTGTTTCCCCTTCAAGCATGAATAGATTCGCTGTGATTTTTTTACCTTCATAATCACAAGTGCACCTCTCAAAATCTTCATGATCCTATTCTTGACATGGGTCTTACATCCAAGACTGTCTATTTTCCCCAAAGACAATAGATTCTTCTTCAAGTCTTTCACGTGTCGTACATCCTGAATAGTGTGAACCGTACCATCAAACATTTTTATTTTGATAGTACCAATACCAATGATCTGTAAAGCATGATCATCACCCATATGTACAGAACCTCCTGAGATTGGTTCATATTTGTGGAACCACTCCAAGATGTCATGTGCCATGTTGCTCCTGAGTCTAGTAACCAGACATCAGTGAACTGCTTTCTGCTTCCAACCTTTGTTGTTGCCTCACTATATAGAACTTCAGCATTATCTAAGATGCTTGCTACATTCCCTTGAGCATTTGATGACTCAGGGTCTCCATTCTTCTTGTTCCAACAATCCTTCTTGTAGTGCCCATTCTTAGGACAATTGTAGCATTTAACATTCTTCTTACTTCTTGACTTTGATCTACCACGATTCTGACTCCCAATGAAGCCACGTTCCATTGATCTCCCTCATGTCACCGTCAAGGCTTCTGCTTGCTGCGAACTTGCATGTCTATCCTTCATGTTTTATGCCTATTTTCTTATTCTAAAACAGCGGTTGCAATATATATCATCGAAGACTAGATGGTTCGAAAGGATGTTGTTTGTCAGGTTGATGATGAGTTAATCATACGAGTTAGGTAGACATTGAAGTAGAATCTCAACACGTTCAACTTCTTCTATTTTATGCCCCAATGTAGTAAGTTGAGAAAATAGAGTATTCAAGGTGTTGACGTGTTCAGTTATTGATATGGATTCTACCATTCGAAGAGTGTAGAGTTTTCTCTTTAGAAATATCTTATTGTGAAGTGACTTGGCCTCGTACAGTCTTTTTAGAGTATCTTATATCTCTTTTTCAGTCTTCTTCTCCACCACACTAGACAATACTTCATCGGCTAGTGCTAAATGTAGATTAGTAATTGCATTAAAATCTATCTCATTCCACTTTTCATCAGTGATCCCCGTGGGCTTTTCTCCAATTGCTTCCAAGCAATTATCCTTCCTTAAAATTGCCTTAATCTTCATTTTTCACAATGAGAAATTGCTCATGTTGAACTTCTCAATATCGTACGTTGTTGCCATAATGACGATCTGTTTTTTTAACTTGAATCGGTTTTCACTATTTCAACGTGAACAGTAGCATATATGTGAACAATATCTGTCAATAGTACCCCTTGATACCACTGTTAGGAAATTATTGGGGTACAATTGGTTTGCAAACAAAATGAAATTGAGAAAATTGAAGATAAATTAGATACAAATATTTTATGTGGAAAAACCTTAAACAAATTAAGGGAAAAACCATGGGAAAATTTAGAAAAATTTCACTATAACAAAAGAATTACAATACTTTCTTTCTAGAATAAAGAGAGCGCAATTGACAATATTCTCTCTTATAATAAGAGAAAACACTCTTCTTAGACAAAGGAAATACAATAGCATTTAGGAGAAATTTAATTTTCTCTCTAATACACGCACTCTCTCTTTCTCTCTCAAATTAAGATGCTTCAAATGAGAGATAAAGCACTCTATTTATAGTGTATTTAGCTCCTTCATTATTGTTGTTAAAGGAAGATTGTCACTCTTATCTACATGTACAGCCACTATTTTATTCAAAAGTTGGCTAACAAAATTCCAAGTTTGACAAACAAATCATGCATTTCATTCTACAAAAATAATCCGCAAAAAGAGATTTTACTTTTTCACACTTATCACGTATAGTTATTTAGACCTCCTCCTTCGTTATTAAAACTTGAATGTTGTAATTGGGGTGCTTCCATTAATGAAACTTCCCTATTATGTTCTACAATGTCGTTCAGATCGCCGCCTCTATTGGCTCGAAAGCTTTGTATAATCACAAGAATGGTTGCACTGTCCTAGTACTGCCTATTACTGTACCCACGAAAGCACGCTTCCAAAAATCTACAAGACAAAAACATATATATAATCATTTGAGTATGAAAATTACATGTATTTCAAATTTAAGATGTAAAATAAAAAATGTGATATATTATTAATATTAATAAGTATAGTTGAATCTATTAAATTGTATTTAAGATTTTGATATATAATAGTGTTCTTTATGTATGGTTAGCTGGTACATTTAATTAGGACATTTATCAGTACAAAAATAAAAATGCTTTATATTACAATTTTTTATGATCTCAAATGGTGTATTGAATTGTGTTTGATTCATAATTTTGATATTGATATTGATAGATAATAAAATCAGAAGATTTCTTATATCTAAGAGCCAATAAAATTTCACACATTATTTGAGATTTTCGTAACCTTGTGATATATATCGAAAATTTGTATGTTTTTCTTTTTTTCACATATCCTCTTCTTAATATTAATTAATCTAAACTACTATATCATCTTAATATAGAATCAAGCAATAAATAAATAATTCCATATGATTTATATAGTTAAAAAAAATTGGTACTTAAATTTGTACTCACTAGTAACGTATCAAATGAAATATTTTTTTGAAAAAATAAATAATTTCATCATTTATAAAGTCATTTTATCAAATGACACATAATAATTATTTTGAGTATAAATTTATGTATTAATATTTTACCATGGTTAAAAAGTAAAAAAAGAAGAAGCAAATAAGTAAAATTCAAAATTTAGTAAAAACTGGTCGAAACTCAATCAAAAATCAATGATCATCTATATAGCAAACAACCGGCTATGAGTCATTTTTTAAATAAAATTTGCCTATATATATGAATGTACTTTTATCCTATTGATGGTCTTTTTAAGACAAATGCTCAATGTTCGATTTTATTGCTTGTTGAACCCAGTTCCTTTGAATTTTGCACATAATTTAATTTTTTAAATAAAATAATACCTTGTTGTTTGATCTTAAAAAAATTGATAAAAAAAAATAACTAATGAATAAATTTAGTGTGAGAAGAAAAAAAGTAGCAGCCTTTCTCTTTCTTAATTAAAATAAGTTGAAATAGTCGTATTACACTATTATCACATTTCTTACATACGATCTCATCAGTGTACGCCAATTATAAATTAACAAGTAAGCTTGAGATTGGTCACTAAGTTAGCCTATTTAACATTCACTACTATAAAAAAGGGTATATAAGTCGATGTGTAAAGTCGGTTTTTACTAAAAACCGACTTTTAATGAATTTAAAATTGGTTGTCCACGTCAACCGACGCTATCCACGTGACGTAGCATCGGTTGTCCACGTCAACCGACGCTATCCACGTAAGGTAGCGTCGGTTGTCCACGTCAACCGACACTATCCACGTGACGTTGCGTCGGTTGACGTGGTTAACCGACGCTATCCACGTAATGTAGCGTCGGTTGACGTGGTTAACCGACGCTATCCACGTAATGTAGCGTCGGTTGACGTGGTTAACCGACGCTATCCACGTAATATATGCCCTCTCGTCTCATTTTGTACGCAGATTTTCAGTTTTCTTCTTCCTCTCTCCTTTCCTCACTCCCATTTTCTCCCAAAATCTTAACCGTGCGCCACCTTCGTTCTACATTTTCGGCCACCTCCAACCACCATTTGAACGGACGTTTGTAAGTTATATTTCTCTTCTCACATTATCTGTCAGTTCTTCTTTTTTTTTAGCAAAATGTTAAAATCTGTTTATGGGTATATTAGGAACAGCGTGTAAATTTGTGCTAATTTTATCAGCGTGTAAATGTAATTCGTTAATTAGGAACAACGTATTTTTATTCGTTAATTAAAAACCTAACATCTCGATTTGGGTTTTGCTTGGGCAGTTTCTTTGTGTGGTTAAATAACTTGAATTAACTACTTCAAATGTATTATATATCTTTTGGTTTTATATCCAACGCGTGCGGTTTCACAAGCACTTTTGTTAAAAGTTCATTCAGAGAGCACTTCTGTAAATATATATCAACTTAAGATACATTTACAATTTAGATTGCTGAAAAACAAAA
Source organism: Hippophae tibetana (assembly GCA_037013495.1). Lineage (NCBI taxonomy): Eukaryota > Viridiplantae > Streptophyta > Magnoliopsida > Rosales > Elaeagnaceae > Hippophae > Hippophae tibetana. The sequence goes on along the minus strand of CM072804.1, from coordinate 2,707,641 downwards.
GTAAGTCTATTATCTGCCACTTTATTTGACCACACCTAAAAAATATGTTTGACTTAGTTTATGCAGAATGCATGCAGCTAGCTTATTATTCGATCAATTTGTTTTATATTTTGTATAAATTTTTGATTTAGTTATGTTTTTTTGTTTGCTTGTAATAATAATGTTTGAATTATTACTTGTATGTATTCAATAATATGTGAAATGTTTTATGGGTTTGCGTGGATAAATTTATTTATACGTATAATTAATATTACTTTGTAATTATGATATAGTAACATGCTTAGAAATTAGAATCAACCGCATGATTGGTTTTTATATATATATTCATGAAACATGAACTGCTTATTTTTAATTTGTATATAAATGGTTTTGTAAAATGATTAAAATGATAACTATTTTGCATTATGTATGTTTTGATATATATTCTAATAATTAGGAAATTTATATATAATGATACATAATTAAGTAATATGTTTAATTAATGTCATTAATAGAAAATGGACAAATCTTGGATATCAAAGTGTAGAATTGAGCAAGACTATATTTCTGGAGTTGAAAGTTTCATGGAATTTGCTTGTAGAACTAGTAATACTGGAAGTAGTATGATTCGATGCCCATGCGTTAAATGTAAATGAGCGATTTCATGAATTTGATGAGGTTAAGTATCACCTTATCCATAATGGTATTCTATTGAGCTATAAATATTGGTATTATCATGGAGAAAATATTGATAATACTCATGGAGAAAAGTATAATAAGAATGTGGGTGGATTACATACATCATATCATAATGTACAGACAGAAAATATATTTCGTGGTGTTGAAGATGAATTACGTGAGGATGATCCCGAAACCTTTAATAAACTTATAGAAGATGCCGAAAAACCGTTGTATCCAAAATGCAAAAAATACACTAAGATGTCAGGATTGGTTCATTTGTACAATGTCAAGGCAAAACATGGTTTTTCTGACAAGGGATTCACAGAATTACTAAATCTACTAGTCGATATATTTCATGAGGGTATTGAATTGCCATCTTCAATGTATGAAGTGAATAAATCTCTTAGTCGATTTGGCATGGAATATCATAAGATTCACGCTTGTCCTAATGATTGCATTCTTTATAGAAAAGAATATGAGACATTACATGATTGTCCTATGTGTAAAGAATCGAGATGGAAGCATGGTACAAATGAGAGTACAACACATAAGAAAGGCGTGCCTGCAAAGGTTCTTTGGTACTTTCCTCCGATCCCTCGCTTTCAAAGGTTGTTCAATAGTAAATATACATCAAAGATGTTGACTTGGCATTCAGATAATCGATCTGATGATGGGGTGCTACGTCATCCTTGTGATTCTCCAAATTGGAAAGTAGTAGATAATTTATCTCCTCAATTTTCATCTGATCCGCGCAATCTGCGTCTTGCCATTGTTGCTGATGGAATTAATCCACATAGTTCCCTCAGTAGTAGATATAGTTGTTGGCCAGTAATTATGGTAACATACAACCTTCCTCCCTGGTTGTGTATGAAAAGAAAATTCATGATGTTAACATTATTGATCTCAGGACCGAAACAACCCAGTGTTGATATTGATGTATATTTGCAGCCTCTGATAGATGATTTAAAGACGTTGTGGAATGATGGTGTAAATGTTTACGATGCATATAAAGAAGAATACTTTAACTTGAAGGGGGTCCTTTTATGGACAATTAATGATTTTCCTGCCTATGGAAACTTATCAGGACATGCAACAAAAGGTTACAAGGGATGTCCTATATGTAGTGATGGAACTTCTGCAAAGTATCTTGTTCACAGACGAAAGATGTCTTATAGAAGACATAGGAGATTTTTGCCATCTGGACACAAGTTTAGATACCAAAAGAAACTGTTCGATGGTGAAGAAGATCATGATCATGCAACTCGACCTTTGCGAGGTATTGAGATATTAAGGCAATTGAATGGGATGACATTCAAACGATATGGAAAGATGAAAAAAAAACTTACCAAGTCTGGGAAACGAAGGAGGTCAACTAATGAAATTGGTGAAAATGAAAAAGATTTTGAATCGAATGGTTGTTGGAAAAAAAATCAATATTTTGGGAATTGCCTTATTGGAAAGACCTACACATTCGTCACATCTTAGATGTCATGCACATTGAGAAGAATGTATGTGAAAGCTTGATTGGCACTTTACTTAATATACCTGGAAAAACAAAGGATGGCATTAAAGCAAGATTGGATTTAAAGAAACTATGCATACGACCTGAATTGGAACCAAGGGTGGAAAATGATAAGAATCGAACATACTTGCCACCAGCATCATATACAATGTCAACAAAAGAGAAGGATGTGTTTTGTAAATGTTTGGAAGGTGTGAAAGTTCCTGATGGTTACTCATCCAACTTAAGAAATTTTGTGTCTATCACCGATAAGAAACTGTATGGATTGAAATCACATGACTATCATATCTTAATGCAACAGTTATTACCAGTTGCTATTAGATCAATTCTTCCAAAAAATGTTCGAATATCAATAATTCGGCTTTGTTCATTCTTCAATACAATATGCAAGAAATCTATATCAATTGGCGAGTTAAATTCTTTATAGAAAGAAATTGTAGAAACTTTGTGTCTAATTGAAAAATATTTTCCTCCTTCTTTCTTCGATATAATGATTCACTTATGTGTTCATTTAGTTCGAGAGGTTCAATTATGTGGTCCTACTTACTTAAGGTGGATGTATCCTTTTGAGAGATATATGCAAGTCCTTAAAGGATATGTAAATAATAGATATAGACCTGAAGGATGCATGGTGGAATGCTACATTGCTGAAGAGGCCATTGAGTTTTGTTCTGAATACTTTAGTGGTTGCACTGAAATTGGGAATCCTACGCACAATTTATTCTTAGAACGTCACATGATCCAAGTAGGTAACCCTATGCTTGGTGGAAGTAAGAAATTATTTATTGATTGCACTCGATGTGAAAAAGCACACCGAATCATTTTGGTAAATAATAACGAGGCACAACCGTACATAGAGTAAGTGATGTTCATTGTTTCATCTTTTATTTAACTATTAATGATGATATATAACTTAATATATATTTAATAACGTTACAGGATGCATTTAAACTTATTGAAGATCGATCCTCGTTATAAAAAAAGGAGGAGAAAAATGGTTGTATGATGAACATAAGCGAGAGCTTATTAATTGGTTTCGCAACCACGTAAGTGTCACAAACAAAAAATCATGCATGTATCTTCCTATATATATTCAATGTTTTAAAACTTTGCTCTAAACACATTTCGTGTTTTTGTATACATAGATTCGAGTTGAACTCAAGAAACCCAATCATAAAATATCAGAAAGTTTACAATGGATTGCACATGGCCCAAAATTCGATGTCAAATCATTTCATAGTTTCACAATAAATGGATCGAGGTTTACGACTCAAGCTAGGGACAAAGTTCGAATAAATCAAAATAGTGGGGTGAAGATGGTTGCACAAACTATGCAATTTGTCAGTTCAAAAGATGCTAATCATGTCCTTTCTGATAGAACATATTATGGTATAATACAAGAGATTTGGGAATTGGATTATGAGGTCTTCCATGAGACAGTATTCTTGTGTGATTGGGTCGAAGATGTTATCAATGTTGGATATAAAATAGATGATTTTGGATTTACCCTTGTAAATTTATACAGGATAAGTCACACAGATGATCCTTTCACGTTAGCACTTCATGCAAAGCAAGTATTTTACGTGAGCGATCAAATTGATCCAATATGGTCTGTTGTGTTAACGCCTCCACAAAAAGAGTTTTACCATTGTGATGTTGTAGAAGATGATGACTCTATGCTTGATACATTAACCAATATTAGTAATTTCTCAAATAAATTGCCTAATGTACGTGATGATCTAATTGATGATGATGATTCTTCGACATGGACTCGTAGTGATTGTGAAGGAATATATGTATACGATCAACAACCTAATTAAACATAATGTATGTTCTATATTGTTGTAATAACTCTTGTATATATGTGTGTTCCTAAAATTGTCAATTAATTTATATTTCTCCACTTTTTGCAGATATTTCATGGATATTCATCTTGTAGATCCAAATGATCCATTGGGGTATTTGAAAAGAAGGGGTTGGGCGAATATACCTGATGCTCCACTTAACCCAGATGATAGAATACCCGTTAAATTTGATGCTATTGGTAATCCACTAGGGGAAAATGGTCAACAATTGAAATCTTCTATTGATCGACTGGCAAAGTCGAGTATACCAATCAATATAAATCATTGGTCTGAGGTTGCCGATGCAGAAAAGTTCAAAATATGGATAATCATTTATGTAAGTCTCTTATATTTTATAATCAATATATATATTATATTAGGTGTATTATATCTAATCTTTTGTACTGTGTTTGTACAGAATCGTTACAAAGTCGATGACAATTGGCAGGGCAAGTGTTATAAGATTACAAATAAGGCGTGGAAGGAATACAAGACTTCTAGATTGGCGAAAAATTATGTGTTTCCATATTTGGAAACACTTGATGAGAATGTGATATACAAAATCCCTGAAGGACACCCCTGGATTACACCTCAAGTTTGGAAAGACTTTGTGGATTATAGACGTTCAGAAGAATTTCAAATTATTAGAGAAGATCATCAGAATGTCCAAATGCATAACATTCTTCCTAACCGTACTGGGAGGTCTTCAAATCCTGAAGTTAGATTTCGAATGGTATTATTAATTTGTCTTAATTTTATAAATATTTTTATATTAATTTTTCTCAATTTAATTTCATGTCATTGTTAATAAAATTTTCCTAATTTATGTAGGAAGCTGAATTGGGTAGACCTGTTACCCGAATGGAATTGTACATAGAAACAAAGACTCCCAAAACGAAGAATGCAAGACCGATGAGTCAACGAGGAGAAGAACAATTAAATAAATTGGTTAGTAATTTCGTTTGATAAAAAGTCTGACTGATACTTAATAATTGATGTAATAATGAATGATATGTTTGTGTGCTTTATTATTTGTAGAGAGTTGTTCAAGAAAAAATATACAGGGGTGAAATAATCGAAGAGCCTGGGAGAGATGTTTTATATCATGCAATCGGACGCGAGCATCCTGGTCGTGTTAGGGGAGGTAGCCAATATGATGGTGCTATGGAGTATTTTAAAATTCCAAAACATAAGCCTCAGACTATAAGTAAGGAGAAATACACTAAAATTGAAGAAGAATTCAACTCCTTTAAGGCATCCGTGATGAGTGAGATTGCCACTCTAAAAGAACATCAATCACAACAACTGTCAGCCATGGCATCATGCTACAACCAGGGCATGCCATATTGGCCAAGCATGCAACCATCCATGCCAGGCATACCACCTTCCATTCCAGGCATGCCACAATCCATGCCAAGCATGCCACCATCCATGCCATGCATGCCATCCACACAATCTCATTGTGCTCAAACTACATCCAGTATGGGATATAGCCATCCTATTGGTCCTTATTATATGCCAGGAATGCACATGCAATCAAGTAGTGGTTCATTTTCTCCAATGCAATCTGCACATTCTTACCATAAATCAAGCCAAGATGAACATATTGGTGAGAATGTACATCCAATAGTGATGAGTGCTCAAAAAGCACTAAAATAACCATGATTTTATGCACAGTAATTAATTAAAAATATATATATTTATATGTTTTATCATATATTTATATAAATTTGTCTTTTTCGGAATCACGGGTATTTTTATTGTTTTTCAGGTATTTTGGCTTAAAAATGCAACTTAAAGACTCAAAGAAGAATACTGGAAGCAATACATCACAAATATATTAATAAATAAATGCGGAAAGGTCGACAAATATGGAAAAATTGGACAAAATAAGTCAAAAAGGTCAAAAATGTCAAAAAGGAGAAAAACGCGCCGTCGCGCCGCCCAGCCGCCGCGCCCCAGCACCCAGCTCCGCCCAAACTGCGCGCGGTACTGTTCATGCGCGCAGCACTGCGCGCGGGGGGTACTGTTCATGCGCGCAGCACTGCGCGCGGGGTACTGTTCATGCGCGCAGCACTGCGCGCGCGGGTTACTGTTCATGCGCGCAGCACTGCGCGCGCGGGGGTACTGTTCATGCGCGCAGCACTGCGCACGGGGTACTGTTCATGCGCGCAGCACTGCGCACGGGGTACTGTTCATGCGCGCAGCACTGCGCACGGGTTACTGTTCACGCGCGCGCCGACACTCATTTTTCACGTGCAGCCGCCCCATGACGTCATGTGACGTCATCAATGACGTCAGCATTTCCATTACGCGTTTTTACATTTTTTTAACATTTTTTTACTCATTTTTTCTCTCCATCCTCACCTATAAATACCCCCCTTCCCTTCATTTCAAAATCACACCTAAAAACACCTCCAAATACATTCTTTTCTCTCTTTTCTTAGATTTTTAGGATTCTTTAGTTTTTCTTAGTTTTTCTTATGTTTTCTTAGTTTTTAGCTTTTCTTAGTTAATTTCTCTTAGATGTAGAGTTCTTCCCTTTTTGGGAAGAACTAGTTATGTTTTTGTAATATTTTAGCTCTTTGATTCAATAAATGGGAGTGCAAATTCCGCTTGGAGTTTTTCCAGCAACGGGAATAGCGTCGAAGTTCTGTAAGGATTTTATTTTCTTTACAGTTATTTTTATGCTTTATTCTTACATGTTATATTTAATTTGTCTGTGGTTAAATTTAACTGTGCTGACTGTTTAGTAAACATGATGTAATAATGACGTTGTTATGCTTGCGAAATATTAAATAGGTAAAAATCTCTAAAATGAATTGATTTTGTTTTTATTCATGATTTTATATTAAGAATGTTAGAGAGAAATATATTATTTTTCATTACAAACTTAAACCTGAAAATTAGATTTTAAGGTTTAGTTATCCGGTCTGATTTAGAGTAGTGCTCTTTTATTTGATGGTACAATCGCCCGGTAGTTAGAGTGAAGCTCTATTTCAAAAGTTTTTATAAGAATTATTATCTGAAAATGTATTGACGACATGTTTTCAGTAGTGGTTTTAAAACTTGAAAGTTAGTACTCGGATAACTAAATTCTTAGGTTTAATTTGGACACCTTGAATAAAGTTTAAACTGTCTAACCCCACCAAAGGTGGCATTTAAATGGTTCATTTTCAATCTCTTAGAAAAAGGAATTAATTTAATTAGGCAAATTAGTTATCAACCCCACCCATAGGTGTTAATTGATTTGTTTAGTTAACAAAGAATATCTAACCCCACCAAAGGTGGTATTCATACAAAAAAGGGAGAATCAATAAATATCAATTCATATCTTTAATAACCTAGATAATATGAGCAAGCATAATTAACTTAGTTATTATATCCATAAATACTCCGCCATTATAAATGATAAAATTTGCATGAATGTTTATTGAATCTATGTTTATTTTTATGTAAGTAGATTAAAAACACAAAAACCCCAAAATATCGTGACAGGATATTTAGGATTTAATTTCGTTTTTAGAAGTTTGAATAATAAATTAAAAACCACACACATTCCTTCCTTAGATCGACCTTGGGAGTATACTTATCATTTTCTTCGAAATGATTCGTGCACTTGCGAGAGTTTTATAAATATTAAAACCAAAGTATTTGCGAAGATCGGCGATGCCGGTTTTCGTTCATCAAATAGCTACCCCACATGAGAGTCCTCCTCTATTTGATGAATCATATGTGGTAAGATTTTAATTTTTAAATTCTTATTATATGTTTTATTTTTTATATATAACACTTAAAACTTTTACAGAATATGAAATGTTTGTTGAAACATCCTTCGTCAACGGACTATGTTGCTATTGGAACGGTACAACAATTGAGCGATGATCGGATGATTCATAATCAATATTTGCCTAATCATTGGCAAATAGTAATTGATCAATCATTGTTTCATGATTGTCCACTACCTGTGCCTTCTGATGCTACCACAGTCCAAGAGACGGTTGGACAGTATGTGGCTTGGCCGTCGATTCAAGTTGTTCTAAATTTTGACATGGTACTATTTTTTAACTTAAAAAATAACACTTATTTACTACTATTATTTAATGTGATCTTATTGTTACTAAAAATACATATATGATACTTTTTTGGTAGTCTATTATACCAGAACTCTTAAATGCGGCACATTTAAGAGATACCAAGCAAGTATCCCGTGCTAAATCTATGACTAGTGGCCAATCATCGTGCACCAAGTCATTCAAGAAGAAGCCTTGGAAAAAGTATAGTCATACTTATGCGTTACAGTTCAGTAGAAATCTTGGCACTTTGATGACTATTGTTGGGAGGGCATCTAGCATAAATGATGGATGGACTGTGCCACTTCCTATTGAAATTTCTGGTGTAGACATCGGCCAAACTTATATATCGATCGAGTGCTTGTTGCAAATATTTGAATATCAAATGATCGATTTAAGTATAATTCAAGTGTGGACAAGGTGAGTCCTCAATCTAGTTAGTTTTCTTTTATTTATGCAGAACATATATAATTATATTTATATTATCTAATTATATATATACATATATAGGGCTTGCTATTATCGACTTCAACATAATCACTCATCACATTTAGCAATGTTCTATGATTCTTCATATGTCAATCAATATCAAGAGAAGGATGTTAGCATTAGAGCTAAACAATTATGTGATAGAGCATTAACGCTTAGCAGAAATCAAAAGTTGATAATCCCTTGGCCATTAAGGTTTGAACAAGGCCAAGATCATTGGATGTTGGTAATCATTGATATGTTCAATAATCATGCTTGGTACTGTGACTCAGCTTCCATAGAACTGAGTAAAGATACAAAAGTAGTTGTTGAAATGTAAGAGTTATATTTAGTTACATATTAGTTTTTTCTATTATTTTTTGTAATATTTAATAAAAACTAATCGTTTTATACCTTGATAGGGCATGGAAGTTGTGGAACAAGTTTAGGGGCATTGTCCTTAAAAAATCTCATAAGCTTATGTGGACAAAAGTTATGGTATGTACAATTCAATATTAATAATTTTATTAATTTTACAATTAAATAATAAGGATGTTCGAATATGAAAATTCATGTATACATGCACTTTTTTTGTAGGTTCCACAACAAAATAATGGAGTCATGTGTGGTTATTATGTCATGAAGTTTATGAGCGAAATCATCACAAATATCAAAATTTCAATTGATGATATGGTAATATATTTTACCCATATACATACAAGTTTTAACATATTTGAGTTTGTTTTTGTAAATAAATGAAATCATATTCTTATTTTGATTTTGAATACATGTAGTTCTTTGGTTGGAACAAGACGGGTTACGACCAGCAAATTTTTGATGATTTACGAGAGGAATGGGCAGAACACATGGTTCAAATTATATCATCGCAAGAAGAATCAGGAGAAGATTCTGATGATCTTGAATAGCATATGACAACATAACAGTAAATTTTTTAATGATTTGGCCTTCTATATCTATTCTTGTGTCTGAAATCACTTGGTTGATGATGATTAATCATATATATGCTCATGTATTTAGGGGAATGCATTGTTTATAAATATGAATTTATCTGGAATCTCTGCTAGTATTTTTAATGATATATAATGAGTTCTAAATGTACAAATCAGGTGTACGTCGGTCCGATTTGTTTCTTGGTTTGTATGAGTTTTGGTGCATATGAACGTGTTCCATATGTTTAAGGGCACCAAAACTCACACAAGCTTAGCCAAGAAATCGAAGTTACATGCAATTGATTTCATATTTAGAGTTTATTATATATAGCATTAAAAAATAGTAGTAGAGATTCCAGATAATTTCATATATAGACAAATGATTAATAATGCTAATATGAGTTCATCGAATGTCGTTGTACGTGCTAATCTCTTTTTTATGGTAATATTTATAATAATTTAATTTCTTCATTCGTATGTCTGAAGTTTAGACTACTTTTTTGATGAATGTTTTACGTGCTCATGTATGTAGAAGAATATTTGTTATATGAATCAGCTTTTTTTTTTGCCATAATGCTTGTGAAGGCCAATCAAGATTCTAACCCAACCAAGCTTACTCGATGGCATAATTTGACGACATTATTTTATTTGTAATTGAAGTTATTTATATGCATTATTTGTTTTTGTAATAAATTTAATTATTAAGTAATTAAATATATTTATATTGTTAATTATTTGTTGTATTATTATTTATATTTTAGTGTTTTTATGTTATTTATATATACTGTTATACGAAAAATAAAATTAAAAATTAAAACAAATAAAATGTAGAGTCGGTTCATGCCGTGAACCGACTTTACAATTTAAGTCTCTGAATTTAAAGTCGGTTAAAAACCGACTTTTATACCTTTTTTTGTAGTATTGATTATTCTAATTTTATTTTTTTAAATAATGCTTAACAAGTTAACATTTCAAGAGAGAAGCAACATGATGATGTTAAACAAACGATGAACATGGTGCAAATTAAATAATCAAGTTCATTGTGCCTGTAATCTAACCTTTCAAATAAATGGGTTTTCGTGGTTTGTAAAGTGATCTGAATAATTCATTTTTATTTTCAGTCACAAATTTAAATTACAGAAAATAAGTTTAATAAAAAATAAAGGAGATTATGGATTTCAAAGTGATAAAGATCTCAAAGTCCCTATAATCACGCACATCATCGTAAGTACTATGATTAAATTGTTAATTAAATATGTATTGTTTACGGATGAATCTGGATATTAAAGATTCATACATGTCTACTTGATTTGTTTTAAATTTAGTTGTTTCAAAAGCGTGAACTGTACGGAATAATGATAGGCGTGGTTGGGATTTTATTGGTTGTAATTAAGGATGTGTATAAATCGGATCAGATCGGACTAAACCGCAAAATCAGACCAATTGGATCGGACCGAATGGTTTTACAAATCAAACTATTCGGTTTGATTTGTATTAATTTTAGGCTGGTCGAACCGGTCCAGACCGGTTTAATAATATATTAAAATTTTCACATTATTTCTCATTAAATTTGTCAAAAAATTGAACCAAATCGGAAATCGAATCGGATCGAACGGTTTTATAAATCAAACGGTCAAATCTAGTTTGTATTAATTAAAACTGTTTCAAACAGTTCGATATGGTTCGGTCTGAATAATATAAACGGTCCGATCCGGTTAAAGTTTTTTAACCAAAATCGGACCGGACCGGACCGGTGGACACCCCTAGTTGTAATCTTATGCATAGTTGGAATTAAAAAAACACTATTAGCAGAGAACTGGGATGAGAGTACACAGTTCGAAGCAACGAGTCTAACGGTGAAGTCACTCAGACACAAGGTTCAGAACTTGCCATGTTTCTCGTAATTCACCTCCACCGTACTCTCACGAATCATAGCTAACTAATTTCTTTCAATCAATGATCAATTAATATTTAACAATGAGATTGATCATATTTTTATAAGAGTGTGTTAAGTTCCACATTGACTAGGAACACTTCTTCCGTTGTACTTATAAGTTTGGACAATCTTTCACCTTATAACTTAAGTTTTGAGGTGGAGTTAGGGTCAAGTCTAACATGGTATCAGAGCTGGTTCCCTAGCCCTCATCGGCCCTCGTGTTGTAAATCCGGACCGTATCGTAAATTCAGACTTTAGTCGATGTGGATGAGGGATGTTAAGTCTCACATTGGTTAGGGACACTTCTTCCGCTGCACATATAAGTTTGGACAATCTTTCACCTTATAACTTAAGTTTTGAGGTGGAGTTAGGCTCAAGTATAACACATTGTATTAATGATGAAATACCTACAAAAATTACTTCACGTCTTGTTTACATGCATGTTAAATTAGGAATTTTTAAACTAAATTTAGCAAAATTAAATAGCTATATATATTGATTCAACTGCATATATTTCTTCACCAATTCTAACATATCTAATATTTTTGATACTCGATCTAATTCTTATGAATCCTTCGAGTAGAGATGCTAGATCTAATTCTTATGAATCCCTCAAGTAGAGATGCTAGGGATTAGAGTATATTCCTCCTCTCTTCTTTTCTTTAAACGATAATTACTGATTTATTAATAAATCATATTGGTATTGCAAAACTACCAATATACTATACATGTACAAGATATCATTATCTCTAAGGAACCATACTCATAAAAGAGAAAGAAAAAAGGGCTCAGATTCTCATTCTTTATTTTTGTGTTCAATCCATCTTTATTTAAAAAAAAAAGATCTACATTGTCCACAATTTAAAAAAAATGATAAATTGTAATTGTAACTTTAAACAGTATAAATTTTTATTTGAGTATTAGAACTACTATTATAATATATCAAATCAAAGTTTGATCACAAATTCTATCATTAGACCACTTACCATTGAAGTTTTATCGTGCATTTTATGTTGTTTTCGGCTCTCGTTCATTAGGGTTACAAATTTATTTTTGTGATTTTTCTATTCATAGCAACAACAACAACAGTCAAACAAGGAAAAAAAGAACAACAACAAAATATCATATTGTTCAAGATTTTATTTCTTGTTTTTTTTTAAATTGATTTTCTTTTATTTTGTTCTAGTTTTGTCTACTTCATTCTAAAGAATCATCAAACTTGTTATCCAATTCTTTTTTTAAAGGAGTTATATTGTGGTCAATATTTTTCTATAGAGTCATCTTTAGACTTTCGTTCTATCCTCAATTAAGTTTTTAAAAATCTAATTTTCTAGATCTTGAAAATATTTTTTTTGTGGTCTTTAGAGCCCTATTCCGACTTTCTTTTTGTTATCCTTTGTCATTAAGTTTTTAAAATTTTGATTTTTGAGATTGTCACCAATAAATTAGTTACTTCTTGAAATTAGTTGAACTCTTTGATTTTGTTAATATCGTAAAAGAAAGTTGGCTTGTGCTTTGAATGGTAAAAGACAAGGGAGATAAAAAAAGAGGTGAAATAGTGTTAAGGAACCATACTCTTGTTTCTTTTGACCACGCTATTCTGATTTGCTCTATCGGGACTTATCCTTATTTTTTCCTTCTCTAACATAACTCTCATATTGGCCCGATGACCCTTGACCAAACCTAACTCTCTTTTGAGATTGAAGAATTTTTTGACCTCCACATATGCCTCATTTAAAGTATGAGGGACTGCCTTGGTTAGCTCTACGAACAAGTTAGAATTCTTCAAGAAACTTTGCCTAAAGCCTTCTATAGTAATAAAGCTAGAATAGTCAGAGATTTCTAACTTTTCTTCCCTAAATCATTTCATGTACTCCTCAATGAACTCACCTTTATCTTGAATAATTGAGAAGAGGTGGTGTGACTCCTTTCTTAGGGGCTTGTTATAGGTATAGTTGGCAATGAATAACTTGGAAAACTATGAGAATGAGGTTATGGTGAGGGGTGCCAAGTTGTTGAACCACTTTTGGGCCCCGTCACAAAGGATAGCAACAAACAATTTTCATATAATGTCATATATTTTCTCTTATGTAAGGCTTATGGGGGTCATGATCGTCTTGAAGTGTTGTACATGTGTTATAGAGTCTTTAGTTCCTAGATAATCAAGGCACTTGAGAGCATTAAACTTGGCTGGTGGTTTGTCATTCTCTATCTCATCGGGGAATAGGGAGACACATAGTTGCTCATAGTCCTTATCCACATGATATGGAGTCTTACCTTTTTCATGCCTTTCATTGGTTACTTTTAAGGCCTAGTCTTGCTTCTTGTTAACTTCTTTCAATGCATGAAATCACGCCTCCCATTTTTTTCCTTTCTTGTATCCATTGTTCATTGTTATGTCTCACCAAGATGGAAATAAGGTTACCTTCAACTTCCTATTTTCCTTGATTAGGCTCGTGCATGACACGCTCTGGTTTGTTTCTATTAATCAGGTTGGTGACTCGATCATCAAAGGTTTCCCTACTTGATTGAGAGTGCAACGACCTATTCTCTCACCTAGTATCCTCGAGCTTTCTTCTTAAATCAAGAAGTTGACAAACCAACTCTTGATAAGGGTTAGCCTTTGTTCTGGCTTCATTATGGGTTTACAAGGTGTTGTCCAACGCTACCGCAACCTTCTCTTTTTCTAGTCTTAATCGTCATTCAGCACGCGTTCTTTCCATAGTGATCAGGAACAAGTCATCATAATTATGAGGACAACTAGTAAGTGGAACAAGTGTTTAGTCTTTTAAATCTCTCTTAGAATTCGGGATGAATCTTGAAAAATATAAGATCAAAAGCTAAAACCCAACCTAAGAATCTGAGCCTTACAATGGACATCAAAATATTGAGATTTGTTCAATTTGTGAAGAGAGAAGTCAGAGCAATTGATTGGATGTGTGTATCTCTTAGAGAGTTTATATATATATATATATAAATTTATATGTAAAAATGTTAATTACATATGGTATACACATGTAAGTGTGCCTAAAATAATAAAAAGATAAAAACAAGTATATTCATAAATTAGAATTGACCATACTATAGCTAAAACTAGTGGTCTATCTTATAAATACAAAGATTAACTCGAATAGGTCTCTCTTATTAGTGAATCGTGGATGAGTAAGTTTTTTTACAATAACTTGTACATTAGTTTAATTGTCTTTTATGCCGAATATTAGGTGAGTAGGATTCTGAATTAATCTATATATCTAAACAATAAATATATTTTAAACTTTCTTTATCAAACTTAATTAACGAGTAAATTTTAAAAAATTATTAAAATAAAATTCTAATTACAATAACTTAGTAGTACTGAGAATGATACAATCACATATAGATTAAAAATAAATTTAGTTATTTTAATTAATAAATAATTATTATAGTAATTCTAATATTATAATTAATTATTATAAATAAAAGTATTAATGTTAAAAAAATCAGGACGTAGATCCCAAGTGTAACTTTAATTTGTTCCTCCTTGGATACGATGTTTTTAAATTAGTGTATTTGTTTTTTACTAATTGAGTTATAATATAATTATATATTTTTTATTATTGAATTAAAGTCAATATATTAATAAAATTTATAAGATAAATTATTAATTTTTAAAATTTATCACGTATTTTTTCAAAAATTAAGATAAAATAATAATTAAATATTATTAATTAAGATATTTCATTTATATTTAATAAATTTAAATAAGACAAATAAAAATATAAAAAATAATAATTTATAATATAAGTTTAATAAAAAAAAGATACACTATATATTTAAAGTTTAAAATTCGATATCTTAACGTTACAATTTAAATTAGATATGATAATATTTACCTAAAATCAGATAATATTATATTATAAATTTATAAAATATAAAATAAAATAAAATAAATTATTTTATAAGTGAATATATAATTGTATTACTTTTATTTATAAAAAATAATAGCGTGTTTTAAAACTCCCTGGCCCTGGCCCCTCCCTTGCCCCATCTAGAAGTATAATTAATTTAGCTAAATGTTGATGTTTGAAAAAAAGAAATATGTAAACAATTGGTAACATTTTGATATTTTTAAAAGAATATCAAAATCACCACCTAGTACCACCGTTTGATAAACAAAATCTTAAAAGAATCATTATAAAACGAATATAATTACGTAGAATGACAAAAGGAAATAAAACAACTATATACTGAAGAAATATGTAGTTTTAATATGTAACCCATCGAACTAAGAAAAAATGACATATTAGTAGCTATTTTTAAATAAAAAATAAAATAAGATCATACCTATGAATTTTTTATATTTTAATTCTTTAATATTTTAGGTGCATTTAATTAATCTTATAGTTTAAAAATATAATCAATTAAGTATAATAAAATTCACAAGATTAAAAAAATAATGATTTATATTATAAAAAAACATGAATAAATTTAAAAAACAAATTCAATAATTTTTAGAATCAAAATTCATAATATACAAATAAATAATTCATGTCACTGAGTCCACATTTTCAGTTAAAAAATAATAGGTAAAAAAAGAAGATAATAAATTTCTAAACCTTTAATAAAAAAATTATTAATGATGAATATTTTATTTTAAATAAATAATAATTATTATTAATAATAATAAATAAATATTTCTCTAGTTTTAAAAGCGTATTTTGACATACAAATTTACGAAGAATTTTAAAAATTAAAAACATTTAGTTAGTTAATCATTAAATATTATTAATGTTTTACAAGAATGTAAGAAAGAAGGATGTGTCAAAAAAAAAGTTATAATAACTCAATAAAAAAAATCAAGTATTTAAGATAAAAAACATTATTTTCAATCTCGTATATTAAACTATATATATAAGGATTTTCAAGTGAAAACAAAGATAAAAATCAATTAAAAAGATTTTTAGGATATTTAACTTATATAAAAACATACATTAAAAAATTAGAAAAAATGTGAAACACATTATAGACTAAACTCAAAAAGGATTATGTATGGAAATTGAACGAATATGACACACATTACATGGACAATGTAAAAACACAAGTAAAAACTTACCAACTTTATACCACCAATATTCAGATGATAAAATGATAATAAAAACAGATATTTCACATAAATATTTAAGAGTAATTTTAAAAGTAAAAATAGATGATAAAGATGAATATCTTTACATATACACATCAAGATTTTTTCAAGATTTAGAATTAAATTATCATAATAATAAAAATGAATATTTAGCTATTAAAAATGCTATAAAAAAATTTACAATATTGTAATATATGTTATTAGTTCAAGATTTATTATAAAAATAAATAATCAAAACTTTAGATATTTTTTAAGAATTAATATTACAAATGATTATAAGCAAGATAGGTTAATAAAATGAGATCAATTGTTCAATCATTATAAATTTAATGTTGAATATTTACCATGAAATAAAAACAATTTAACTAATGTATTAATTAGAGAATTAAGACCTCGTACTCTTTTAGAAACTTATTCATTTAACTTCACTCTTTTTGTATTTCGTAATCATTCTATATAAGAATGAGTAATTAAAATTTTCTTAAAAATTCTCACTAATTCGATCATAATAAACTGTTATGATAATAAATTTTTCACAACTTTTTATCCATTTATTTTTCATATTTAACATATTTAATTAAGATATAAAAACTATATTAAATTGTATCGTAACACTTAAAATTAACGTGTTAAAAAATTTATTTTTTGAAAATTTAATTCTTTAACTTTTAAAGTTAACATATTTAGTTATTTATTTTTAAATATGAACTTAAATTATTAAATATGAAAAATGAGTGTACCAAAAATTATAAAATTTTATTAAGAAACTAAAGCATTAAAATAATAAAATTAATGTAAGAAATTATAATTTATCCATATTCTTTTACCAAGACTAAATTAGGAACCACCTAATAAGAACTAACAAAAATTATAATTCAAAAATAGAATGAAGCGTCTAGGTGATTATTTTATTTAGGTTAAATGTGTTATTTAAATTATTTTTTTTCAAAACTTAATATAATTTAAATAAATTTTTTATTATCTAATACATAAAGTAATACATTTAAACGATGAAGTTTTATTTAAATTTAATTGAAATAATTTGTTAAAAAATTAGAATAATGAAAAATTACTTTTTTTATATTTATAATATGAAGGGTGAAATCACGGAACATAAATAATGAGCATTGTCATTTGATTCATTTGTCGCTCGAAACAAAAAAGGAAGAAAGAAAGAAAATAATAATAAATAAATAAAACTGAATTCACGTAAGATAAGTTTCAGTTTAATAATTTTCTAATGTAAATTCCGATCCACACATTTTAAGTACCCTGCTATTCTCTATTTTTTCCAGCCCTACCACATTAGGTGAAAAAGTCTAGACTACTTATATAAAAGGTTTTGTAAGTTTATGGGTTCTGAAATCTGTATTGAGCTGGGAAGCGCTTAATTGAAACTAAACTAGGATCAGCAAAAGGGTTGTAAACTTTTGGTCTTGAGGCAAATAAGAGTCATGGGAAATTGCATGGAGACATGCAATCAGCAGCCAACAAAGGAAATGTTTCAATATTCTGATCACCAAAAAGAAGAGAGAACTACAGAAGCAGAAAGTAGGATTTTGAAAAAAAGCAGATTGGGAAAAAGTACCTTAAGGGTCAAGATTGTGTTGACAAAACAAGAGCTAGATTGGTTTATGATTCAACTAATTAAAGACCATAAAGGAGATTATAAGAGCTTAGAAGACGTTTTGGTAGAGATTGAGAGAAGAAGAGCCAAAGTTGAGTTATGGAAACCTTCTTTAGAGACTGTCATGGAGTGCCCTGAAGTTGTTGAGATGGATAGGTCATGACTTTCACACAAATTGTAGTATTTTCCATATTTCTTTTATTGTTTTCTTTTTTTATAGTTCAGAACTGTATTTCTCTTTCCCCTTAACACTTCTTTAATTTTTTTCTATAATTTATATGTTGAAAACTTGTTTAGAACTTATCGTGTGATTTAGATTAAATTTTTTTATAATTATAAATTTTAAGAATATTATTTTTTATAATTCTCAACTTAGTTATTATTTCCTTTGTTTTGAATCTTTTGAGGTGGGTTGCCAAAGTTGTAACTAATGTTCTTTGGATTATGCTAGATGGAGGTTATTAATCTAATTAATTACTATTTTGCTTTATTTTCTATAATGTCAAGTATTGGCTATAGTTTGTGACTTTTTGTCTCAAAAAAGAAGTTCATATTTGCAATGAAAATTCATTAATACGATGATCTAAAATTTTATGTTGCTTGGGACGTTATTTCTTTGTAAAAAAATTATGGTCAATTATTGACCGGAAAATTAATCAAGGAACACAACAACTTTGATCAAATTTGTTGTATCAAACTTGCTACCGGGTTCCCTACCCAATTAGTAGTTAAAGAAAATGCTTATAATCTAACACCTAATTAAGTTATCAATTTTTTTAATAATTATATTAACCATAGGAATTGAAATTCAAACATAAATATTATGCATATACAAATAAACTATATATTAACTTAAAAATTTATTAACAAATACATTTTATTAAATTGAAATAAATGTACTTGATTAATTATCATTTTTTGTCAAAATTAATCATATAACTGGTTACTATATTAATAATTTGTCTAAGATACGTACGCAGGCAATTTGTTCGTCTTGTCCCTTAGCATACCCCAAATACTCCTCCAATCTTAGATTTTTTTTAAATTATAGACGTTCAGGTCAGTCAATGAGTCATGCATATTATAGAGAGTGAAAATTCGTTACTTAAAAAACAAAGGACGTGATACCCAAATAGCTCCTTAACTTTCACAAAGGGCACTTTGGGGATTCTTCTTTAAACAAATACAATTAAGTCTATAAGTTATATAAATGACGCACATAGATTTTTTTTTATTATTTATTTTAAGACTTGCAATGTACCCTTATATAATTTGATTATTTTTTTATTTTTTTAAGACTTACAATGTACCTTTATATAATTTATGAAATTTTAAGTTTAAGCAAATATAACCAAAGTAAATTTTTTTCAAAAGTTACGGGACTCCTTACTATTTATTTAAAAAAAACTTAAATATTTAACTTTCATTGTAATCACCCAGACATAGCTTAAGGTTCATCATAAGAAGCTTAAGGCTTTTTCGGAAGGACGTTATAGGAGAATTGATCATGCTGACAAAAATCAAAAGGATGACATAATAGGATGGAAGGAACAAGACAACCAATAATATTAAGTGAATATTGATAAGACTATACTATCCAATGAAAACAAGTCCGTGGCCAAAAATAAAAGAACCATTTTTCTCTTTCTTCTCTTCAAGACTAGTTGCTGCAATATCATGGCTTCAAACATCACCATTCCTAGCTTCCAAGGTCCTCTTCTTAAGTCCCACTTTCTTGGGAGAAGTCATCTCTCTCATCGTTCTTACAAACCACCACCAACTCAACACCTAAAACCATGCGCTAAATTCAATCTATCTGAAATACTGGGAGGCAGAGGGCTCTGCAATGGTGAAGAAGGTGTACAACAAGAACTCAAAAGAAGTGTTGAAGAGCAAGCCCCTCCAGTTTCTATCAATGAGCCAGAGAAATCAAAGGTTCCAACATTATCAACCATTGACAGTGTTCCAAAAGATGCCTTCGAAAAGGAACTAATGGGACTAACAGGGGGATTTCCTGGTGGAGAAAAGGGTTTGGAGTTATTCATAGAGAAAAATCCTCCTCCCAAAAAACCAACAGCTGCAGGGTCAGGAACCATAACTCAAATAGTAAGCTCAAAAAAGCCCAACGCACCTGAATTGCCATTGTTAATGCCGGGTATGATTGCCATAGTCAGTAATCCAAATAGTCCATATTACATGTACTGTGGAATTGTTCAAAGAATTACTGATGGAAGAGCTGGGGTTCTTTTGGAGGGTGGAGTCTGGGACCGTTTAATTACTTTTCGACTGGAGGAGCTACAACGCAGAGAGAAAGGCCCTCCAGGAAAAAATCCCAGATCTGCCGTCCTAGAACCCCTGCTTGAAAAGGATTCTGAGTGATGTTTTTTGCTTTCTAAAATCAAAAGCATGTATAATTCTGTCAATTATTAATGTGCAGTTTTGACATTTCAATTTCGGCAATTAAAATGTAGACACTCTCTTAAAGTTCAAAGTAAAATAAATGGACAAATGTAAAGAGATTGTTTAAGCTTGTTATTCAGCGTTACATTTGATTAGTTTATATAACATGACAGTTTTCTATTACTGTAGTGTTCTTCCACAAACCCTGTATAAAGCGAACTTAAAATCTTTCAAATATTTAGAAAAGTTAAAGAGTATAATATACATCATGTGGTACTTGAAACTCCATCAGATGCGGCCACCCAACTGCCAAAAGATAGCAGCATCAAATAAGTATAATGAATCGTAAGCCATAAATTGAGATGGTCATACAAGAAATCTATACAGCTATGGTATCTGCCTAATGCATCAACCCGCAACTAATAATCAGTAGGGAACAGCATTCCAAATGTTCAGATGTCAAGTGCTTGCATGCAATTTTGATATTGAATAACAACAATGACAACTACTAGGCATGCAAATTTCAGTACCACACCGATTCCAATGAATAAAAATGACTATACACCATAGATGTTAATTCTTAACAATTAAGTTTTATAATTAGATCATATGACACAAAAAAGCATAGAAAGATACAAATATGAACATAAAAACTGGGAATTCAGAGCGACAAATAATAAATTAAATTCTACAAACCAGAACAGCCTCAATTTCTTCATTGGATACTGGTGTTCGTCTGGGCTGAAGTGAAGCTTTCCCTCCCAAGGTTGTTGACCCTTTTGAGCCTGAATAGAAAACTTGAGCTGCATCACCAGCATTAGATGTTGCTAGGTTCTGTGATCCAGATTCTGGAAAGTAAATTCCTCAATAGTCAGTCACGTCTGACTCTCACAAGTTCTTCAGATTAAAAGTTATTATATACAAAGTCTAAAATACACATATATGCATGACAATACACTAGGATTCAATCAATTAATCAAGCATTTATACGTAACCTTAGCATCTTAAAGGATTACTAATAGACACTATGCAAGAGGATATCCATTTTGGCTTAGGCAACTTGAAACTGCATGTGAATTACATCACCATTATATTGCCTGCCAAAATCATTATCTTCTTTCATACTGTAAATTATTAAGCCTTTCAAATTTAGCAGAGCACCCTCTCCAAAGGGTTGTTTCTTACTTCTTCTTAGGTTTTCCAGCACCAGCTTGTCAAACTACTGCAACTACCATGTTAAGGTCAAAACATTCTCCAGTTGGTCAGGAAAAGATAAAAGACTGCTACTAAGCACTTTGATGTGGAACATAACCTCAGCTTATTCTTAGTGAGTAAAGAATAAATTGCTGTCATACAATCATACTCTCATTGCAAATGATTTAATCCACAACTAGAGGCTAATGTTGAAAACTGAGAGGGATAAATTTAACTAAAAGTCTAAAAGTAACCTGGTTAATCAAAACACACACGCAGATACAAAAATTAATCAGTTGAAATCACTTGCGATTAAGCAAACAGATACACTAAAAACCCGATCGATGACCTTAACAGTGTGAATAAGAGGAAAATAAATACAGAATGAAAATAAGAAATTTGTAACACTAAAAAGGGCAAAAAATAATAATAATCAAAATTGAACCCAAGGTCAACAAAAACAAAATCAAACTTTCCTCGAACAAATTTAAACAATCCAATGCTGATAATAAACAAAATTAATCAAACTACAAATCCAATTCATCGAGAGAATATAAAAAAGAAAGCAAAAATCCAATATATAAAGCTATTAGATCAATTACAAAGCACCATCCATATTGAATCACGAAAGCAATTAAATTATACACGTATAAATCTATGAATGTACACATCTTCTGGATGGAAAGATAGAGAGAACAACAGACAAGAAGTACAAGGGAAATATAATAGGATTTTAGGGAGCTCGTATTCCGTAACATGGAAATGGAAACAAAGATTAAAACAAACAAAAATAAATAAATAATAATAATAATTGATAGGAAGACAGACCAGATGTGGATTTTGGATGTCTCTGCGGAAATTTGATGCGAGGGATTCTCTTCATCGCCTGGATTCCGGCTCCACTCATCTTCTCTCTCTGTCTTTTTTCTATTTCAACCCTCCTATTTAATGAACAATGCTAGGACGCGCGTTTGCGGCGGTTTGACCATGTCGATGAAAATATGATTCTTTACTTATTTTTATTTTTATTTTTCAAATATATTAATTTAAAAATTAAAATATTATTTTTTATTAACAACATTAATTTAACATATTTATTAAATATAAAATATATCGTTAAGATTTAAAAAAAATATAATTAACCTTTACTTCCTCAAAGAGTTATCAGTTTTTTTATTGAAATTTCCATAATATTTTTATTATTTTCACAAATATATATAAAATAATTATTATAATTTTAAAATTAATTACATATTATATAACTATTGGTTGATAAAATTATAGTTAATATAAAATAATAATAATAATAATTTATATATTATTATGAGGTAAAAAAAATATTTTATTAACTTTTGATTAATTGAAAATTTTAACATATAAATTAGCATATTCCATGTAATTTCGTTTAAAAATATAAATTTTTTCTATAAGTTTTACCAATCCTTAAAATTTAAATCTTCTAACAGATTTTTTATTATATAAATATTAAAATCATAAAAAGATAAAAAAAATTGAAGATAATATAATGAGTTAATTATATTTTATCTCTTAAATATATTAGACTTGCTACAAACATATTCATAACATTTATAAAATTATAAACATGTCATAATATATTTATAATTCTAAAATTATATAAAAAATTAATATAAATACATTATATTTTTTATAAATAATATGTGCATATTTTTAATAAATATATTTATAATTGTAAAATTTTAAATACGTTATAAAAATATTTTTGATAAATTTAATACGTTCGGAATATAAAATATAATTAATCAATAATATAATATAAAAATAATAATTTTGAATTTTTTATTATGTAAATTTTTAATAATAATATTTTTAAACAATATATTTTTGAGTAATAACTTATATATTTTTATTATAAATATAAATATAAAATTATTTTTTTATTTTTTTATCATTAAATTAAATTTCATTATCTTCGTTACAAAAATGCATATTAAATGGGCACGAGTATGTTTAGTGTATCATATTGATAGGTTAAATATAATTGTACTCAACTAAATTGTATTGAATTATATTAAAATTATTTTATGCATTATTTAATAGAAATGGTATAAAATAATTGGATAAAATTAATAATAAATATTTTAATACAATAATTTATATCTAAAATAATATTTAATTTATTTTATATAGTTTTCATACATGTCAAAATAATTTCATTATAAATTTTTATCAAAATCAATATTTTATTTATTTTTATTTTTTTATTATATTTTAAAAATAAATTTTTAATTTGAAATTAAAAAAAAATTAAGTCACGTGAGTTTAAAATTAAATTTTCATGCAGATTAATTAATGTATTCAATATAATTTAAACTCATATTTACTAATAATATTAAATTTTTAAATAATCACATAATTTTTATTATATATAAAAAGATATATAATTAATATCTTTACTACGACATAACAAATGTGTCTTATATGTACAATAAGAGATGGTCTTCCAATAAGGGAAACATAGAAAGAAAGAAAAAAATTGTCTTTCAAAACTAAAGAATAAGTAAAGAGTTATTTTGTACACTTTAGTTATAATGCTTTTAGAATATACATCAGTAAGTTACTCTTTTTATAAAATATTTTTTAATAATAAAATATTATTTTATTAATAAAAATTATGAAATAATAATAAAATGAATTTAACAAGGGTAAATTTTTTATTTTATTTTAATAGTTTAAAATTAAATTTAAATATTATAATATTTTTTTATATCTTTTTAGTAAATTACTTTTGTAAATTTTATATTCTATAAATATTTTGAATTTTTTTATCGTGTTTTCTGCAAGTACAGTGTTTGTATCGAAATTATAGAATTTATAATATTGAAAATATGAGCTATACAAGTCATAAATTACAAGATAAGTGATATTATAATCACACAAATAAATTTTCTCTTGTTTATTATCTTTAAAGACTTTTACCCGAAGTTAAATATTGACATATACAAGAGTTTATTTGTATGATTTTATATAATTTGTATTGTAATTTTTGACTTATGTAGTCTATAATTTTGATATTATAAAGTTTATATTTTTGATATAAAATTTATAGAAAATGCGATAAAAAAATAACTAAAAAATATAGATTTTTTTTTAAATATAAAATTTATAAAAATAGTTGAAAAAAAATGTTATTTTAACGTTCATGCGTATGTATAAAGGATATAAAATATTCAAAGCAAACTGTATAAAATTTTTACTTTAACAAATACAAATGTGTTCCACAAACCCGCCCAAAACTAAATAAGCGACAGGGTTTTTTTCTCCTAGTTTTTTAATATTTACAATTTTTATGTCATTATTACACTATAATACATTAATATTATTTTTTAAATTAAAATGTCCTCGCTTAAAAAATATGGTAATATTTTTTTTTTCTTATTATAATATATTTAACATTTTAATCCTCTATTACAAATTTACAATTGAGATGTTAAGCTAAACTGCAATACCTAACAGTCATACCATCGGGGGTTTGGTGTTACACTTTATGCGAACACGAAGAGACCTTCATCAGCTTCTCTATCCTTATCTAAAACTCTCTTCATACGCGTACGATTCCGCGCTCTTTAGTTTTTACTTGCCCCATATATTTTATGTTTCTTCACTTAATTTACATGCTTTGTCCAATTAAAAGTTACAACTCGTTTAACTTCATTAAAATTCGAAGACTTTTTAACGAAGTTGTTATCCTAGAAATTTATTTTCTTCTGATTATGATCAGATTGATCGTGCTCTAAACCACGAGCGATCCTTTTGTTTCAATGGTATGCAATTTAACCCATAATTCTTGAGGTTGTTTTCCTTGTGTTCCTGTGCTTTCCTAATTTTGTACTGTTTCAAAATATTCATCCGAAGATTTTTCGTGTACATATAATTAATTTCTTAAATAATATATTGAAGAAGTTTGGGTCTCAATGCCAGTTTTTCGAATTTCAAGTTTTAATATTTTGCTTTTGAATGATGGGTAGAATTACAGGTTTTGTAGTGCATTCATATGAAACGAATTTTAAACTCTAGTTGAATAATCTGATTTTAGTGATTCTATTTTCCTTGTTTTTTGTAGAAAGCGTTAGAATTTGGGTTGGGATTTAAGTTATCCAGGGGAAGAGAAAAAGGTATGTTTGGGTTTATCCACAGAAGCCAAAAATAATGGACTTTCTACACCTAACTTAATGTAGTTTTATAGGCTTATAGCCTTGCTTAGATGAGTGAGTTGCATTTCTCTCTATTTTGTTGTAATGTTAGTTGAAAGCTTGCAGTTAAATTACAACAAAAAGGGCCTAGTGTAACCTCCCAATTCATCCTAGCAACACTTTAGTTTCATTCATCCTAATATAATCTCCCAATTCATACTTAGTGAGCCCTCTCCACCCTTTGAAAAATATTTTCATAAAACTTCTATGGCCTAATGTATGTTGAGCTCTTAATTTTCATATTCCTTTGCTCTGCTTGAACCGTCTCCCAGGTGACAATACTTATTGCAAAAATAGTGGAAAATTATAATACTTGTCCATCTCCTATTATAGTTTTCTTTTTAAAATTTGCCTTGCTTCTGAAATCGAAGCACTAGATTAAGTTAATGGGCTACAAAAGTATGAGCTGCATGTATGATCAACAATCTAGAATAATTTCTCTTTACAATCATACAAAATGTCTCTAACTCTTGTACGATGATCACAGGCTTGAATTCTCTTCTAGAACCAAAAGTAAGCTTCATGGATGATGGTCTTGGGAAGATAAAGATTATTGCAGATCATTTAAAATTAAAAGCTTCAGCACCCTTGGTGATTCTCATCAGAACATAACTTCATCTATTTTGCAGTCAAGAGCTGAGTATTATTTGAGGTATTTCTTCATAAATAAAACGCAAAATGGAAATAAGACAATGTTGCAGTTGTTGATTTCAGTTTGTTTCATCTGCTGTAGGATAGGTCATATAGCCTACATGTTGAAGTTTTTTAGTCTAGGAGGATTCCCGTGGAGCTCTAGCCTAGGTGGTCACAAAAAGGTTGACTTAGCAGTTGCTTTTTAGATTTTGATTGGTTTTAGTTAATTTCCTTGATTTCTTACTAGAAATTTTGATTATACGTTCAGTTAACTGCTGCAGAAGTTGAATCACTTCGGTCAGAGATCACTGAAGTAGAAGAGAGAGAAGCGCACTTGAAAGCTCGGTAGAGAAATTTTATGCTTGGTTTTGAATGAAGCACCTATTGTGTGTAGCATATTTTACTTTAATTTTTCTCTACATTTATTATGTAACAAGTCTTTGACAGAGCTAGGGGGGAAAAAAAGCAGAAGCCAAAATTATTTGCTGTTTTAAATTTTGTATTTAATTGATAATATTTATGCTTTGACTAGTAAAAAAAAGTCCATGCATTTAGCTTCGAGTGTTTGAAAGAAAGCAGGGCTTTTATTGTTATCTTCTTTCTTCACTTACCCTTCTTTGTTTAGGTAATTGTGCTCGAAAATTACCTTATTCATGAAGCAAAAACTTGGAACTGTTTTTTCAGTCATCTTATTGCATGCTCACTCACATGCCTATTGATGAGACTAGCAGTGTATACTCTTTATGTCATTCCTACTTTTGTGCTTCATTATGGCATTGCACATGATATTCATTTCTGGTGACATGCCTGGCTTTGTACAGGTTGGAGCATGTTGATGAAATTTTGCGGTCGGCGCATCTGTCTAGCTATTTGTACATAAGAACTGTAATGCCTATCCTCAAAACTTTTGTTAAGTTTCATCTCCTTGTAATATTGTATCTGTCTTTGAGTGATCATATCCCTTAACCTCTGATTAATAGAGGTGGACCGCACTGCCAGGCGAACCTCCTCCCATTGATGATGCTGATGTTGATGACTGGCTTCCTCGTTTTGTTGTCCTTCAAGGACAATGCATTTTATTTTACATGCTTTCGACAGGTAATTAATCCTCATGTGATGCTCAATATTGTTTGTAACTTGTGCTTTTTGAGCAGAGGCATTATGCTGGCTACTTATTATGTCTTATGCAATGCTAGAAATTGCGTCATAAACTGAGGAAACATTGTCTGTCTAGCACTCTGATTCAGTCAATTTTTTTCAAACAATTGAGAAACTGAGATTGTGTAGCAAGCAGGAATCATCCAATCAGTCTTGAGAAACATGAGCATATTCTTTCATTTTCTTTACTCAATGATATCCACCATAAGTTGTGTTTTGATTGGCAAGTTGTTGCCCTGCCTTCTGTTGCTTTAAAGTTTTACTTGTAGTGGAAGAGCAACCTGATAGAATTGCTCTTGTCAATGCTGTAGTTATTGACATCTTTGACTTGCCTAAAGAAATATTCAATATAAAAATTTTCCTTTTCGTTTAAAAAAGATTCATTTCACCAAGCACGGTTAGTTTGGGTCAAGGCTTAGTTATCATCATTGCCAGGGATTTTCCTCAAAAGCTTCAGCTAGCTTAAATTCTCTTTCAATTCAAAAGGGACATGCAACATGTACATTGGTAGGGACTATTTGAATGAAATTTATCTCAGCAGTGCACAACCTTGCATGAGAACTCAATTTGGCACATGCATCTAACCTTGCCATGATCCATAATATACTGTGTAACTAAAACTTTTAAAGTTCTATCTAAACTTTATCCTCATATTTTGGAAAATTTACATTATTTGATTGCTGATGGCTTTTTAGAAGTACATGCAGATCTGAGTCCTCAAGAGGATACCCTGTTATCTGATGTTGTTGAAATAGGTTCCTTACCAAGTTTTATACGAGAAGAGGAGGGAACTCAATATGTATTTTATATCCTAACCCGTTATGGATTGCGGTATGAATGCTCAAGCATTTCTAAGATAAAGGTATTCTCAGATACAGATAAAGAACGTAGCTACTGCTATCAGTTATCAATAGGGTGTAATAATGTCTTACACGACACAATAACATAAATACAAACACGACTTGAATAAAAAAATTAATCATAATTAATCAATAATTTTTAATTTTTTCATGTCATTAGAGACTTGTTATTTCTTATCATTATAATAGGTAATACCGATACAAAATTAAGTAAATTTTTTTGTGTAAACTAATACGTGAATATGACACGATTAATGCTGAAATACTATAAGATAACACGACATGAAGGTGGCTAATCTGACACGATTGATACTTTAATCCTTGATTTTGCCATGCAAAATAACTTGTAGAGTCTAATTCCAGAATCTTTTGGAAGTTGGAACAGTCAAAAGATGAACTGTTTTATAGAATTAGTAGAGTAATACTGATGTCGCCTGATCCATTAATTTGGGCAAGAAGTGGTTGAAATCACTAGGGGGCTATTGTTTCGTTATTGATATCTTCTTGAATCCTTAATTGATTCGTTTTCTGATTTTTCTACTCTCTTTTTTCAGGTGGACTCCTGGTTAACCACGTTACAAACTGAATGCAAATTATTGTGTTCTGATACTTCAGCTCCCAGTGAAACATGATATATAATTTACATCTCTAAGTTATAGAATAGGTTGAAATTTAGATGTGTACATGAATTAGCTAATTAAATCCATTCATTTAATCTGTGTATATGACAGCATCTAACTGAATGTAAAGAAACAATTTACTCCTGTATTTATAACTACAATAGTATTCTTAAAGTTTGTAATTATAAAATATCATTCAGTGCTAGCAAGACTTAATTATTCTTATTTTTACTTGATACGGGCATATTTTACTTTATTTTAAACATTAACTTTCCTTAAGGATGATCAAGTAAAAATAAAAGTTTATTCGAGTGTTGCTAGCATTGCTTTTATGTGCAACTTATATATAATATATATATATATATATATATTTTATATTAAAAAAAATTTACTCATCATTTTATATTAGACGTCGTTTAAATCGAATTGTGATAATTTATATTTGTATAGTGTTAAAAATATGTTATTTTTATTATAATTTTTAAGGTGTTATTTTAATAATTTCATAAAATAATATAAAGCATCAAATTTGCATATGGACAAACGAAGAAGAAGAAGTTAAATTTGGCAAATTGATGGTTGAAAGAGAGCCCAATGTCACGATCCTAAATTTCAAATAGCGATCGTGCGGTACTTAGTACGATCCGTTGTATTAAGCCTGTCTTTTAATCCGAACAAAATACTCCAAAGATATTAAAAAGAGACTTAGAGATTTAGAGGATTCAAAAACAAAACAAGAACAAAAGAGATTTTGTAAAGAATGACTTGTATTACTCATACAGAGGTTATCTTACAATTTTTCAAAGATGATTACAAATGAAGATTAATAGGTCTATTTATAGTGTGTCATAAAGCTTAAGATTTTGTCACCAGTTTCTAGATTCTTCTATGTCTAGAATGTACAAGAATATAGTTCTAGTTTTATCTACAATGTGTCATAAGGTTCTAGGATCTTCTAGTTAAGTCTAGCCAACTCTAGAGTCTTCTAGGATTGTCTAGTTCCTTGATGCAAGTTCTAGGATGTTTTGGAAGCTTCTAGAGACTTCTACATCCTTCATGAACCATCCAACATGTTCTAGAATATTTTAGCACCTTCCAGAATATTCCAGCATTTTATAACATACTTTGGAACATTCTAGAGTCTTCAAGGCTTGAGTTGAGTCCATCCAACTCTAGCTCTTTGTAGATATCTCTAGGTCACTCTAGATTTTTCCCATGTAGAAAAGTCTATCCTTTAAGCAAGCACCATTTCTTTGAATTGTAAGGGACATTTTGAACGGGAGGTAACACCCTTCCCTACTCAAGTTCGTGACGCCATCGTCGCACCTTCAAGCTTAAACCTCTCTATGTAATCTTTGAACTGCCACAATGAGTCTTTCAGGTTCCCAGCTTGTCTCTATATCTGAGGCATTCTTCCACTTGACCAAGTATTCTCGATAACTTGGTACTCCTCTACGTCGAATTAGGCGGTCTGCCAAGATAGAGTCCATTCCTCTATCGAAAGAGGTTACTATTGCGGTGGGTGCCTTCTTTGATTCTCCCTAACTTGTGTCTTCCTCATCTCCACGATAAGGCTTCAACATGCTTACATGAAAATCTAGATATATTTTAAGCTTCGAAGGGAGTTTAGTTTGTAGGACATCTTATCGACTCGCTTGAGGACTAGAAATGACCCTTCATAATTTCGTACCAACCCCTTGTGAACCTTCTGCAAGGACTTGAAGGGCAATAATTTGACAATGATCAAATCTTTTTCCTGAAATTCAACCATCATCCTTTTCTTATCAACCCACTTCTTCATCTTTTTAGGTGCCTTGTTTAAATAAGTTCAGGCTAACTCAAGCTTGCTCATGCCACACCTTGGCAAATTTGAAGGCAACATGACTCTTTCCTTCATAACTTGTGACTAAAGCATGAAGAGTCATAGGTTGTTGTCACATGATGATCTCGAATAGACTCTTCATGATAGACCCGTTTCTCTACAAGTTATAAGAAATTTGGACTACATCCAGCAACTTAGCCCAATCATGTTGGTTGGCACTAATAAAGTGCCTGAGGTAGAGCTCCAGTAAGGCATTGGCATGTTTTGTTTGTCCATCGCTTTGTGGATGAAAGCTTCTACTCCAACATGTAGTCAAACTTCACCAATTGCAAACTCTGAAGCATTT
This sequence comes from Hippophae tibetana, assembly GCA_037013495.1. Classification (NCBI taxonomy): domain Eukaryota; kingdom Viridiplantae; phylum Streptophyta; class Magnoliopsida; order Rosales; family Elaeagnaceae; genus Hippophae; species Hippophae tibetana. The sequence continues at coordinate 2,676,174 of CM072804.1, read as the reverse complement.
GTATGCAACTCGTACATCTTGGAGGGGTCTGATGCGTAAAGCACCGGTTCTTCACAAGTGGCCTTCTTCACGTTTTCGAATGAGGCTTGGCATTCACTTGTCCATTCCTAAGACTTGTTTTTTTAGCAGGTCATAAGTCCAAGGAAAGACCTTAACTCGGGGACATTGGTAGGAGGTTCCCATTCTTAGATGGTTTTCACTTTTGTTCCATGCATCATAAGCCTCCCATCCTTTATTCTATGCCCGAAGAACATCACCTCATCTTTGGCAAAGGAACATTTACCCTTCTTAACATATAGCTCATTTTCCTTCAGGACCTCGAACACCTTTCTCAAGTGCTCTAAATGTTCTTCCAAAGTTTGGCTATATATCACAATGTCATCAAGATATACTACCACGAACTGATCGAGGTAAACACAATGTCATCAAGATATACTACCATGAACCGATCGAGATAGAGATGGAAAATTTTGTTCATAAGAGTGCAGAAGGTGGCAGGTGCATTAGTGGGACCAAATGATATGACAAAAAACTCATAGGCATCGTACCTGGTCACACATGTGGTCTTGGGCTCATCCTCTTTGGCTATGCATACTTGGTAATATTCTGATCGTAAGTCCAATTTTGAAAAGTATCTTATGTTTCCCAATTGATCGAACAAGTCAGTAATGAGTGGGATAAGATACTTTTTTTTACTGTTATCTTATTTAGAGCCTGATAGTCAATGCACATCCATAGCGAGCCATCCTTCTTCTTTTGAAAGAGCACCAGGGCACCAAATGAGGCTTTGATGGGCCTAATGAAACCAACATCCAGCAATTCATTGAGTTGCTTCCGCAGTTCTGCCAACTTTGAGTTTGCCATTCGATAAAGGGCTCATTGCTGGTGGTCTTGTGCCGGGTTCCAACTCAATTTCGTGGTCTACCTCCCTCCTTAGAGGTAACCGTTTGGGCAATGACTCAGACATCACATTGTGAAACTTATCTAAGATAACTTGCACTTCTGTCGACAAACTTGGCTTTGGTGACTCCTCCTCCTCGTCGTACTCATTTAAGATAACCAAGTAACTATCTTTTTCCCTCTTTAATCCCTTCTTGAATTAAAATGTTGAGAGAACTTGTATAGTAGGTACAATGGTCCTCTCCGTCGGTATTACACAAGCCTTTGATCCATCCATGATGCACATAGAGTTTGAACATGACACAAGGAAGACTCTAACATGTTCTAAGAACTTCATGTCAAATACCACTGAGAAGTCATCCATATGTGTCACTGATGAGTTCATTTGATTAGTCCAAGCACCAAGACTAACGTTAACTCTAAAAAACATTAATTTTTGTCATGGACTTCAGGTTTTTATTTTTTAGACTCAAATATTTTAGAACCTAAATTAATTATTAATAATAATGAAGAATGAACATTGTACTTAGTTAGAATAGTTTACCATTAGTCTTTATTTCAACCTTTATTTGGCTACTTTGCAAATCAACCATAGTTAATGATTATATTAATAATTATAATTATTTTATATTAATTTTAAATATATTTAAGTAATAACAGTAATTATGAATGGTTATCATTTTTTACTAATTTTATTATATTTTTTATTTTTTAATATTTATTTAAAAATATATTTAGTTTTAAAAAATTTAATATTAATATAATTATTATTTAAGATATTGATATTAATTTTTAACTTTTAATTATTTATCATTTTTAAGTAAAATATAAAATATAAAAATAAAAATAAATAAAATTTAATTTAATTATTATAAATATTACGTGTTTTATTATTAAAAATATATTTTTAATATAATTATATATAATAATATATGTTTGATTTTAATTAACTATTCATATTTTCTTCTTTACGGTTTCTTTTGAAAAAAAAATAATAATCATAATTTCAATTATCATAACTAAAATGTTCATCTAAAATACACATCATAACACTAATACTAGTAGAAAGATATTTGGAATTTAGATTAAAGATATATATTAATATTAAAAAATCTGATGAATGAATAGAATTATACATGAATCAACATTTTAGGTCGTATAATAGGTTATCCATTTTTAAAAAAAATACATAAATCCAACCAAATTAATTTATTAAAGGAATAATGTATTAATATTAATTATTTGTAATTTAAGGATTAAATTTTGTAGTAATATTGATTTTTATTTTTAGATTGTAAGTTAATTAAATTTATTTATTATTTATGTTTAAATTTAAATAGAATAATTAAATTTGATAATTTTATTTAACTAAAAATATTTAAATTTAAATTATAGTAATTTTTACCAAATAAAATGTTTTGTTATTTTATACACAAGTTAACTTAAGTTTGTAAAATTTCTTAATCGACTATATTGATTTGGTTAGTTTTCTAACTTCCCGTCACGTGAGGCACACGATATTGCTGGGCATCCAGCCAAGCGGACCTAAAAAGCCCTAAAATTAAATCCAATTTTATTAAGGGTGCGTTTAACTCCTAAATTGGAGTCCGCCGATCTCGCTATGCTTCTTTCTCGCCACGCAATTTCGCTTCGCTATAAAAGGTGACCTACGTCTTTGGGGACATTGAAATTACTTTCTGTCTTTTAGAAAAAAGCCAGAGTTACGAATTTCTAGCCCTAGTTCTGCCGAAAATCTTCCTAGTTACGGTTGCTTCGAACTTCTCCTGGATAAAGAGGTATGCTTTAATTTACTGTTTTTTGGTTGTTCTTTACCTGTCTTATTTTCTTTGAAATGATTTCAGATAACCTTTGTGGATCCTTTTTATTATTATTATTTTTTAATATGCATAAAACGTAGAAAAAGATGAAAATTTTATATTAAGAAATTAATAATAGTGATTTTCTTTAAATTAAACAAGATTTTCTTTGCGGATTAGAGAGTATGTTATGCATCTTTGATGCGTTTCTCGTTTCCTGATCGGAAAAAATTTGTCCGGACTAACCCTCGAACATCGTTTGATAAAAAAGACTGGAAATAACTTCTTTTTTTCTTCGTGATTTTGTTTACGGTTATAGTCTTCGGGTGAAACACAATTTGATTCTCTTCCATAGCAATGAAAAGTGTGGTCCTTTATAACCATGAACAATTAAGTTTTCACGGATAACTTCCATGGTACAATCTCTGATTATACCTGCTTGACTTTTTTCTGATTCTTCAGATGGCTGCTAAACCACTAACTAGTGAGACGATAGCACTTACTGAGAAGAAAATGGACATGGCATTAGGTATGGTTCTAAGCGCTCTTCGTACTCTTTTTGCAGTTTATACTATGTCTTTGATTCATTTTTTTTTCATGTTTGTTTATGCAGATGATATCATCAAAATGTCAAAGAACAATACATTTAAGGCCAAAAAACAGCAAAGACCTCCGGTAAGAATCTCGGCAGTACATTCCCCCCCCCCTTCTGCATTCTGCGATGTTTCAACATTATAATGGCATCTAATTCTGTAACTCTGCAGAATAAAGGTGGTAGATTTGTGAAAAATGCTGCACAAGAGAAAAATGCAAAGATGCGCCGATTTATGGATTCAAGATCTTCTCTTAGACAGGTAGGGTAGGATTGCTACCAGAATTGAGTCGGTGTACTTGTTACTTTTTTCATTCATTTTCTCCGAAACAGTTCTTAATTCATGTCATTTTCGTTCAATAGGGTGTCTTAGCTCCGAGAAGGTCAAATTTCAAGGGAAACCAATTTCCTTTGGCTTCTGAGGCTGCTAGGAAAGCTGCAGTTGCACCATTAGGCAATAAACCTTTTGGCCGTAATGTGGTGGCTAATTGGAAATCAAGGTAATTTATCTTTTAAAACTTGTTGCTTCTTCTTGGAGGTATTACAACTTTTATATTCCATATTACGAGCTATATAGTCAACATGAATGAAAATACTGGTGGTTTTTGTTAAACCCTTGTCGATTATGTCAATTTTATGGTTTTCTGTAGGTAAATATGGTCTTTCAATATTGCTTTTGGCCTCTACCACGTGCATTGGAATAGACATTTCAACTAGCTGCGTAGTTTATGTTGTGCACGTCAGGCAGCCAATTTGGGAGTATTTCTAAGAGTTGACTGTTTCTGTAAATGTCATCTTGAATAAATTCCTGCATCATAAGCTTCGTATTTGTGGTCTGAAAATTTTCCAGATGTCCACTGTTGCGTGCATATCTCTTTGATCGTGAGCTTTCAAAACTGGGGTTGATTGGTTTTAATTTGGTTGTTTAAGCAACGGTGAAGAATGGTAATTTCATTTAAAGGAGATTGATGATTAGTTGACATAAACAGTGTCTCAATTTTGAAGCATAAACTTATGCCAATTTAGAAATCCTCTTGATAATTTAATGCTGTACTTCTGGAAATGCTATTTTTCTGACGTCAGACTTCTTTACAACTACTCTGTCATTTTGGTCTTTGTAGTTGTCTCTTGACTTGACAGTGTATGTTCTTCTTTACTAGTCCTCAGGGTAGTCATGATACTATTCGGTGTTCAGTTATTTAATCCAGCCTATATCGTGCTGTGAATTACTGCTAATTTTCACCATATGGACTGTTAGAGCACTGTCATTGGAATGTGGATGCTGATTATCCATCAAAATCTTATTCTTGTTTCTCTATCCTTGATGCTTGGCCCCTGTATTTTATTGTAATGGTTTTAATGAACTGGGAAGAGCATTGCATGTCATTAACTTGCACAACTTAGTGTCATTCATGGGACATTTGACTTGTGGAACTTCTCTATCATCTGCAGTTTATGCGAGTTCATCCATCCTTTTGAATGTGATATTTCTTGTCTGCTTCCTGGATGGTTTGGTTTTCCACCCATACCTTCTCTGAGTTTCCATGGGCTGGAACAGATGTGCATAGTTTGCTCATTATAAGTTTTATTTGAGATCACTTGGGAGTTTTGAGTTTTTGAATCTGATATAAGGGCTTAGTGGTCAACAGATGTGATGGAGACTGATTCTATCACCAAGGGTTGGGAAATATATGCACGTGTTAACTTGTAGAAGCCCGTGGCTTCTTTGTGTGATGTGTCAACTTCCTTTCTGTGCTGGGGTTGGTGTTCAGCTGTGAAACTTGTATACCTGCATTCAGTGTGAGAGTTGAAGTTGAATTGGGAAAGTGTCAGACAGCATGGAGAGAATTTCTATATCAAGTTATTCCTGATGTTAGGTTTTTCCTCCAGATTTTTCTCTTGAAGGAAAGAGCCTTCACAGGGAGAGCATTAAGCATCCAAACAGCAGAAGGATCTACATTTTTTAATGACTTTCTAACCTTTCGATAGTTCATATTATTTACTGTTAGTTGGGTATTTTATTGAATCTGTGAATTTTGATGGTAAAGACATTACACTTCAGTTGGGTGCATTATCCCCCTAAGTGCTGTGACAGTTGCTGGTGCAGGCATCTTAAACATGGAAGCTCTTTTCAGGATTGGGATACAGTGGAAGTTTGATTTTATTTCACATTCTTTTTTTCTCTTGTGGATGCAGGGTTGGTGCTCCATCTGGCCAAAGAAGGGCAGGTGGTAATATAGGCTACATAGCAAAGGTACTGTGGTGCTCTTTTTTTCATGTGTCCCCCCCTCCTCACTGGATTGCTGAGCTTTTTGGTTAAATATCGTAATTTGATACATGCCAGATTATCAAGTTCTGTTGCTTGATGCTACTTTGTAATTGTGGCTTTTAGCTGTTTCTAAACGACATCTTTTAGAGCAACATTTTATGCACCTTTTGAATCGTAGATTTCTGTTTGCAAGCAATAGATTTCAACATGTAATTTGGTATGTTTATTTTGGAGCTTTAAAAATCTCACATTCTTTGAGGTTTGGGTTTGAATTTCAGCCGCCACAACACCAGCAAGGTAACAACATTATGTGGAAGCAGAGGCCACAAACTTTGGATTCGTTGTTTGCAAACATGAAGGAGCAGAGAATGAAAATTTTTTCACGCAAGAACAATGCTACTGCTGTACAACGCAATAGAAATGGCCAACAAATGCCCCCATGGGGACGGGGTCGATTCAGCAACTGAAGCTGTACATCAAGTTGCGATTTATCTCTTGCACACTTAAGGTGCAAGTTGGTTACTGTAGGGTGCTCACATGCTAAACACAAAGTTTGAATCTTCGCCTTAATTTCTCTATTATTTCTTTTTGTTATGTGGAACTTGCCAATGTATATATACTCTTTCAAGATTTGAGCCATTATTCATTTTCTTTGTGTTCCTCAAAGTTTGATAGCATTTTTTTTTTGTTTTTTTGTTTTTTTGTCATACGCTTTACCTCTTTACTAGGTTTGCCTAGAGCTCGTTACTAATATTCAGATACAATTACCAAAGCAAGATTTGAAAGTAAAAGTGCCAACTCTTGTTATAAGAGATTAGCCGAAGAACGCCAATAATCAACAGAAAATAATCAAGATGCGTGCGTACATAAAAGTGAGAATCCAATTATCATAGCGTAATCCCCTTAGCCAAGCAACAAGGCCTATGACGAAGCCAATTTTTTTTTATTTGATTCTTTTTTAGATATAATTAATAATATAATATTTTTTTTATTAATTATATTCAAATTTAAATATTTTTATATACAAATTTATTTTAATTTTTAATGTAAGATTTTATCTTCTATAAGTTAATAAAAATACGATTTATATTTTATTTTTTATCTATTTATATTTTATATATAAAAAAAAATTAAATTCTTAAATTCAATGTTTTTTTGAATAAAAATATTTTGCTCTATAAATAACTTTAGATAAGGAAATAAATGGGTTTTTAATAGATTTTTTTAATAAAAAAGATAATAAATAAATACTAAAATATTTTTATAGATATATTTTTTAATCTTAAAATAACTTTATATTTATGTTTAAAAATTAAAAAGAAAATCTTCAATATTTCTTAATAATTTAAATTCTTTTTTTTTTATTAATGTGATTTTTCATCATTTCATCAATGACATTTAAGGGATGATTTTTTATTATATTATAAATATATTAACAAAAAATAATAATCGATAAATAAAAAAAATGTTCAGACACTTTCGATCATCTTTATTTTTATTTTCTTCTTTAAAACATCTAGAATTTTAAATCATGTATATATTTGTTTTGATCTGCTGCAGTGGGCTGGTTGACTCCACCACATTAAAGCATATAAGCTAGACAGGACTTGGGTTGGCCTAATAGCAGGCTAGGTTTGGAGAGTCTAGTTTATCTTACCCTATATTAACATATATTATATTATTGTAGACAGATTGAAGGTTGTGGGGATGTAGCTCATATGGTAGAGCGCTCGCTTCGCATGCGAGAGGCACGGGGTTCGATTCCCCGCATCTCCATCCGTATTTGTTTTTTTTTCTTTCCTAAGTCACTTGAACCATATCAACGGTTCAGGCTCATGACCAGTCGCAGTCTCGTACATCGACGTGCTTAAACTCTATTAGTCCCAATCACCATTTTCACTGATGACCACCTCTTGTTCCTCATCTTTATCACTAGTTTTAGCCACACACACCAAAACCTCTCTAACTTCGAACCTCAATGTACTACTTTGTTGGCTTCTTCTTGTTTCAAACTCTATCCGCGAAACAAAATGACCTTAAACTTGAGCTATTCAAGGCTTCCTCGTTTATCCTATTACCATCCTCCCCTCTCCATACTCTCTGAGAGTCTTATCTTCAACAACAACTCGAACAATGCTTCATTGCTCAGGAACTTAGCTTTGAACTTCTCAAGGAATTTGAGGACCAATGCTTCTCTTAGTGAAAGCGAAAGCTCTGGTGGACTAGCAGACAGTTCAGTTTCGGAACTGTTTGATGATGAGTTCGTCTCCCATATTTCGGTCGCTAAAGATGCTCATCAAGCTCTGCATATGATTGCTGAAAGGTCTGGACAAAATGGAGGCTTCGTAAGCGCTTCTGATGGCTGTAGGATTATACTGGCTGCGCTTGAGCGAAATAATCCCGAGTTGGCTTTATCTGCTTTCTATGAAATGCGTGCGAGTTTTGAACAAGGTACGTTTCTTGCAACTTTCAGTTGGTTTTTGCTTTTGGGTTCGTCTGATTTCAAGAAAGACTTTGATTTAAGAAAGAAGTGGGGTTTTATATGTTGAATTTTAATATTGTAAAAGGCTTTATGTGGGTTTCCTATGCTAATTAACCACTGTAAAAGTCTGGATGGTTTATATGAGTGAATGAAATCTTGATCTCTTCACAATTTGGATGGTGGGTAGGTCAGGAATGTGCTAATACATACTTTATTTAGGATGGTTTAAGCGAATGTTAATCACTCATGTGAAAACAGAGGTTACTGAAACTGGCCCTTTTGTTGAGAGGTGGAAGTGGTCCAGACCAGACATTCATGTTTACACTACACTTGTTCAAGGTCTCGCAGCATCGCTCAGAGTTTCTGATGCTCTTAGAATCATCAATAACATTTGCCAAGTCGGAGTATCCCCTGCTGAGGAGGTAAAAAGGATTTGCCTTTTATTTTTGGAATTGGGATTTTAAAGTGCAATTGGTTCACTGCTTAACTAGATCACTCTTTTGTAAGGGAAAAAGGGGGGGGGGGGGGAGTACCAAAACTAGGTAGTGGATCAGCTTCGTAATCATTTTTATTGTCAACCTCATGTTATTTGTAGAATTTCTTAGCATAACATAGTAGTAATTTATTTGGTGTTTTATAGGTTCCTTTTGGAAAAGTTGTGAGATGTCCAACTTGTATGATAGCTGTTGCTGTTGCACAACCACAATATGGCATTCAGGTATTATTGTACTGTCTCGCTCTCCTGTAAACACATTTGCAGATAGTATTTTTCATTTTCTTTGAGTTGTTGAAATAGCAAAGATAGTCCTCCATGATAAAAGCGTCACAGATGACGTTTGGAGTAAATTGAATTTTTAGACACACTGAAATATTTGACATTCATCTTGCAGATAGTATCCTGTTGTAAGTGCCGGTACCAATACGAACTTGTTTCTGGCAACATAATTAATATTGAGTCAGAAGAAATCAGGTTGAAAATTTTCCATCTTAGTTTTGATTGACAGATTGCTTAACAAGTCCATTGTACTTTATAACCGCACAGACAAGATCATTTAGAGTATTAATGAAACAGTGATATGCCTTCATTTTCTGTTCTGTTTCTTGCAACTGTTTAGTTTGTTATATGGCTACTACCTGTAATGCATATTTGTACTACAGTAATCAGTTTTATCTTCTGTATATTTTTTTGTGCAATGTGCATTATATTTTTGTGTGGTGTTGATCTTCGGATATTGGCCTTTTCTAAGGATCTCCTCCTGCCGAACACAGCTTGGATATTCCAGCATGGAAAAGAGGACTAAGATTCCTGCAAATAAAGAATCAAAGCATTCCTTCTGCTGTTCACTCCATAGTGGTATACTTTTCTCGAGGCTGAAAGTGTAATTGTGCATTACTCCCATTATATGCATTCAATATGGCATGTCTTGCACTGTCAATAATAAATAATATCAAACATCAGTGTCCCTTTGGAAGATATTTCTTGGTTGAGCCATGCAAAACATATATCAAACGGCATCATGTTCTGGCTTCTGACATGCAACCCTTTAACAAATTTAGATCATACTTTTTTCTCTATTATATGAAAAGAAATCATAAAGAATCTGCAGTGCTATTGGCAATCTCTTCTTTATTTTGTGCTCTGAAACTCTCTTCCTTTCTTGATCACTTTGTTACCTTCTTATTTATAGGTCCAAACCCCTTCTGGCATGGCTCGTACACACCGCTTTGCAACTGAAACAGTTGATCTTCCAGCACAAGAAGGAGAAAGAGTAACTATTGCTTTAGCAGCTCCATCAAGTGTTTATAGAGAAGTAGGTCCTTTCAAATTTAGTCCAAAAGCCCCCAACTTATATCCTGGTGAGCCTATCTGCCTGACAAATCACGAAGATGGAAGAGAATCACGATTATTACGAGCTCCAACAAAAGATGGAAACTTATCTTTAACTAACCCTTCCATTTTGTTGCCACTGATTGCTGTGCTGGCCTCTGGAGATGCTGCTTCTGGAATTGTAAACCCCAACCTCCCCCAGCTTCTTCCAGTTGCTGCAGTAGTATCTCTTGCCCTTGGAGCTACTTTAAATGTTGTGGTTTTTCCAAAGTTGGGTCAGGTGAGCTATTGGATCCTCTACACCATCAGCAAACTAGTTTAGTATTAATTTAAGCTAGATAAGGACAACGATCTAGACTCAAAAATAGTGGATCCACCAACATCAACACAAAAGACAGAAAGGAAAAAAAAAATTACACTACCAATCAAGCTAAAAACCTTACGAACTCAAATCTAGAGAAAATCAAAAGAAAACATAAAAAAAACAAAAACAGTAAACAAAATATTAATCATCAAAAAGCAAAGGGATGCAAAACTCTCTTCCATGGTACTCAGATGGCCAGCGGCAGATCATCTTCATCATCATCGGCGCATCCTTCATTTCCTCAAAAAGATCTGACCAAAACCTGAAAGTGTGATTCCACTAGAAAATCTAGGGAAAAGGTGAGTCCAAGGAGATCAAAAGCCGCCCGGAGAATCTAAAAGACGATGAAACCAATGAGGTCTGCTGGAGATAGAGATAGGTAGTGGGAAGGGGACGGTTGAAGGCAGAAGGTGATGGCTGTGGGAATTGAAGGGGGTGGCGGCTGTGTAGATGAAAGGGTAGGAGATGAATGGGAAGGAGATGAAGAAAAACTCTCAAGATTTCTAGTGAGAAGGCAGAGAGCCCAAATGTGAGAGAAACAGATGCAGAGCCCTGATACCACAACATAAAGTTATTGCACAGATAAATTTTACATAAAAAATTAATAATCATTGTTCATTTTTCTGACATGCTCACTCGACTACTACGTTCATGGTGCCAGATTTCTGAGAGGTCAGCAGATACAATTGCAATTAAACAGCAACTTTTATCTCAGTATGACACTCTGCAATCTCGCATTAAGGGTCTAAAAGAAGCTGCTGAGAAAGAGGTAAGCTGCCACTGAAGCCAAAAAAAAAAGAAGGAAAAAATAAAAAAGTATTGTCAAGCCACAGAGCTGATCGTTTTGACTTCACATTAATTGCAAGAAAATTTGTTCGTACAGGTTTGGATGTTAGCTCGGATGTGTCAACTCGAGAACAAGATTTTTGCTGTAGGGGAACCTTCTTACCGGTGAAACCTGTTAAACATTGTTTTTGCTCTTCCTTTAGATTACTAGTATGACTACTTACATGGTGCCTGAAATTGTGTTTTTTATTAAATATAGTGCTCGGAAAAATAGAGTCAAAAGAGTTAGAGAAGGCTTGGAAAACTCCTTAAGGGGACGGATTGAACTGATTGACAGCTATGCAAGAGTATGTTATCTTCATTAGTGAGCACATTCTTCCCCTTCAAAGTTGTGTGTTGAACTTCCTTTAACAAATGTCATTCATGTTGGCAGATTTCATCCATGATTGAAATTGAGGTAGAATTGAGCTCGGATGTTCTTGCAGCTGAAGCAGCAAGCAACGTGGTATGAAAACTGTACTTGTGATCTTTCTCAGTGCCTTGATAGGAGTTTTAGGCTCTAACCATTGAACTTTCTAAATGCAGGAGAATATTGCTGAACAAATACAGCAAATCATGGAGTTAGAAAATCTTGAAGAGGTACGTTCTCTAACTGTAGTAGCATATTTTTTTCTTGGATGAACGAAAGCTGGATAATCTCGTTATGACATTGGGAAGACTTGGAAAGAGGAGGAAAAGAACAAACAAAAAAGAAAACAATACTTAAATGCTCAAATAAAATTTCATTGCAAAATGCATAAAATTAGTCTAATATGAATTCATCTTACTCTACAGAGATGGAAATTACAAGCTGAAGCTAATGATGAGGCTGAAAGACTTCTTAGTTCTCAAGAATCTCAACCATTACCCACTCAACAGATTTAAATTTTCGAGTTTTCTATCACTATTTCTTGAAACAAGTGATTTGTCTCGCCAGTATCATTGGACTTCCACTTCAAAGAGAAAAATTAAGGTTGCGATTTATTTTTCTTTTTTTTTTAAATTCTCCTTTTACTTAATTTTTTTCTCACTCCGGAGGTTGAGCTGTTGTACAAATAAATTGTAAATAATATTACAGAACACTGCATTAAATATTTGTTCTTGGTAAAAAAAAATCATTAATTGTTGTTATGGTTAGCATCCGTCATTAAAATACATAAATCATGAGATGAAAGTAAACTCAATTCAGAAAAATAGAAATCATATTTATATATACATAGCAGATTTCACATTAATGACAAAACAAAGAAAAGAAGTTTATTATTTCAATCGAAACCCAGAAAAATTATAAAGCAAGTTAAAATAAGAAAAAAAAAGCATAACAACAAATATTAATTAAAATAAATTAAATCTAAATTATCGTTAAATCCACTCCAGAAAAACATGTGCTTTTAGTTTATGTGCTTTTAGTTTATGTGCATTGGATTCTTGAGAGTTTGGCAAACGAGTATCGATTAGCATATATGCTTGAGTGAGATGACAGCTTGAAAACATTTGAAGTACCAATTCCACAAGATTTCCATGTCCTGTAAACCCTACAAATTCCTCCATTCTTTATGTATTGTCTGTGTTTTCAACCTTATTAATATAACTCGAGATCACCATCGTAAACTGTTGCAATAGTGGGGCTAGTTTAATAATTATATACAGCCAAAGCAGACATGTTATGCTTGTAAACTATTATCAGTTTCAAATTTATCATAACATCGTGGACCGTGTATAATAAAACTGTCAACATCAAATCCTGAGTAATATGCCGGAATACGAAGTACTAGTATGGAAAGATGAATTCATATTAGACCGATGGTTGTTACTATGTAAAATATGAGCTTATTATCCTTGGCTGATAGGTCAGAAAGAATGGGTGAATTGTTTGAAGCCATACTGTGACATATCAAAAGAAACAAGATTTTGTGAGGAGATTTCACAACAAATGAGGTAACGACTATCAGAGATATGGAAAGAAATCTCTAAGTAGATCTGGAGAAAATAATGTTAGGTAAGCTGCATCACTCCCAAGTTCTCCTAATCAAATTACCCTTCTTTGACAATTTGGGGGTATATATGTAAAAACAAAGAGAAGATGACTTTGAACTTTGAGTTGGCCTATCATTGCGTTGCTCAGCAATCAGCGGAACATTAATTGTTTTAATAATACAAATATATTTCATAAAATACTAATAATATATATAATAATAACAATACAACATATATGAAATGGTAGAATACATATTAGTATCAATGCGATGAATCTCAATTAATGCGATAATTGTATACTGTTAACTATGAGAGTGATAGAATTGATCGAATTATTAACTATAATTTTTAAATATTTTATTTATAATAAAATCATAAAAATCTTAAACTATTAAAATTTAGGTTTATGAGTGCGCTAGCTCTTAGATATACTACTATCACACAATATAAATATACAATTCCTGTCAACATATTTTATAAATTATTGATATAATTTAGAGCTATAAATAATTATCATAATCCCGTAAAATAATTCCAACAAATAGAAATAAATAAAAAAAGGTCTCACGAGATACTGCTTTCTCTGATATGTTGACATCGTTTTTTGGGATTGAATAGCATTGATAATGCTATTTATAGAGATATATTGCTCGTATAGACCAAATCCCCTTTTTTCTTTAATATTTTGATTTTCTTTTCAATCAAAAGATTCATTAAATTTGGGTTTTTTTTTTCACCGTATAGAATTTGATACAAACCCCCGTTCCAATATATTTAAAGTAAGAAATAAATTTGATACTTTTTAACTTAAAAATATCAATTTAAAATATAATCGATTAATTTATAAAAAATTATGATTCATGATCACTAAAACGGTGGTATGCAAGGTGGTGCGTGAGATAATGACAAGATTGATAATACTGATTCAATAAAAATACAATATGTTTGCATATGTGACACTTTGAAGTAAAACTTTAAATGACATGATTTGTTTTGAGGTTTCTCTTTAGAAGTAAAACTTTAAAGTTTCGTTGAAGTTGTAATTATGGACTAAAACGGACAATCTTATGTAAGGTGGAGTAGGTCATACCCTACTATAAGCAGATAGATTAACCGTTACGTATTAGTTAGTATCAGAGTCATGACCCTATTAGGCCACGTGGACTTTGTTTTTTACGAGGATATAATATTCTCTAAATGGGGGTGTATAATGCAGTATGTCTACACATATCCCACATTGCTTAGAAAGCTAAGTGGTTATGTACTTATAAGGAGTGAACACTTTTTAAATGGCATGACGTGTTTTGGGGTTTCTCCCTAAAAGTAAAGTTACGATTATGGACCAAAGCGAATAATCTTGTGCCACGTGGAATGGGTCATGTCCCACTATAAGCAAATAGATTAACCGTTATGTATCAGTTGATATCAAAGTCATGACCCTACTAGGCCACGTGAGTTTGTGTTTTTACGAGGACGTAATATTCCCTAAATGGGGTGAGTATTCTCTAAATAGTAAAAACGTGTTTTGAAGTTTTTCTCTAAAAGCAAAACCGTGAGGTCTCATTAAATTGTTAAGTCATGATCTTGGACTCTTTAAATTTGTAGTTATGGACCAAAAAAAATAATCTCGTACCACGTGAATTGGTTCCTACCCTAATGTAAGCAGAGAGATTAATCGTTCTTTATCAATTTAACTTAAGGAAGATAAATAGTAAAAAAAAATAGATATTTTTTGAATTTTAAAATCCAAAAACAACAATATTTCACAAAACCTTAAATGTTATGGACAAAAAACTGAAAAAATGATATATTTGGAACTTTGTTATAGTTAGATGATATGTTTGTAATAAAAAAAATTAGTCATATAAACAAAATAATTATAATATATATTCCAATGATATATGTATAAATTTATCCAATTTAATATGTAATTTCTCTTAATTTAACCTCATGGTTTAAGTATAAAAAATTTTAAATTTAAATTTTGTGTCTAAATTTAGTAATTTTTAATTAAAATTGTATAAAATTTAATATAAAAATATTGATAAATAAATAAAATAATTATAAATAGTATTAAGATAGTACAAAATACTGGTAATAATATTCTCTGGACAGTCAGTCACACACATCAAATCCATACAAATAATCATTCTCTCTCTATGATCAGCGAAAAAATATATATATTTTTCTCTCTATAATTTTCATTGCTACGCTGTTTAACGTCATCACAGGAACAAACTCTTTGGTCTTTGTATCAATTCCAATAAATTTGATTCTTTTCGACGTTTTTTTAGGATCCGTAAAGTTTCACGCTTTATAGGAGCTGTTTGCTCATAGTCTCATAGTCATTACATTACTACCTAACATTTTAATTCTCCAATCCTCATGGTTCAGACAGTCATGAAGAAGAACATTCTGGTCACTGGCGGTGCTGGTTACATCGGTAGTCACACTGTTCTTCAGCTTCTGTTGGGTGGTTTCAATACAGTCGTTGTAGATAATCTAGACAACTCTTCCCAAATTGCTATTGACAGAGTCAAAGAACTTGCCGGTGATTTTGGCAAAAACCTTTCCTTTCACAAGGTTCGCCTTCTATCTTTTCTTTTGATGTGTTTTCTTTATTCGAAGATTCGGTTTTCATGAGCCACATGTGGGGGTGTAGGCTTTTGCACATTGGGTTTGAATTCTGAGATTTTTTAAGAATTCAATCATTTGATTGATCCAATTTTGTCCTTGGGTTCCACGAATGTTTTCCCATTTTTATTTCGGTAAAAAGAAGAAGCTTTTATTGATGTTTGTCAGGTATAATGAGTAATGGTATAAATAAATTTATAAATGAAAATATTATTTACGTAAGAAAATTTGATAGTATATTATATCATAATTAATATGAATATAATAAATATAAGTATAAATTTAAGTGATGATAAACTTCCATTATATGTAATTAAGTGTTTATCAAATTGGAAAGAAAAAAAAGATAGGAAAGAAAGAAAGAAAGAAAGTAAATAACTCTAAAAAAAATGTATAGAAAGGAGAAAGAGAATGACTCAATAATTTCTCTATTATTTCTAAATTTGATTCTTAACCTCCCTTAGGAATGATTCCGTTTCCTGCATTTTTATTTTTTAATTTTATCATATATAAATTTTGTGATAATTTTTTCCTTCAAATAATTGTAATATTTCAAATATATCCTTTGTTTTATGTTTGAAATATAGAAATTTTTGTATTGTATGTGCTTGAATTTTTTTGTTTTGCAGAACTCAAATTTCGTTAAATTCTTTATTTTATTTTATATAATATAGTTGCTTGTGTCATACCATATTTTATTTTTTATTATTTATTTTTTTATTGAAAATGATGATTGTTTAAGTAAAAATTAATTTTTAATTAATTAATTATTATTTTTAAATAAAAATAATATATTAATTATAAATCAAACATAAATATAAATGTAATTTTGTAAAGTGTAATTTTTATTCCTTTGATCCTCATTTTGGATATTTATTTCATATTTCAAAGATAATATGTTTCTTATTTATTTCGATTCTTTTAAATTGTTAGTAAACATTGTTAAAGGAATTCAACACATTTATTTTGATTCTTTTTTATTCTGATTTTTTTTATTTTGATACCTTCTTATTCGGATTTTTCTTATTTCAATTTCGATTGATTCTCATCACGTTAATAAACACATCTTAGATATTTTGTATATAAAAAAAATTGAATTGAATTTTTTTAGGTGTTATGTTTTAGGATTTTAGTTGTCATGTATATTTAGTGAATGGTAGGCATTTTCATTTAATAAAATTAGAAATGTTAATCACATATTAATTTATATATATTTTTACAATTATACTATTTATGTCATTATTCATGATAGAATTATTTTAAACATAATAAAATGATTCAATTTTTTAGATAATTATAACACATTGAAGTTTAACAATATAAATGTAAAAGTAAGTAAAATTTTATAGAAGATGTAGAGATTTTTGATAGACAAGGAAAATAATTTTTTAAAAATTGGGGGACTAATAGGATATTAGCATAAAAGAAAACTAACGTGTATATTTTTATCCACATACTCTTTTTACATCGCTAGACCACTGTATGCATATGTTTATTGTCCTTTTTTCGTCCTATGCCTTTAATTAACCATTTTTAACTTCCGCTGTTGATTTTGTTAGTTGCTGTCTTCTAGAATCTCAACCGCTTAACTAGCTACGAAAATGGGTTTTTTGAATTTTTTACATTGCGAAATATTCACCCTTTTTTTTTTGGTCTGTAATTGCCCTTTTTATTAAATCTTTGTTTGCAACTGTAGGTGGACCTTCGTGACAAACCAGCACTTGAAAAAATATTTTCTTCAACTTCGTAAGGATTTCCATTCCAAGAAAAAGGCTTATTATATTACCTCCTAAATATGCAAAGTATATTCTGTTAAATGATTTATTACATATGTGAAGAGTATAAAGATATAAAAAAAAAGAATAATTTAATATTTGTATTAGTGTGATTTAGATGTACATAGAGAATTCTATTTATAGAGTTGTAATAAGTATATTATAAGTACGGTACAAGTAGAATAATAAGTGTAATACAAGTATAGTACAAGTAAAATAGTAAAAGTGTAGTACAAGTGAAATAATACAAGTATAGTACAAGTGGAATAATACAAGTATAGTACAAGTGAAGTATAAGATTAGTATAAGTGAATTACAATAACAAATATAACTTAACATCCCCCTTCAAACTCAAGGAGTAAAAGAAACAATCCACTTAAGTTTGGAAACTAATTCTTGAAATCTGCCTAGTAGAGATTTGGTGAAGATGTCAGCTATTTGATTTGTGGAGGATATTGATTTGAGACAAACAGTGTCTTGAAGAACATGTTGACGAACAAAATGATAATCAATCTCGATATGTTTTGTTCGTTTATGAAATAAATTATTGTTAGCAATCTGAATAGCACTCTGATTGTCACAATATATGATAGTTGCAGTTGATTGGAGAACACTCATATCAGTAAGTAGCCAACAGAGCCAAAGAAGTCCTTAAGTGGTGTCAGTAAGAACACGATATTCAACTTCAGTGCTGGATCGAGAAGTGAGAGATTGGATCACCTACCCAGTCAACATCAGAGTAGACAGAAAGAAGAAGATTAGACTTGTTGGAGAAGTGAAGACCATAAAACATGGTGCCTTTGATGTAACGGAGAATGCGAAGAACCGCAATATAATGGATAGATCGTGGAGTAGACATGAATTGACTAACCAGATGAACAACATAGGCAATGTCAGAACGAGTGACTGTGAGATAAACAAGACTGCCAACTAGTTGTCTGTATAATGTGGTATTTGAGAGAATAGTACCATCTAATGGAGTAAGTTTGACATTGGTTTCTAGAGGTGTTGATGTAGTTTTACAATCAGTAAGGTCAACCCGATTCAGAATATTGGAAGAGTACTTTGCTTGAGAGAAATAGTATCTTTGAGAATCAGATGAGATTTCTAGGCCCAAGAAATAGTGGAGACGACAAAGGTCTTTCATTTCAAATTGATGGCTCAAAAATTGCTTGAGATCAATAATGTTATTATAGTCATTTCTTGTTATGATCATATCATTTACATAAAGAAGTAGAAAAGTTATAGTGAAAGTATAGTACAAGTGAAATGATAAAAGTGTAGTACAAGTGAATTACAATAGTAAATATAACTTAACAATATGTTATTGTTGAACTTCATATTATTGGTTTCTTATGCCATGTGTTATTAACACCTGTAACTATATTCTGTTGGACATTCCAGATTCCATGCTGTTATACACTTCGCTGGATTGAAAGCAGTTGGTGAAAGTGTACAAAAACCAATGCTCTATTATGACAATAATTTAATTGGGACAATTATATTGTTTGAAGTCATGTCTGCACATGGTTGCAAAAAGGTTACCTTTTTTAATCCTTGTTTATCTGTCAAGTCCAAGTTCTTTTGCTCCTTGATCATTGGCTCATTGCCTAATGGAGCAATTATGTATTTGATTCTCTCTCTCTCTCTCTCTCTCTCTCTGTGGGGTCCCTTTGTTGGGAGGATTCTCATCTTTAAGATGTTGCCTATGTGTGATCCGAACAAGTGCTTGTCCTAGTTTTATTTTCATTTTGATTGTCAATTTTGAACTTTACATCTCACAACTGATTAAACTATTTTACATTTCAGCTTGTGTTCTCATCGTCAGCTACTGTTTATGGTTGGCCAAAGGAAGTCCCATGTACAGAAGAGTTCCCGCTTGCTGCAGTGAACCCATATGGGCGAACCAAGGTAAGATTTGGGTCTTATTTAGCTGCCTCTTAGTTGCAACATCAAACAAATGTCTGGTAAAGCACTCAAGAATGATATTATATTTGTTAACATCGCTTGACGATCCAATTTTACAGCTAAATTACTAATTTTTTAATGAAGTGATTTTGGTATTCTCTTCCTTGATGTTACTAAAATTAAATAATGCCATGCATCTATCAGCTTTTCATAGAAGAGATCTGTCGTGATATCAACGTTTCTGATTCTGAATGGAAAATCATATTGCTAAGATACTTTAACCCAGTTGGTGCACATCCTAGTGGTCATATTGGTGAGGATCCCCGTGGAATCCCAAACAACCTTATGCCCTTCGTGCAGCAAGTTGCTGTTGGCAGGAGGCCAGCCCTGTCTGTATTTGGAAATGACTATTCTACAAAAGATGGTACTGGGGTATGTATTCAGTGTAGCTTGCTGCTTTCATAAAAAATTTATAGACTTGCAATAACCTATGAGAATATTTCTCTTGTGTGATCTCTTTAACTTGACTCACTTGTTTCCTTTGTATTCTTATCCTTAATTAGCTGCCTCACGGAAGTTTTATTTAAGATGTTGGAAGTGTAGAAATGTTATTCTATCTTGATATAAACATCATTGATCGTTTCATAGAAGTTTGATAATTAATATGAAAATTGTACACAAGTCATCTTCTGGTGAATTTTTTACCTTACTATATTCAACTTTACCGGATCAGATTATATGCTTTTCAAATCTAACTCTATGTGAATAATTTTTGGTGTTTATTAAGCCTAGCTATTGTAGAGGGATATACTAGGTTGTCAGGATTTATACGTATTTTTATGTGTCATTTCTAGCTGTATAAGCAACACATCAGAAAGGATCAAAATTGCTTTTGATATCTTTTTTTCAGGTGCGTGATTACATTCATGTAGTTGATTTAGCAGATGGGCACATAGCTGCATTACGCAAGCTTGCTGATTCCAAAATAGGTATGAGCATAAAATTCGTCATGTTTTCACCTTTCTGTGTCATTTCTGATCCTATGTTTGAATCAAGCTTGCTGCATTGTGTCTATGAGATGCAGCACCGTTTTGTTGTACAGTGAATCATTAATTCATTAGCAAAAACAACACTTTTATAATTAATTAGTCATATGGATGATGATCTAACCATTTGAATGATAATATTTAGCATGAAAACAAAGGTACGTTTCTATATATTATTATTGTGTTAAGAAATTCAATGAGGAGATTAGATATCAATTTACCAATGGTATGTAGACAGAAGTATATGCGAATAATTAGCTAAACTTTTAGTAGTTCATGATATCATCTTAAATTTTCATTTATATCCTTCTAGGTTGTGAGGTCTTCAACTTGGGAACTGGAAAAGGAACATCGGTATTGGAGATGGTAACTGCATTTGAAAAGGCATCTGCAAAGGTAATGGTTTATTTTCCCGCATATGTGCCAATCGTGTTCGCTATAAAATAACTGGTCTGCTTAGGTGCACTTACTGTATGCTTGATTATCTAATTGGATATTGCTTACTTAAGTGTTTAAAATCTGACTTTGCGCGTTCGACGTGCATGTATTATACACTTGTTCTGTTTAATTTTCTTGTCCTTGTTCTGTTTTGATGTTATAAGCCAAGCAAATATTAGTGCAGAGGTGTTATAGCTCTTTGTTTCCATGATGATATTCATTGAAATGTAGGAGCTCTATGCTGGTTACAAATTTCAAATTTGAGAGGAAATGGATCCATTCCTTTCTAATATAATGGGATTTGCTTAAGATCCGAGCATTTTTTATTTGAAATTATAACTTTGAATCTTTTAACTTGATATAACTTGTTCAACTCTTTCTATTTAGTTTGATGGTTTTGATGTTTTGATGATTCTGTTTATGGCTAAACTGATGTTGGTTCAACTCTTCTTTCTAGAAAATTCCTCTTAAGATGGTTGGACGACGACCTGGTGATGCAGAAATTGTTTATGCATCAACAGAGAAGGCAGAGAGAAAGTTGAATTGGAAGTATGTAACAATTTTCTCGAAATTCAGTTGCGATTTGTAATCAGTAGTTAAAATCCATAATGTAATGTTGGTACAAAGTAGCCACTTTTTTAGAATGGCCACTTGTTCCTTGTTTTGCTTCATTCACTTTGGGATTTTCTTAAGAGCTTGATGGATGTTGCTGTTGCAGGGCAAAATATGGCATTGTTGAGATGTGTCGAGATCAATGGAATTGGGCTAGCAAAAATCCATACGGTTATGATTCTGCAGAGTCCAGTAACTAAAACCTAATAGTTGTGATATTATACTCCCTCGAAGTTTAATTTATATGATGATGGTCAACGTGGTGCTATGGATTTATATATAAGGCTAATTTACAACTGATTTATACTGCATTGTCCTATTCTTTCATAATTGATTGAACTTTTGGCACGGTCCCCTCTATTTTGCTCTAAATAAAAATAAGTAAATAGAACAGGCAAGAATCAAATATTTATGATATTGGAATAAAAAGTAATTGACTGTATTTAGTTACCTTCAAAAAAATTAATTAGAATCTGAAACAAATTAAATTCCTTGCTATTACAAATAAAAATAGCGTTTAATTCAATTTTATTGAAATATCATCCCTTGATTATAATAAATCTAATCGTCAGACAGTTTTGATTTTATTAGGATAATTTTGTAAAGTGGTATTTACAATAAAAAAAGTACTTTTATAGATTAAAGTGTCTTTTATGTATTCGTGAACGAAAATTAAACCGTTTTCAAGGGTGCTTTATGAGAAGCCTCTTACTTTTCAAAAAAATACTCTCAAATATTTCGGATCTACAATCACTAATAAATTTTTATACAAAACTCCAAGTTTCATCGATTGTACATGGTTATTTTAATAACAACAATAATAAAAACAATTTTAGTTGTCAAATGATAGCAATATAACTTTTTATTATTTTAAATTCACCTTTTACAACTATTGCATTCCATGAGCTTTTTAGTTTTTTAAAATCAATGAAGGAGAAAACCATTCTAAATAAACCAATACAGTAAATATTCTTTAAATAGGTTGAATGTTTATTTTAATCTTATAATTTATATATTTATTGTTATAATTTTTTTTAGGTAAATTACGTTAATCTTATAATTTAAAAATAAATTATTTTTTAAAAAAATTATAATATTTTTTCATGAATAAAATAAGAATAATAAATTTTATTAATAAAAAACATTTTAGAAAAACACCTATTCCTCTCTCTCATTTCTCTTTTTACTCTCTTTGTTTGTTTGTTTTTGTCTCTTCCTTTTCTCGTCGTAATTTTATTAATAAAAATAAAATTAAAAGAGATAGAATCATTAAGGTGATGTTTGGTTGGAGGGAATGGAAAGAAGTCAGAATTAATTCCTTCTATTTTGTGTGTTTGGTTGAACGGAATGAGATGACGGAATAAAATCGATTACTAAAGGAGAAGGAATCACAATTCCTTCTACCCCGTTAGGAATCAAGATTACATTCACATCTAAACTTTTTTTTTCCAATTTTACCCTCACCCCAAATATAACTCTAAACTCAAATCTCAAATCCCCAAACCCAAAACCCAAAACCCAAAATCTAAATCCTAAAACCCTAAACCCAAAATCTCAAAACCCTAAGCCCTAAATCCCTAAACCTAAACCCTAAATTCATAAACCCTAAACCCTAAAACCTAAATCCTAAAACCCTAAGCCCTAAATCCCTAAATCCCTAAACCCTAAACCTCAAATCCCTAAACCCCAAATCCCTAAACCCCAAATCCCAAATCCCAAAACCCTAAATCCCAAAACCCTAAACCTAAAATCCCTAAACCCTAAACCCCTAAACCTCAAATCTCTAAACCTAAAATCCTTAAACCCCTAAACCCCTAAACCTCAAATCTCTAAACCTTAAACCCTAAACCCCAAATTTCAAATCCTAAAATCCTAAACCCTAAATCCCAAATTCTAAAACCCTAAACCCTTTTTAAAAAAATAATAATTTTAACCCTAAATCTTAACCCACAAATATAACCCTAAATATCAAATCCCAAACCTCAAAACCCTAAACCATATTTAGAAAAATAATAATTTTAATAATATATTTCTTTTTAATTAAGTAATAATTATTTAGAAAAATAATGATTTCAATAATGTATTTTGTCTTACGAAAAAATAGTAATTAAATGACATTATTTAAATTTTATTAAATGTAGGGGTATTAAGACAATTTATAGTCTTTTTCATTCCATTCTAGTGTCAAATCAAATACTGTAATTTTGATTCCGAGCTTGATTCCAGTGATCAAACGAAACAACATTGTTTCCTTTTGATTCAATTCCATTTCGATTCTAATTCCATTTTACGAACCAAACAACACCTAAGAAAAATAAGGAGAAAAAGTAAATGAAAGAAAGAGAAAGGGGAGGAAGAGAACGAGAGAGAGTGAGAGAGGGGGAAACGTTGTTGATTTTTTATTAATAAAATTAATAATTGTTATTTTATTTTTAAAAAAATTTAATTTAATTAATTATATTTTTAAATTATAAGATTAATTTAACTTATATTAATAATTAGTACTTAAAATAAAATATATAAATCATATAATTATAAAAATTAAAATTAAATGTATAAAACATATCGTCAGAGAACTTACCCAATACCCTCTCAAATATCAAAAAAATAATTTTGAAGATATATACTTAAACTTATAACTTATAAATTCGGATACAACTGTGTATGATTATCTCACACCTTCTCTTTCTTACCTTTTCTTTAACGTAAAATTGTGTACATATTCACGAATGACCCAAAAGAAAAAAAAATCCATTAGTCTGTTCTTTAGGTATACAATACTAGAGATTTTTTGTTCTTAACCTATATTTGACAGTTTAGGCAACAACAAAAAATTATCAAATAATTTCAAATTTTAAATAAACACAATTTTTTTTTTAATATTTAAATATATTTTTTAATTTTAAGAATTATTCATCCATTTAAATTTTAATATTTATTAACATCTATACCTTTAAATAATTTTATCTTAATGTCAATAGTTACGTAAATATTATCATATTTTAAATTTTAATTTAATGAATAATTATTAAATTAAAAAAAGTTTAATTAAATAAAAATATATATTTATCTTTAAATATATTTAAATTAATAGTTAAAAATAATTTGTTAGTTGCAAACTGGATGTGAGGGTGGTTGGACTTATTAGATTTGTTTTTCGAATCTTGACAAGTGATGATAACTTCCAAATATTATCTTTTTGGGCAACGTAATAATGCCTTTGTGAAAGAAAATAAATAATAACAACATAAAATTAAGTGTGCGAATCCAACGGATTTCCTGATGTGAGGCCAATTGGTGCCGTTAAACTCAAGTTTGAACTTTGAATTGCTTTTAGTGGGTATTGTGTGAAAAAAATATATGATGAATCTATAAATTCGGTAAATCTGAACTAATTTATTAAATTTATGTGATTTTAAATTAATAATTTGATTAAAATATAATAATAAAAAACATTTGAAACTATATTAAAAAATATATATATTATGATCTCCATTTATTTAAGAGTGTTAAAAAGAAAACTTAAGATGAATAAAATATTATTTTTCTTTCCTAATAAAAAATATACAATATGATCTCCATTTTAACACAATTTTACACTAATATATAATTATAAAAAAAATTACTTCATAATTTTATAAATAGTTTTGTTACAAAGTCAACTTAAATTTTGTATTCTTAACATTTTTCATTTAATAAATAACAAGGTGTATCTTTTCTAAACACATTTTATAAACATATGCAAAAAAATTGAATATATGTGTCTTTTTTTCATAAAAAATAATTAAAGTGTATATTTTTTATAAATTAAGGAAAGTACATCATTGTAATATCTACTGTACACTTCAATTCAATTGGAAAGGATGAAAATTAATTAATATTAATATTTTATACATATATTAATTTTTTAAGATTTTTTCATATGTTTTTATTATACAATTTCTTTTGATTTACTTAACATGTAAAGTTGATGAAATATTTTAACTTCGTTTAGTTCTTCTCCCTTTATATTTATGATTCAATTTTATATATATTTTTATTCAAACTTAGTTTAAGATTATATATTATTAAATTATAATAATTATATTGTTATCATGATATGAATGACTTTTTTATGCAATAAACAATTATATGTTGATTGATGGTGAAAAATTAGAATAAGTAGTCCAAACCAATTAAAATGGCAAAAAAAATATTATAGATAGGATGCACCTAATTCAATTTGTTTAGTTAAATGATTATATCGAATGAAACAATTGATCAGATTAAACAAGATAAAAATTCTAGGATCCAATCAAATGATTGAATTTAATTTCAATAATATTAATAGGATGAACACCTATATTTATGCATATAAAGTTATCCAAATTTGTAATATATATATATATATTAATGAAAACTCGTAACTTTGCAAGGTTCACATGAAGCGCCTCTTGTTAGCTCTTTGCTGATAACGTGATTGTGTGGTTAAGTAGACTGAGGAGCAGCATAGTTGGTTCAAGTAATATAATGGTTTAAACAGTTAACTTTAACTTCAATGCAATTTTGGAAATCAAATAGACGGATTAGATTGTTCAGTGCAATATAGGAAAAAAAACTATACGAGATAAATGCATGCACATAGAGGTGCGCTTATAATTAATTTCAAAATATTGAGTGCTCTAATTTGTTAAACTATGTATCTATCTATTATATAATTTAACCATGTTATGTGGAGTAGATTATTACGAAATAACTTAATTTCACGGTTAATTTAAAAAGTAAATCAAAGTTTAATTCAAAAACTAATTCAAAAAAATTTTAATTTAAGAGAAATCAATCTTCCTATATATAGATGTATAATTATAATGAATTAATCATTAAATTATCAAAATTCAACAGATAAAAAAACTTTAATAAGAGAAAATTGATTTTTTTTTTGTGTAATTGAGTTGTGAATATTATAAACATTTTATATAATTTCTCCCTTTTAGTAAAAGATCTACAATAGATCTGGAGACGTAAACAAAATTAGTCTAATTATGTTATCAAATTTGTGTTTTATTTTGTTTATATTTACTTTATCATAAATCTGACTTATTAAAAATTTGTATAATTTCTTAACATTAGATACATACTTGTAAAGGTGGTTTGAGTATAAGTGATTAAATTCAATAGAAGTGGGAATAAGTATGTAAAAACAATATAAGAATAAGGTTACCGATATATTGAAATATATTGCTTAGATTGAGTTGCGGGCTAAGTCGATCTCTTTAAGACATTTTGTGGTTCTACTCAAATTTGTGCAAGCAAACACAACCTAAAAAAATAGCTCATAATCTTTTTCTGTCTCAAAGCTTCACTGTATTGATGAAGTCTAGAATACTACACCTCTAAAAATTTATATTGCTTGAAAATCTGAAAAAACAATTCTAATTTTTTTCTTTGATTTTTCTATGAAGAACTATAGAACTGTAGTTAAGTTGTTAAGTTATTTCTAAAAAATGAGAATTATTGCCCTCTATTTATAGTTGAAAAAAGATGTATAAAGTTTACCCAATTATAAAAATAACAATCACATTTATGAGTGGATACATAATGATCATATTTGTTGAGTGGATAAATAACAGACATATTTTTAGGTGGATACATAACGGTCATGTCTGTTGGGTGGATAAATAACATATATATATTGAGTAGATAAATAACAATTATGTCTATTGAAAAGAATAATTTTAATAATAATAAAAATTTCAAAAAATAAAGTGTCATCTCAACTCATATGCACATGCACTCGAGCTCAACATAGCACGGGTCGGTTGATCGTTCATACAACCAACGATAACGCACATGCATAAAATAACAATTGTCTAGGATTTTTATACTTTCACAAATATGAGTGACTTTTGGGGGCAAATCACAATTACAAATACTTTTCTAATTAAACATCTCCTAATAGATGTAATAATATATGATAAAATTTTAAGATATTAAAATTTGACAATTATTCTCGTTATTTAATTTTTTATTGAAAAACAATAGTTAAGTGGAGCATTTTCATAAGATGTAATAGAATCAATAGTTATATGCATGCCGATGGGCTTTGCCAATGTAATGAGATCGAAGGATGTAGCAGTTGAAGGAGATTATTTGAATATACGGTATTAAATAGTATTTAATTATATGAAAATTATATATTATTTAATATTATTTATGTGTTATTTTTATTACTATAAATTTTTGGAATATTATTTTTTAATTTTTATTAAAAATAAATAAAAATGTACAAGTTGGTGACCTGCCAACTTACATCTAGGGAGTTTACTTGCCTCAAGTTGCCGTTACGATAAAGAGATTCCAGTGTCCCATTAGCTGGCCAGCTTTTCAGTTGAATACCATTTTGAAATAAAAACACCTAGTAAAACCTCCCAGCTCCAACTCTAACTCTGCCTCTGCTCCATTCACTTTTAAACTTCAAATAAACTCCATTTATACGACGCCGTTTCGTGTTTGAGGCGTCAGATCCACGCTATCTGAGTCTGAGACCATCGTTGCCGACGTCGATCTTTTTGCACGGTAATGGAGAATCTCATCTCTTTGGTGAACAAAATTCAGAGGGCTTGTACGGCTCTTGGTGACCATGGTGAAGAAGCTAGCGCATTGCCTACTCTATGGGATTCCCTGCCGGCGATCGCTGTTGTTGGTGGTCAGGTCATTTTCTGAACCTATCAGCCTGTTTCTCATAAAGTCATATTATCTTTTGCTTGAATTTCTCTTTCTTTTTGTAAATTATTTCTAGTTTGTATGCCTATTTCATACTGGTTGTGCGAGCATTTTTCTTTTTTGTTGAAACTTGTCGAGATCTAGAATTTTTTTGTTTGGAAGTAGTTCAGCTTAGCTGCTTTGTTGGTCAGGAGGAGGAATCATAAACCATAATCTCAATTTCCCAAGGATTCACAAAACTTGGGAATTATAAGCAGCCACACGGCTATTTATCGCATATTGTTCCTTAATGGGATTTTGAATATGACCATGTGGGTAATTGAAGACAAATTGGCTAGCTTATTCTTTTTTCTTTCCTCATTTTGGTTATCATGTTGTTTCACAGAGCTCAGGCAAGTCTTCAGTATTGGAAAGCATTGTTGGGAAGGACTTTTTGCCTCGTGGATCAGGTAATTTAAATTTACAAAGTTTTGCTTCAATGATGGATTTGACTGTTAAAGGAATAATAAATGCAAAACATGTGCAGGAATTGTCACTCGTCGTCCTCTTGTCTTACAGCTTCATAAGCTTCCTGAAGGCAGCAGAGAATATGCGGAATTTCTCCACCTCCAGAGAAAAAGATTTTCTGATTTTAGTAAATCTCTTATCTTCTGTCTTTTCTTTTAAGTTATTTATTTACTTATTTTTTTTTGGGTGAACGGAACTATGACACATTTTGCTGTTGCTAATTGTAAGATTTATCACCATATAAAACATTATGTATTAGATATGGCTGAATTTTGGCACCAGCACTTCTTATGTGATGCATCCAGTCCGTTTCATGGAAAACACTTTAGAGCACCACCACACCATTCAATAACACTTACGTGTCATAAATCTCAACGGTTTTTTGTATTTTAAGGAAATTTAATCAATGATCATTTAGTTAGACGGATAGAAGACTTGCCATCTATATGAATATGTGACTCTTTTGCATAGCTGCTGTGAGAAAGGAGATTCAAGATGAAACTGATAGAGAAACTGGACGATCTAAACAAATTTCCAGTGTCCCGATTCATCTTAGTATATATTCTCCCAACGGTAAATATTCTGTATCTAACCTCTCTCTCTCTCTCTCTCTCTCTTTTCTTTTCTTTTTTCCTTCTATATATTTTTGGTGTTTGGAATTTTTTTAAATTAGTACACATGAATATTCAGTATTAGTACATCAGAATTTATATCCTGATACTATGATGACAAGTTTTACCATTTTACTTAACTGTTGGCAGTTGTCAACCTGACACTCGTTGATCTTCCCGGGCTTACAAAAGTAGCTGTTGGTAAGTAACTTTGTTGGGATTACACATCGTTTTCATATGTATACAAAGAAACTTGTTATCTTAAACCATCATTATCCATTGCAGAACAACTAGATAGGTAATTCTCCTCTCCCATTATTTCTCAAAAGATGATTAGTTATGTTATTAGGCTAAAGTATTGTTTTGAATGGTGTAGAGGGTCAACCAGACAGTATTGTGCAAGATATTGAGAATATGGTTCGCTCCTTCATAGAGAAGGTGATATATTATTTGGCTGGTCTTTTATTATCTCTTTAAACTTCATTCGGCTATCTGAGGATAATAATTTTATGCTCATGTTTGATGAAGAGTAGCCCAACTGTATTATTCTTGCAATTTCACCAGCAAATCAAGATCTTGCCACTTCTGATGCAATTAAAATCTCTCGTGAAGTAGATCCTACAGGTAACTGCTTTTTTAGAACATGGTTCATCTCTACTTCCATTTATTTACACCTTTGAAGCTTTTAGTGGCTACAGTCAGCTCTTCCAAAGCTCCTCAATTTGGACCATATGTTGCCTTATTCATTTGATTGCTATCACTTTTCAGGGGAGAGAACTTTTGGAGTTTTGACTAAGATTGATCTTATGGACAAGGGTACTGACGCAGTCGATGTAAGTTCATTGTATTAAGGAGTATCATGTGGTTAAATGCTCTTTAAGCATAAAAATTAAGGAGAATAAAATTTCCTCAACAAAAAATGAAAAGAAAAAGAAATATTTTTCTTGTATAAGATTGAACTTGGCGAATGGGCGGAGTAGTATCTGGTATTGAAAAGTGCGAATAATAATAATTTAATTTGTAACCAAGCTGTGCCTGATTCAGTTTTATAGGCATGTTTTGTGTTACAGTGACAATAATATGTTTTTATGCTGCTTGCTAAAGCAACAATATTAATGTTTTCTGGTATCCAGCCATATGTGTTTTCAATATTTCTAGATTTAATTTATAAGAAAGAAAAATGTCTTTTCAAGTCACAACATTGAGAGATCTTTGTTTCTGTTATGTAACTGGTAAACCCGGTGACTGTATGTCATGATAATTGTTGTGTGTTTTACACAACTTGTATTTCAACTCTTGAGACTCATCTTCCCTATATGATGTGTAGATTTTGGAAGGAAAGGCTTATAGGCTCAAATTTCCTTGGGTTGGGGTTGTGAACCGCTCACAAGCAGATATTAACAAAAATGTTGACATGATTGCTGCTCGCCGTAGAGAACGTGAGTATTTTGCAACCACACCAGAATACAAGCATCTTTCTCAAAGGATGGGTTCTGAGCATCTAGCAAAAATGCTTTCTAAGGTACAGATGTTGGCATCCATGTTAGTGTTGTATGCTGGAAAACAAGATTAATGAATTCTTCTGCTATAGTACATCCATGTTAGTGTTGTATGCTGGAAAACAAGATTAATGAATACTTCTGCTATATTACATCCATGTTAGTGTTGTATGCTGGAAAACAAGATTAATGAATTCTTCTGCTATATTACATCTGGGATGGTTAATATTTCAGCATTTGGAAAATGTCATCAAGTCCAAGATCCCAGGCATCCAGTCCCTTATTAGCAAGACAATTGCTGAACTTGAAGCTGAACTAAGCCATCTTGGAAAGCCTATTGCTGCTGATGCTGGGGTAAGTGTTATTTCCTTGCCTATTTACATGTAGTTCATGTTTATAAAATACAACAACTTTAGTTATTCATTGCTTCTTTTGTGCAGGGAAAACTATATTCAATCATGGAAATTTGTCGTATTTTTGATCAGATATTCAAAGAGCATCTTGATGGGATGTGTGTACCATGTTTTCATCACCATTTTTAGTTGCAGGATTCATTTCTTTATCTTATTCCACTATGGGTAGAGTTTTTGTAAACCTTAATGTACTATCTTTATTTTTGTCCACAGACGTCCAGGAGGTGATAAGATTTACAATGTTTTTGATAACCAGCTGCCTGCTGCCCTGAAAAGATTACAATTTGATAAGCAACTTGCCATGGAAAATATCCGCAAGATCATTACTGAAGCTGATGGATATCAACCTCATTTGATAGCTCCTGAGCAAGGATACCGTCGACTCATTGAATCTACTTTAGTTACAATTAGAGGTCCTGCTGAAGGAGCTGTGGATGCGGTATGCATGGAAGCTTAAACAATAAAATTGATGAAAAATCAACTTTGCATTGTCTTTTAACTTCTAAATTCTTACAGTCCAGCATTTATTTTCTCCAACTATTCAGAGATACTATTCTGCGTATAATGCTTGTTGTTACTATATCGGTATTGTTGTCTGATGATTACAGATTCATGGCACATTGAAGGATCTAGTTCACAGGGCTCTGAGTGAGACTAGAGTAAGTAGTCTCATCAAAATTGGTTACTTATATTGTATATATGAATCTTGTTAACAGTTTATATGACTTGCTAGATCATGCTGCTTCACCAAAACTATTTGGAAATGCCTTTTCTTTTTAGGTGACGGGACTTGCACATAGATTATGACTTGTAGGTAGGCAGAGGTATAAGATGGGTCAGGCTATTCAGGCCCATCTAGGCCTGGCCCAGGCCCTATCCATCAACTTATGTACTGGAGTGAATCAGTCCGTTGGGCCTGTTAAGCACGGCATTTTTTTAATTTGTTTTTTTAAATATAATCAGTAATATAATACTTTTTATTAACTACATTTAAATCTATGTACTTTTACATACAAATTTATTTTAGCTTTAATATAAGACTTTATTTTCTCATAAGTTATAAAGATAGGTAGATTTTTTTATTTTTTTCTATATTAATTGTTTTTATATAAGAAAAGTAGTAATTCTTAAGTTCAATATCTTTTGAATAAAAAATGAAAAAAATAAATGAAGTTATATTACATTTAATGTTTCCTCTATAAGACTTTAGATAAGAAAATGAATAAGTATCTTAATAGTTTTTTTTTAATAGAAAAGGTTATAAATAAATGCTAAAATAATTTTGTAGATAAATTCTATTGTTTTTTTTTTACCCTAGACTGAAATTGACTTTTTGTGTACTAGGGATGCAATTATAATTAGGCAGAAATTAGTCTCAGCAACACTATAAACATTTTGTAGAATCTGACTGGCTTTTGAGTTATGCTGATTTGGAAATGCTCCAATTATGTAATCTTTGTTGATATATCTTGGGTTTTAAAATTTCAAAGCTGTTAGTAATTTTTTGCATAACTTACAGGAGCTGAAGCAGTATCCAGGTCTTCGAGTAGAGGTAGGGAATGCGGCTATTGAGTCACTTGAGAGAATGAAGGAAGAAAGCAAGAAAGCAACACTTCAGCTAGTTGACATGGAGTGTAGTTACCTTACAGTGGATTTCTTCCGTAAGCTTCCTCAAGATGTCGACAAAGGTGGCAACCCATCACACTCTGTTTTTGATAGATATAACGATTCATACCTCAGGAGAATTGGTATGTCATATAGACTGAAAAGTGGACTTCTCCCTGCAGTCATGCTGGAACATTCTACAATATTCTATTTTTTTTTTCTTCTACTTAAGGACTATCATTCATTTGTGTATTACCCTGTGGAAACAGGAACGACAATTCTCTCTTATGTGAACATGGTATGTGCAACTTTGCGTCACTCCATTCCCAAGTCCATCGTCTATTGTCAAGTGCGTGAGGCTAAACGAAGCTTGCTGGACCGGTTTTTCATAGAGTTGGGGTCAATGGAGGTATGGGTCCCTCATCATTTTTTTCCATATGCTTTGTGCTAAACTAGATTAAGCAGAAGGTAACCTTGAATTAATATTTTTCTGAGTAGCATAGGCGATTGTCATCGCTATTGAATGAAGATCCAGCAGTGATGGAGCGGCGAGCTGCCCTTGCTAAGAGACTAGAACTGTATAGGAGCGCTCAAGCAGAGATTGATTCAGTTGCTTGGTCCAAATAGATATGCACCACATTTGTATGTACCATTTGGCTAGTGTCGGCTTGATTCATTTATTCATTTTTCTCCGTTGCAGGGAAGGGGTTTTGGTTATGTTGTATTAATGTACTCAATTTTGCTGAAAGTGGTGATTGTCATTGTTTAGTAGGTGACATTATTGGTTATCTTTTGATCTATATGCTCAGTGACAAACGAATATTAACTTTCTCCATTGTTTGGTGTCAAAGGGAAGAAATTCAAATGTGCATGCAGATTCCTCCCTTTTAGAGCTCACCAAGGACCGCATCTTCTGGTATCAGCCCAGGTGTTACTTGATCATCCTAGTGGGTGCTACTAACTTGCATCCGGACAAGTTTAAAATTACAGAAAAAACAACAAAAATAATACTTTAAAAGTTGTAATCACAAAAATATTATTTTTATATTCAGTTTATATATTTGACTCTTAAAATATTTTTTAGCTTATCATTTCATAATTAAAATTGTTTAAATTGTATTATGAAAACTTAGACCTATTTGTTAAACATAGTATTGATGACTCTTAAAGTAGAGCCATCAATGTGCTTTTGTACATTTATGTTCGTTTTATTCAATAAGTAATATTTTTTAATTTAAAAATATTAAAATATTAATTTTTTAGTGAAAATGGATAAATAATAATTTTTGATTTTTTTATGAATTTTTAACGCATAATCAATCAGAAGTTGTCATGCAAGTAGTGGAATTGACGTAGTAAGCCATGTGGTCGCTATGCAATTGGAGCAGGCAAATCACACAAAATTGTGTGTAGAGTGATGTAGCACTTTTACATGTGTTAACACAATATTCATTCCGAGTTCATTACGTAATCAATTGCCTTTACATGTTGTCACACTATTTGTCTGTTTTGTCCAACTATGTGCTACACAAGTTGTATCTGCAAATCATAGATTGTCGTGTGGTGTTGGGCTTTGATTTGTCTACTACATTTTGCATGTCACTTTGCTTGTTTTCATCTTAGTTCTTGATCTGACGGTCTAAATTCTACTTGAGTTATATTTAACTTTCTAATTTTTCTATAAATCTTAATGAGTCGTAATTAACATAATTTTCATTAGTTTTTGAAGCCAAGAAGAGAGAAAAATACAGAAAATTTTAAAAAGAGATACAATTTTGATAGAGATTTTAAAAAAATTGGTAAAATAATTCAAAAGATCGATTGTATTTCTTCTTTCTAGCTTTATTAATTTTTATGTATTTTTTTTATGAAAAATATGAGTTTTATGAATAAAATTATGTTTAGTTAATTTATCAATCTAGGAGGTCTTATAAACCTAATTTTCAACGTATGATGATGATCTAATATTTTATTCCAATTATGATTTTATTTTAATTATATTATTTAATCTAATTTTTATGTTATTAATTGTTTGGTTAATAATTGATCTATAAAGACAATTAAATAGATTTAAAAGAATTATTTAATTGTTTACCTTGATTAAATAACATGCATAATTTCTAAGTAAAGATTTATAATTTTTATGCATATGATACATAATTGATAAAATTAATGAATATTATGAAATACAATTGACATTAGAATATGATTAAGTTAATTATTATGTGGTGTATAGTTTACTTGAAAAATAAATATATATTATATTAAATTCAATTGATTGATAATTATATTAGAATGATCTTAATAATTCACATGTTTAGAATATTGGGAGATTAATTATTTCTAGATATTTTTTCAAATACCTTATTAGATGTTAAATTTGATTTAATTAATTATTGTTAATTATTTTAATTTTACTTCCTTAAAATATAAAAATACAAAAAAAATATTTTTATTTTTTTGTTTTAAAAATTAGTTTATAATTACATAATCTTCATGGGAACGATATTTTCTTATCATTATATTACGATACATATACTTATATATTCATTATATATAAATAATGTTAAATTAATATTCTAACTAAACTTATTTCAATTGTTCTCTTTATTCACTAATGGTTTTTCAAGAAGAAAGATATTCAAGCAAAAGGTGTTTTTAAGGACATTTTTTTTAGGATATGGTCTAATGTTACTCACCCATATTTTTTTACTTGCATTCTTATTTATCATATCATAAAAAAATTGAATTTAGTACCAATTATTGCAAATTAAAAATTAAATTTAGAGAAGGTGATTGTAAATGTTATATTTATTTAAAAAATGACATTTAAATTTTACATTTATTTTTTATAATAATTTATTATTATTGTTATGAAAAAGTGACGATATAAAAATAAATAAATATTTTTATGTTTTTATTTTTCTTTAATTTTTTTAGTTATAATTTATTTAAGTTATTACAATCTTTATTTAATGTAATTGAAAAGTTAAAAATATAAAATTAAAAAATATCTTTATTTTTGTACAATCATTTTTTTAAATAATATAATTAAATTAATATAAAAAAATACATAATTTAAATATTATTTTTATAATAAATAAAAGATTTTATATGTATTTTTCCTCAAATTTATAAGATTGATGGGTAAGAAAAAAGTTCGTGTGATGAAAAAAATTAATACATGTCGTAGTTTTTATTGAATATATCGAGAAGAGACAATTTGAGATATAATATACCAAGTCAAAGAATTGCTGATGATACCGATCGAGATGGGATAATGGACTTTGACCCTATGTTGTCAAGATTGTCAAATTTAATCTTAACAATCGCTAAAAAAAGAACAAATGTTTAAGAAAATGTTTATTAGACTAAATTTTAAAAAATATTATTAACTTATTGTATTCATTTTGTTTATATAATTGAATTATGTTTTATCTTATTTATATTTAAAATAAACAAATAATCTTATTAATCTAATCAAATTAAAAATTTAATTCAATTCTTAAAATTTAGATTTAATTTTATAGATAAATTATGTAATCGAATTAAATTTAGATTAAAAATATATAATACATTAGAATGCGAACCAGATTTTGATTTATATATTTTATAATTCGTTATAATTCTATTCAAATTAAATTATTAATAAATGAATATTTTATTTAATAATATATTATATATATCATAATTACATTAAATTAATATCTTAGATTAAAAAATTAAATAAATGTTAAATCTTTATAATAATTTAATAATTGTTAAAATATATTTCTTATTTTTTATTTGTTACTATAGATAATAAATTTTAATATAAAAATAAAAATTTAAATATTATATATATCGTGTTTTATATATTATAATAATTTATAAATAAATTTTAATATAAATCTAACTTTATTCAATTCAAAAATATTTTATCTTTTTGAATTCTTATCCATTCGAATTGATTAAATAAGTGTATCAAATTTAAATTTAAACTCTTCGAAAATGATGGGATGAAATTAGATAGACAAATACATATAATTTTTATCTATTATCATCCAATTTATAAAAGTTTTATTTATATTATTATATTTTTTTATGATTAATTTATAATAAAATTTTAAAATAAATTTATATAATTAAATGATATATTTTAAAAAATATTTTATGATATACTGATACTATAAATTTAACATTTTTTAAATTATTTCTTAGAAACGAATCGAAAAAATGTTTAGGTAGATTTACCATATTTATTCTCCCGTGGAACTTTCTCCCTGGATTAAGGCACATATTAGTATAAAAAACGACGTCGTCGCCGGGTCTTCCATTTTAAGTGATCATAGCATCTCGAATCCGAATCTTGGTAAGCGTCGGAGAAACTCGTTTTAAATTGTGCTGGTCCAACCACTCAAATTTCCTTTCAAATTAATCATTTGGAGCTATTTCTAACTTTTGGAATTCGTCGAAGGTACATTTTTTTAAATCCAAATATTTTTTTCTTAATTCCTCGTTATTTTTACATTAATCTTTTATCTTTCTCTACATTTCAATTTTCTCGTAATTTCTGTTTCATTTCAGAGTCCTGGGTTGTTTGTTTTTCAAGTCTCTCAGTGGGTTATCCCATTTCAGTTTCTTCTTTTAACAAACATTTTGATTACTGGTTTGAATGGTAATTAGATCTATTTTTGTCTGTATCATTTCTTACTATTTTCCCTTATTCATGTTAAATATGCTTTCTTTCGTTCATTTCTGCTTTCATATAAAGATTTTGGAGCACCTATTTGCATTTGCAATTTTTCCGATGCAGTTGTGGCAGTTTGGGGAACTGCTAATTGGGTTTTGGTTCGGAATCGATTTTAATACTCAACTTGATTCTTTTAAGCAGATCTGATTTTTTAATGAACCATACATTAATAATGCGTATTTTGCAGAAAAGCTTTCAAGGCGATAGAGGGGAAAAGAGACGAGGTAATCTCATGTTATGGCTTCTGAGAGGGAATGTTTTGATCTTTCAGGACCATTGCACCTGACTTACATTGACTGGTGAGATCCCTAATTCTTCCTCTTATCCATATAAGAAAGGAAAAAGATATACATTGTTAAAGGATCCTAACGAATGGTATTTGTTTATTATTGAATTATAGCAAGTGAACTCAGATTTATACATCTGGTTAGTGTTAAAAGAATAAAAATGAATGGTTACACTCATTTACATAATCTTTGAGATCTTGGGATAATTGGTGTATTTTGTATTTTATGGTATTAGTCTTTAGGGTTATGGAACGCTTTTCTTTTTTATTGAAAATGATTTCTAATGGATCAAAGCATTTTAAAGGGTTCTTGTCAATCTCTATAAAAATTGCTTTCAAATGGTTGAGAAGTACTATTTGTGCTTTTAAAGATAAGTAATTGATACTTACATTTAGGAAAAGTAATTTTCAATGCATGCTCCTATCTTAAAATACTTATCAAAGTGCCACTCAAAATTACTTCTAACATTTTTATTCCAAACATCTAAGTGCTTATCTTAAAACCACTTTTAACCAATCCACTTTTCTTGAAATCACTTCTAAAAGAAGCATATCCAAATAGGCCCTTAGTGGTATTAGAGCAACATAGGTCCTGGATTAAAATCCCCTGGCAACCTCAAAATAAATTAAAATCCCAATTTGATTGGCCTCAACAAATGATTGAGGAAAGTTCTAGGGTTTGCAAACGTAAGGTGCTTGAGCTACTTTGTTATAGGCATATCAGTTGCTCAATTGACAGATTTTATGGAAAAACAGAATGCAACATCCGTTTCAACGAATCTATAACTTGGTTCTTAATATCTATATCTGATCGATGTTTTCCATTCTTAGTTCGGTTTATATGTAGGGTGCTTGTCTGAGAATTTGCAGTTGTTGTGACTACTATTAAAGAAAATCAATATACATGTGAACCAGTGCAGTTTAGTAATGTGGCATCTTTTTTCCAATGAGATCATGTGTTATGCATTATAGTTGGTGGCAACTTGATTTCATTCCTTTTTTTTTCAAAAGAGTTTATCCGCTGATTACATTAAGTATTAGTTTTCATGAAACGATGCAACCTTTGAAGTGCCATTTGCTCTGTGTTGCATTTGGTATTTGCTAGGTGATGAATAACATTTATAGCTGCTACATTGTGCAGGGAAAATGCACATCACCGAAGATCTGTAGCTGCCAGTTTGGTTCAGGGTGTCTACATTATTGAGCGGGACCGTCAGGAAAACCGTCAAGATACACGAGCTCTTGGTCCTCCTTGGTGGGAGTTCTTCCATTTTAAGTTGCTCCATCAACTAGTGGATGACACAGATCATTCTGTCTTTGGTGCTATTTACGAATTTAAACCTCATGCATCTGTTTGTAACCGCTCTCTAGATGGAAGTCCTAGATATGTAATTGCTTTTCGAGGCACCATAACAAAGCCTGGTTCCTTTTCACGAGATGTTGAGTTAGATATGCACTTAATTCAGAATGGACTTCACAGGACTTCTCGCTTTGAGATTGCCATGCAAGCAGTACGTAACATGGTAACTGCAGTAGGCGATTCAAATGTGTGGTTAGCTGGCCATTCCTTAGGGTCAGCCATGGCAATGCTTGCTGGAAAAACTATGGCCAAGACAGGAAATTTTCTGAAGGTGAAACTCTTCAATCCACCCTTCTTTTCAGCCCCAATAGAGAGAATTAAGCAAAAGCAAGTGAAGCACGGGATTCGGATAGCAACCAGTGTGATAACAGCTGGACTCACAATTGCTATGAAGGCTAAAAATCAAAGGAACAATGTAACAGAAGACTCATTTGCAGCTCTATCCACATGGATCCCCTGTCTATATGTCAATCCAAGTGATCACATATGTTCCGAATATGTTGGCTATTTTGAACACAGGAAGAAAATGGAGGAGATCGGAGCTGGAGGCATTGAGAGATTAGCTACTCAGAATTCACTGGGGGGTCTTTTGTTGAATGCAATGGGGAAAGAGTCAGAGCCGCTGCATCTAATTCCTTCAGCCAATTTGATAATTAACTTGACTCCGTCAAGGGACTTCAAAGAAGCTCATGGAATTCATCAGTGGTGGAGAGACAATATGCAGCTGGAATCCAAGCTTTACAAGTACCGTTAGCTTCGTCATGCAGTATGGTATTTTATTTGGTGGTTTTGTCAGCTTGATATTGTTTTATTGAATGGAAGGGACCTCCTCTGCTTTATATTTGTGAAATTGTGTGTACAGTGAATTGCATCACCATTTTGAAAAATCAAAATAAGTAATAGTGTTTCCCTTTAATCGTAAAACAAGCACATTCTAATTGATTTTCATATATGTATTTAACAAAATGAAAAAAAATTGTAATTTTACTGATAAGTGGTGGGCTAATAATCCCAGTAAGAACTGGACATTCTCAATGGTTTGTCTATTTGTTATAAAACATCTGCTAAGAGTAAACCAAGCAAAATCGTTCTTTCTGCATTAATTTCAAAAAAATTCTTTTACTGCAAACGGTCCAAGTTTTACAATAATGAAAATGACTTGCATAACATGGTATAACACATGTTCCCTATTAGTCTATTCCATGTCCCTTGACTTAATCAATCAGAATTGGGCAATTATAAAAGTCCAATTATTATCATTTCCCATTGTAGGGATCGCCTTTACTTCTACTCTAATTAATCTCTCAATACTTTCGATAAAGCAAAAGCAAAAGCAAAATCAAAACGACAAAGCTTTCACAGAACAGAAGGTGCTTTTTTCTTGTCTTTGATTGTTAATGCGTCACAGGGTTAGCACAGGTTACTCAACTGTACTTTTTATTCTTATTTAAGTTGAGTATTTTTACATGGGTAATGCAAGTGATAAAAATATTTTTCCTCCACTCCTTTTTTCCGTCCTTTTTTTTTTTTTTAAACATGACCGGGACCTGTTTCCACATTGATAATCAAATATAATTCTTCGAGCAAACAGTAAGGATGCTTACAATTGACAATGGACTGGTACGTAACCCCCACAGAAGGGGAGGTGTGAAAGAAAAATAATAATACTAACAAAATTGCTTTTGAATTATTTGTTATGTGTAATAATATATATATATATATATATATATATATGTAAAAATCTTCAAACCAAATAGAATTATTGTTACAATTTTATAACGTCTAAACATAAATGAAAATGGACTGGTACGTAACCCCCACAGAAAGCTAGCCGCTGCTTAAAAAATGGAAACAATCCAAAATATTTGCAGCTTAGACTAACACTTTGTTCCAATTTATCCAGAACTATTATTAATTAATATATTTCCAAACTCTTTTTATTAAATATTTAGTATTTATATATTTTTTAAAAATATGACAATCACTTATTATTATTATTATTATAATAAAATAATCTTTTTATATATATTATTATTATATGAGATTATAATTTTTAACAAATTATCATCAAGTTTTACTAAGAAATAAATAAAAAACCTCTCGTATAACAGCCCTGTATTCGAAAGTCTAGATTACAAAATACGAAGTAAAAGTGGAACATAAAATTCAATTTTAAAATACAATTTTTACACTTACAAAAATAGAAAAAGGAGAAAATTAAAAGAAAAACTAAAAGAGGAAGAGAGGAAATTAGGATTAGCAATGAAAACCCAGCACAGATCCATCATTCACAGAAACGGCAACCTTGCACCCAGATTTGGCCTCCGCATGATGACTAAAAAAGTTCAGGACTCTTACCCGACCCATCATCTTCATTCTAGACTGGATTTCCATGGTGTCGGGTCTGACTCGCAGCCCACCTCCTCCATTCACACTGTCCCCAATTGACTGTAACGACCCCATTCCGAGTCCGGCGGACATTGGATTCTGATCCGAGACGGGAAAAGACTGAACGGTAAAAGTAGCAGCCATGAACTGAGTTTGACCCGCTTCGATCTTACCTGCGGGTATGAACATGAACCCGACCTGATTACCCGAATAGAGGAGCTGAAGAGTACTGTCATAGTGGCGAAAGGCGGCTTTGTTGGGATTTCGAACGGCGACATATTGCGAGAAGGTGAACTTAACGGTGCTGTTAGAGATAGCGAAAGAAGGAAGCCGAACGGAGCTGACGGAGATCTTGGGTTCTTTAGGCTTGAAAACGGTGAAGTAAACGGTAAGAATTACGATAACCAAGAAAATCAAGAATATTGTGGCCAGTATACACGAGGCCAAGTTTGTCCGGCCAGGGGGTGGTGGCCTGCGAGGGTCAGGTTTGTTCATAGCTAGCTTAGTAGCTTCTTAACAGAAAAAAATAATAATGGATCTATGCGTTTGTGGCCTCACCTGTGGGTGTGAAGCGTGTATAGGGTATGTTTGGCTACATAGTTTGGTGGTTTATGACTTATGATGCCATATAAGGAAAATGGTGGGAAAATACTGTTTGGGTTGGGGACCATTTTTTTTCTTTTTAACTATAAAGTGAGATTTTCGGTATTGATTTTTTTTTTAATGCATTAGTTTTGGGAGAGAGAGTAATGTTATTATTAGTGTGTTATATTTATTTTTGTTAAGACTCTTTTGTATAAGTTAAAAAAATTATTTATTAATTTATTATAAAATAAAAAATATTATCCATTATAATTATA
The DNA here is from genome assembly GCA_037013495.1 of Hippophae tibetana. Classification (NCBI taxonomy): domain Eukaryota; kingdom Viridiplantae; phylum Streptophyta; class Magnoliopsida; order Rosales; family Elaeagnaceae; genus Hippophae; species Hippophae tibetana. The sequence continues at coordinate 2,633,744 of CM072804.1, read as the reverse complement.
ATTCGTGTTGTTATTGAAACATCTTAATCCGCAATTGTTCTGATCATTTTTCACGTCCGCTCAATTTGATTCGTAAACTATTCGGATAATCAGATCAATAAACTTAATTAATTCTATTTTTTATATTTTTAAATAATTTTTTAAATAAAATTATTTGAATTAAAAAAAATAAAAAAATCAAATATATATATATATAATTAATTTTGGTCGAATGGTCGAATAGAATGAATGGTAGTGAAATTTATCATTTCATCCGTACTTTAACAGATGAAAAAAAAAAATTCATTTGATTTGAACTTCGGATTACATTGATAGGATAATTGAATTTTTTACACATCTTAATTCTAATAGAAAAAAGGGAGTAAAAATGTGTTTCAATTGTTCTAAAAATTCATGTGAGCGAATATAAGTTTTTTTATTTGAAAGGAAAGTATCTGAGAGACGGAAATACTGACACATAGAGAGATTAAAGAGACCGGATCTATAAAAGAATACTACGATATCATTTCCAAAAAACAAATAAAAATAGTTTATATAATAATTCCTTAAAAAATAACTCTTTCTTGGGAATTTCGGTAGGCAGTGATGTTTCTTTAATGGAAAATGTTTTGTTCCAGTATTCTTACTAATTAAAATCAAATTCACTTCTTTAGGGGAAAAAAATAAATTCAAATTCAGTAAAATGTATTATATAAAAAACTTGTCAGATGATAATATGTAATATATAATAATAAAATATTAAAATATTAATATAAAATCTTAAATTATATAATATATATTTTTTATTTAATAAAAAAATTACTTTAATACCCTAAAAAAAGAGATTCAATTTCAAAAACTAAGCTTTGAAATTGTGTCATAAAAAAAGAGGAAGCTTTTTGAAATTGATCCATTATGTTTTAAGTCATTTGGATTAGTTCATTTGCTACTATAACTATAATTTATTTTTGTATGTTAGAGGATTAATGAGTGACTATTTTTATTTTTCAATAAAAATTAGTCTTTTAATATACAATTGTAATTTATTTATTTTTATAATAATTTAAATTATTTTGATTATAACAATAAAAAACAATGTAATTTAAATTTTAAACCATAGATATAAGGTATGTATTGAAAAAAAATTATAAATCTAATATTAATAATAATTATTTTTATTCACAAAAAATATTGACTATAAATACTATTTTTTATTAATTATTATTAGATGATATTTTCCTTCATAAAAAATAATAATTATATTGAAAGGTTTTATAATATATATAATTATGAATAAAACATTAATCATATATTAAAAATATCAATTATATATAATTGTGTTTGTGATTTAAATAATTATAAATTATATTTATAATGGTTTTTGAAGTTTTTATACAACTCAGCTAACACACATTTAAATGGAAATTGATCTATGCATTTTCAATATGTTAAAATAAGTTTTATATTGTTAAATTAGAACTCATTATTTTTAATATATAAGTTTTATATTTAATATTTGATGTTCCAAAATATATACAATTAACAATGTATATATAGCTATGGTTAATAAAAATAGTTTTTTCTTAAAATAATTATTAGTTTTGGATTGCTATAAGTATATGATAGCTATGGCTAATAATTATTAGTTTTTTTTGTAACTTGGTTAATATAGTATTAACTACTTTTGTTATGTTTGGTTTATTATATTTTCTCATCTTTTTGTATTGGTACATCATGGATGGCTATTAAATTAAATAAAGATATTACCTTATGAATTGAGCTAAAAAAAACTTTAACCAAAAAAAAAATTGAGCTAAAAAATATATTAATAAATAATGAAATATTTTGTCACCTCTAAAATAAGTGATGTAACTTTTTTTACAAAAAAAATATTCATTATTCATAAATTAATGAATAACTTTTTTATACTATTGTTAACTTGTACTGTTTTCTACAACATGTCGTTTTAAAAGGAACTTTTATACTTATATGATATTTTTCTTTGCCTCTTGCCTTTGGTATATTTGTTTGTGCATTTTATAAAAATGATTTAAAAAAAGAAACTAGCTTTCTAGATAATGTGGTTATTTGAGACAGGAAGTATAAGATGTAATTTATGAGTCTAAGAGCTCTTTTAACAATTTTCTCTATTTAATTCTGAAGTGTTTGTATATAGTAAAAAAAAAAATCTTTTGCAGAATATCAGAAGCATAAATAAATCGAACTTTATCATAATAAGGAAATGATATTTAGTTCTGTAAAAGAAAACAATGAACTAAATTGGTCCTTTAATCAAACAAGCTTTCAAAGACTTACTGTGAGGTGCGCAAAAACACCACAAATTATTAACAATGTCTAAGTAGAATAATATTATCTTAATAAGGGGGAAAAAAATTAATCAACAAAATTGGGCCCGTAGTCAAAAAAAGCCCATAACTATAAATATCTTTCAAACACCGCCACAAACAGTAGCCGTTCTTTAACCCGCCAAAACTTCTCTCCGCCAAAAACAATGGCAATCAGTGCTCTGCTTTCGATAATGACCATTGTCATCTTCTCCATATTTTCACATACAAGCTCTCAGCTATACTCTCAAGATTTCTCAGATTACACCATCTCATCCATCTCTCCAATCTCTGAATCTATGATAGCACCAACACTCTCACCACTTTCTCCATCAGTGCCTGCCTTTTTCATCATCGGTGACTCCTCCGTTGACTGTGGCAACAACAATTTTCTTGGCACACTAGCACGAGCTGACCGCCTTCCTTATGGCCGAGACTTCGATACACACCAACCCACTGGAAGGTTCTGTAATGGAAGAATCCCCGTTGATTATCTTGGTAATATTGTTTTTCTTGACTTTCCATTCGTTCATTCGCGTTATTTTCTTTTAAATTATTTAAATGGGTGGTAGTAAAAAGGAATGAAAGAATCGAAAATTCATCCTTTTCTTTTCTTTACCTATTTTGCGGGTTTCTATAATCTGAATTTGATCGTTCTTGGGTTTGTACGGGTTTTGTTTTTAAAGTAATCCCTGTTTAGGTTTTCCAAAACTGAAAAAATCATGAACTTTGGAAATTAAGGATTTAAGGTGAACGAGGCTGGTGTATTAAAGTTTATTTTTCCTTTTTCCCTGTTGTTTTTGGGTTTTCTTTGAAGACCCAGATGGTAATATTTTCATATGCATTTCTTTTAAGAAAATGATTTGCGCTGCTTTTACTCGAAGACATAACCCCAATGGAGTTTTTATCTTTTAAAGAGATTAAGTGAAGCTTTCTTAATTACTTATCTTTACTTTGAATTCCTTTCTAGCAATTCGTCTTGGGCTTCCCTTTGTACCAAGCTATCTTGGGCAGGCTGGCACCGCCATAGACATGATCCATGGAGTCAATTATGCATCTGCTGGAGCTGGGATTATATTCACTACTGGGTCTGAGTTGGTACGCTTTTTACGGTTGAATATGGATTATGTAAACTTGCAGATTAACAAATGGATTCAAGATCATTAATATTCTGTAACTTCTTTTGTTTTATTTGATTCAATTAGATACTAGCAATAAGTCTGTAGCAAATCAATTACAACACTCAAGATGCTGTTAACAGAAAATTTGATAAATAAGTTCCATATTTCAATTTTCTCTAACTTAAAATTTTCATCTATGGACAGGGTCAGCACATTTCCTTTGTACAACAAATTCAGCAGTTTACGGACACCTATCAGCGATTTATATTTAGCATGGGGGAGAAAGATGCAGCTGAGCTTATTTCAAAATCAGTGTTTTACATATCAATTGGAATCAATGACTTTATACATTACTATCTGCGTAATGCATCTAATGTGCAAAACCTCTATCTACCTTGGAGTTTCAACCAGTTCTTAGCTTCTACTATGAGGCAGGAAATTAAGGTTCTGTCATGACATTACTTTTCCCTAGCTTTACTGAATGGCCACGATGTAATTGTAAGATGTTAAGAGTTCTCCAAATTATAGAAGTTTTTAAAATCTCATGAAGCATGTTTTTTGATTTTTTTTAATGATTTACCTGCACTGCACCTTCATATATAATTAAAATCGACACATTGATCATAAATTTAATCTCACTACAGATTTTCCAACATGTTGCAAAACCTGATTACAGAATACAGATCTTGATTTTCAAAGATAAGATGGTTTTGGGAGTTTTTTTTGAAATATATGTATTCATTGTTGGAACAGAAAATCTATCACTTAGATGTCAGAAGAATTGTTGTTATGGGGCTTCCACCGATAGGTTGTGCTCCTCACTACTTGTGGCGGTATGCAAGTGAAGATGGAGAGTGTATTGAAGAGATAAACGACATGGTTATGGAATTCAACTTTGTCATGAGGTACATCATTGAAGATCTCATTCAGGAGTTTCCGGATTTGAATATCATATTCTGTGACGTGTTTGAAGGCTCAATGGATATAATAAAGAACCACAGACGTTATGGTGAGAGAGGTCATTCATTCATTTTATGTACCAAAGGTTTCATGCTAGCTAGTCTCCACATTTCATGCTGTGCATTTTGCCTATTTTCAGGTTTCAGTGTCACTACTGATGCGTGCTGCGGGTCGGGCAAGTTTAAGGGTTGGATCATGTGTTTATCACCAGAAATGGCTTGCACAACTGCTTCTGATCATATTTGGTGGGACCAATTTCATCCTACGGATGCTGTTAATGCAATTCTTGCTGACAATGTCTGGAATGGCCTGCATACGAATATGTGCTATCCCATGAACTTGGAGGATATGGTAGTGCACTAGGGTTAGTGACCAATTTAAAAGTTACAGAACATGTTCACACTACTGCAATATAAGGAAATGATCCTGATGATTTTTGGGTTACCAAATCATATATTTCATATACTAAGAGTTGAAAGGGTTTTACTTTAAGAGTTAACACATTTAGCCAGATTACTGACAGTGCTTGTAACATTTCTTCGTAACGTACTCTTCTGGTTGATAATGCAATGAGAACCTACCATTTTTAGTGTTTATGTTGTCTTAATGTCCGGTCTCAGCACAAAACTGGGAAAGCCTCTTGGGATGTCCCTGCATCAGATAAAGTGCTCAGCAACTTATCATAAATAATCAGCAAACAGAAGAGTAGTAGCTACTTTTAACCAAAGAGAAAGTAAGGTAACAATCAATACTTCCTATTTTCTAATGCAAATTTTGAGAGTTTGCACTGCATAATCCAAAAAGGTTAACAAGCAAGATAAGGCTCGATTTCATGTTGTGTTTTTTAACACTATATTAGCATTATTCTTAAGCAACATGAAACATTTTCTTTTTATACACTTAACAATTAAAACTTAAATTGCAATCGATTAAACAGTAAATTTTTAAATGTATTGATTAAACCAATAGAAATATGATATCCTAACATTGAAACTCATAAAATAATACTGGTTTAAGTTACATATTTATTGGAAATAAAATGATGATGTGATATTTTGGACTAATAAAATATTAGATTCATGCTACTGTTTTTTCTTTAAACACAATCAATAATATTTATTTAGAAATATAAGTAATGTGATTAGGGGAGATTACAATATAAAGTAATAGAATAATAACTCCTTTACCAATTGACATAACAACGTTTATTATTCCTAATCAGCTTGGGCGTCTAAGCCTATAACCAACTAATGATTAGCAGGAATGTATGAACTTATAGTGTGATTCGAGTAGTGAGCGGTACTGGGACCAAAGTTGGCTTCATTTCGTAAGAATATTTGCACAATATAAAATCTTTTTTGTTTCTTAATTAGTTTTCTCAAATTAATAAAAAATTATCTCAAAACTCATTAATAATTATAAATATTAAAATATTCTTATAACATAATTCAATAAAATAAAAATAAATCTAAATTTTATAATATTTTCTACAATCACTAGTCACGTCAACATTGAAAGATTTTTTTGTAACAATCGTAAACAACTAAATAAAATAATAGTGACGACGAACTATTAGTTATATATATATATATATGTAACTTTGTACCTAACATGTTATATTTTTCAATAACTAATTAAATGTAATATGTTATATTCACATCTTTCTTTTAATATAATTTATTATATTTATTGTAGTTTCGTTAACTTACCAAATGTAATTTATTACATCTATTTATATATTTATATGTATTATTTTATATCCATCTTTAACAATTTACATATATATCCAATGTGATCTTAAATTATAGCTATCATAATATTGGTGAGGTTACCATAAATGGTTCTTAGAGTTTCTATTCCATTCAAATCTAATAAGATATGATATTAATCTCATTTGATTGAAACGAAGAAAAAATAATATTTTAATCATTTATTAGATAATTTAATATAAAATTATAATTTTAAAGATAGTTAAAAATATATATATAAAAAATAACACTAGCAAAAACGGCCGGTTGTAAATCCTATTTTCGTTTTATTTTCCTTTCTTATGAAACAGCAAAACCGTTTCTCACAAAGGAAGGAAAAAAGAAAAGGTGAAGAAACTGTCAGAGCAATATGTTGAGGCCGCAAAAAAAAAAAAAAAAGAGAGGAAAAAAGGTGAGCTTGTGTAACTTATATATATAATTACTTTTAAAAATAAATGATAAATAAAATTTATTTTTGTTCATTAAAAATTTATTAATTTATAATAATTATAATTTGATAATATATTTAATTATTTATTTTAAAATATTTAGTAAAAAATAATATATTTTATTATATAATATTTTAATTAATTAATCAATTTATTGATTAATATAAATATTTTATGTATTGAAAAATACATATATTAAATAAAAAATTAGTTTAAAATATAAATAATTAATTTTTTTGATGTTTTATATAAAAAATTCATATTTTTTATATAATTTTGATAACTTTTGTATTTTTTTAAGTTTTCGTCAACGATAAAAATATCTTCAATTTTTCATAAAAATTATATCTCAAAATTTTTACAACCATTGATATTTCAAATATTGTATACAATCTTAACTTAAATGTATTAGTCATTATTTTTGAAATATGTTACTTAGTAATCATATATTTTTTTTTATTAAGTATATTTCTAGTTAATAAAATGCTTGTCAGAACATCGTGCTTTTAGTGTTTGAGGTTTTTAGATATTGAAATGATCTAGATTTCGTTAACGTGGGTTAACTACAGTTAAACACGTAATTAACACGAGTGTGAAAATAATGGAATAAATATACTATATAAATAATAATACTTTAAAATTAAGGTAAGGTTCCATGGTCTAGCGGTTAGGACATTGGACTCTGAATCCAGTAACCCGAGTTCAATTCTCGGTGGAACCTATTTTTATTTTTATTTTTTATTTATATTGCAAATAATTCTTTTTTTGTTTAACCAATTTGCAATAAATCACGAGTCTCGCGTCAGAAACACACAACGGAGGAGGGTGTTGACTGTTGAGTGGCCATTATTCATTTCAATCTCAGTGCTTCAGGAACAGTCACAGAGAGTGGTGCTGGTTAGAGAGTGGTGCTGGTTAGAGAATGGGAATCGCCGTGGCGTCAGTCCCAGCACCACTTCATCTCCATTTCTCTCCACTCTCTCACACCAAAACCCGCCAATTAAGATTGGTACGCCCAAGAAATCTGAAAACGAGCCCATCTAAGCCTCTCAATTACCTCCTATCCTTCTCGACTCTTTTCTCAGCTTCTGCTACTGAAGAAGGCCCTCCTCCGATTTCTCTTCCTGAAGATTCGCTTGATGTTCAATCGAACACTGACCAGCTTCCCCTAAGGTACCTACTTCCATTTTAATTCAATTCTGAACTTGGATATTCTCCTATTGAATCCCTTCTACCCTTTGTCTAGTTATCCAGAATGGTGCCTTTTTGTTAGTGCAGGGGTTGTGACGCATGTGGAAGAGAGGAAGTGGAAAGGGGATGCAATGGTGAGGGAAGAATACAAGGTGGAATTGCTACAATTCCAGGCTTTGGTTGGTGGCCAATTAAGGCTTACAGGCCTTGTCCTGGCTTTCTAGCTTCTGGTGGTAGGTATAAGCGTCAGGGTCAGAACATGGATGAGGTTATCTCTGGAAGAGGGAAGAGAACAGCTTCCAAGAAAACTGATGACATTAAGGTTGAGTCCGGGTAAAATATTTTCAATGTCTTATTTGTTTGAAATTGGAAAAGTGAAGACAGAACACACGAGTTTTCTTTTACCTATAAGATGAACAAAAAGTTCTTTCTATTCCATTGCAATGTACAAGTGGATAGTCTCATACATACAGGAGTTTCTTCACTAGTCACTCACATTATACTTGCTTTCTCCATTTCCATTATGCATTCAAAGCGATACAAAGTTAAGGATTGAAGTTTCAATATAATCCATACAAAAAGAGTTGGTATCTATTCCAGATTGTTCTGAGTAGTTAAAGATGAAGATAAAAATTATTCAGGAGTAGGATTAGATATCCCCCTTTATCTTTGATTCTTTGTGGCTTAGCAGTTCTTGTTGTTAATCCTGTTTGTTCATTGTTTAATTTCCCTGATTTATCTTATTTTTCTGAACCGAACCAAACCAAAAATGGAGGGCTTAGCTTTTGACCCATGCATCTATCTATGGGAACAACGTGAGTATTTGTAACGGGGGAAACTTTTAACTGCAAAAGCAATTAATTGTCACGTTCAACTCCAGTTTGGATTTGTTTTTATTAGAAATGATAGGATCAAAAGTGGTTTTAGAAAAATATTTAGGTATTTCGCATAAAATTATTAGAAGTTGTTTTGAATGATAGTTTAAGTAATTATTTTAAGAAAATAGCATATATTCAAAACTTATAAAAACATTAAAAAGTGTTTTTCAAATTTTTAAAAGTACTCACATAATATTGTCAAACACCACTGTATCTATTTTACATAATAGTTAACATTGACCTCCAACAAAGCCACAAGCTCTCCTTAAGCAAAACTAAGCATTAGCAGTGAAGTTACCCAAGTAAATGTAATATATTTTTGAGAATCGTCTCAACTAAGTTGGAGAAACTGGGTCTCCAACATCCTGCTCTAAAGCTCTTGCTATGATGCCTTAGAGGGACAATTGCACCCATTTTCATTCTCTCAATCAAGCCCTCTGCATTGCCTTGCAGTTTCTTATTATCAGTCATCAGTTTCACTCTCCAAATTCCATCACCACCTGATGGTGTACGACTTCAAAAGCTAACACTGGGATCAATCAAACTTTATGTTATAAACTATATAGTGGTATATGAAGATATATTTTATATGATAGATAAATATAAGATATTTTTTAAAATATAAAATATTATATTAGCTATTTTATATGTATTTATATATAATAATAACAATTTTTTCATAAAAGAGGCTAAATGTATTATTTTATTTTTACAAGTGTTAAAAATTATATAATATAACCACTTTATGTTTGAGCTTACGATTTAAAATATGTGCTGCGTCTTTGTTGTTTTGGTTTTTGGCACGTGCATTTAATGTTCAATTTTAAGGATTAATATTGCAGAAAGATTTGTTGGTTAATAATATTATTAAAGCGAAGACAACAACAACATGTAAAATACGATGATTATATGATATGTGATTTTAAAATCCAAAACTAAAAAAAATAAAATTGAAAGGGCCCAACCGGGTTCGAACCGGTGACCTCTTGATCTGCAGTCAAATGCTCTACCACTGAGCTATGGACCCTTATGTTCGGATAAAATTTTTATATTTTATTAAAAATTTGATAAGCGACCTATTATAGTACCTATTTAAAAATGGTATAATTGAGGAATCGGATTTAAGGATTATCAAGAACTGGCCCTTGAAGATCGAAGTTGACATCGTTGCATACCCAGCGAAAGAATACGAAAATTATGATAAAATAAAGAAAAATAAAAAGTTGAACTGTTCATTTTTGACATCTTGTGTTTTTCATACGGTACTTCAATCTTTCAACTTAAGACTCCACCCGCACCAACGTAAAGATATTAAGAATTTTTTAAATTCTATTATTTTTATGTTATTATAAAATAAATTTATGCGATTAAAATATATATTTTATTTTTCGATTAAATTGTTCTATTTATATAATAAAAAAATTAATACTTTGATCATATGAATATATAAAAAAAATATTTTAAGTATATAATTATAAAGTAACGTGAATACATTGTATAAATTTAAAACTTATATAAAAATTATATAATCAGATTGCTAAAATTACACATTTATTTACTTCTAAACTAATTTTTCAGGTTTAAATGTAAAACAACTTTAAGTGATTCATGAAAGCCATTTCACTCTAGCTATCACGAGCCATCTTATATGTTGATTCCACTTATTATTTACAAATTTTAATAATACTATTACATTATTTGCTTTGAAGTACTCCAAGCATGCATACGCTGACCCATTTCAACGAGAGGAATGTAACATACACAAGAAAATGGAAAAATACCGGGTCCTTGTATAATGTAAGCCTCAACTACCATTGAAATGTATAATGTTTTTTTCTTTTTTTCAATAGATTAATTTTTTAAAATAATTAGTAATAATGTTCCAACAATTTTTAACCTAAAATTAAAATTGAGAATTATGTGTACAAAATAAAATAACATTAATTATTAAATTATTTACTTATATGATACATAAAACTAATATTTATTGATATCGATAAATATATAAAAATAATATTAATAATTCTATGATAAAATACAACATCAGTATCACACAAGTAACATTATATTTTCCTTCAGATTATAGACTCAACAAATTATTCATCAAACTTGTCCGATTAAGCTCAGTAATTTGAATCCTCCTCAATACATTATACATTACGGAAATCAACATATATATAGAGCTCTCATTTTTCTCATATACCTTATTTACACACGTTAAAAGATAAGCTGTGTATTAGTCACCACCCCCAATGAATTCTTCAAAGCTCTCTCTGAAATTCCCAAAATATGGATGATGGTAAACAACTATTATACCATCTTGTTTCGCTACCTCTTTAATTACTTTCATCACTAAATTGTATTTGTATCGGTACTCGTACTCAGTATACTACTAGATTGCTGTTAAGCAGTTCAGGGGCTCTCTTGTTCTGCAAATATGTCCAACAGAGAAATTGCCTGCAATTTTAGAGCAAAACTAATGAAGTACTCATCCAAAAAATTGGTATAAGTTTGGTTCACATAATTAAAAAGTAATGAAAATAAAAATAAGAATGATAATGATAATGATAATGATAATGAAATTAAATAAAAATAAAACAGTATTATCATTATATTATTTTGTTTGATAATTGGAATCAAAGAATGTATATGTTTAATGTACAACTAAAATATAATGGAAAATATATTATTATAATTATTATATTTTTTTAAACTAATAATTATTACTTAAAAATATTATTTAATATATACTTATTTTTTTAAATTATTATTAAAATAACATCAACTTATTAATTATTTTTCTCTATATAATTTACATATCTGTCAAATTATATGTAAAATTAAGGTTAAAATTTTAATAAAATAAAAAAAGAGTTTGGGAATAGAATAAAGATTATTAAGGGAGTAATAAAACTGTTATTTTTTCTTTCTTAAAGAATGCATTACACTACATTCCTAATCTAGAATACAATCAAACATATATAATACGATTACATTTTTACTCTCGTTACTACCAACCAAACATATCATAAGATTGTGCTTTTCAGACAGAAACATAAAGCACTTTTATCTGAAACTATTTTGACAAAAACTATTGTTAATGACAACACTACAAGCAAACGGACATGTGTAAAAAGCATATTTCAAGAGTCGGAAAGAAAAATCACCTCAGGCACATTCAACTCAAGACGGAACTTAGGACCATCATAATGGTGAAGAATTGGCCTGAAAGAGTCCTCCTCAAGTGGATCAAGTATTTTCCTTGTCACAACTTTAACCTATTCCATAAAAGAAAACACAATAATGATAAATCTAAAGTTCAATTGGTGACAGAAAAAGAACAAAGAAAAAAGCAGAACATAAAAAAGAGAATAATTTAAAAGGTATCCAAGAAGCACCCAATTATGATTAATGAACCATTAGGGTCATGAATTAATTTGAACATAAAAAGACTAGAATCCAATGATCTACCTGAGCAGGAAAACGTGAATCTCCAGGACATTTCTTGTCCTCCCAAGCTGTAGGATCAATGTTTGTCCCTCCAAAGCTTGAAGCCTGTAAACACATTTTTATTACTATTGATAATGATTCAAAATTATCTTATTTTTCAAGGATCTAACCCATAAATTGTGTATGTTACACAACAATTAAATATTTAAAGCGTTTAGACTGAATTGATTCCACAAATTAGATGAAGTAAAGGAAATTAATTAAATACAAACCTCAAAAACTCCATGGAGTTGGTGGGTGGAGTAGTTGTAGAGGAAGAGTGGCAATCCTGGAGTTATCGCCCTAACCGAATCTCGGTAACGTGGAGGTAAACCTATAATTAACATTAAAAAAATCAGTAATTAATGTTTAAAAATTTGACATTAGATCAGTATAATTCAGCTAAAAGCATAATGAAAATGTAACGAACGAGCCTGATGAATCCAATGCTTTCAGTCTTTCAGATTCTTTCTCAAGTAATTAGAGGAAAACTTAATATTCAAAATAGAAAATAAAAATATATACATAAATAGCAGTAACAACATACCAAAAAGCTGCCTCTTGAGGTTCTCCTGCATGGTATCATTATTGCAAACAAAGATATATCCACCAATGGTTTCATTTCTAGGAAGAGATTCTGAAGCAGGAAGAGTCTTGAACTTTTTATCCGCAACATTTTTGCTGTCCTTATTTTCATTATTATTATTATTATTATTATTATTATTATTATTGAAATGCTTCTTATTGCTGTTCTTCCCACCTTTACCTCCATAATCTTCATTTTTACCACTATTCTTATAGCCTTTGAGGTTAATGTTGTTGTTAATATTATAGCTCGTAGGCTTGGAGAAAATCCCCTTATTGAAGCCACCGTTAATCCCAACACTCTTTTGAATCTGAGACCCACCACCAAGAACTGCTCCTGGTCCAAAACCAGGTGTTCCAATCTTCCAATTATCACTGAGGCCGTTCAAATCATAGCTTTTGCCCTTAAAACCACTCCACCCATCGTCAAACATATTGATCTCGGCACTCTTTGGCTTGAAACTGTTCCAGCCATCGTTAAATCCAGTAGAATCAGATACTTTTGCTTTGAAACTATTTCCCCAATTATCGTTGAATTCATTGAAATCTGAGCCTTTAGAATCAAGATTGTTCAGAGAATTGAAATCACCACCGACTCTTAAATCAAAATTTTTCCTATCACCCGGCCTTTTGGTCCCATACGAGTTGCTCCATATCGAATCGTTGAGAGTAAGATTGGCAAAGTTGGATGACTGATGACGTAGTTGATCGCTGAATTGTCTAAATGTTTGGTTGTTGTTCTCCATTTTAGAAGTTCTCCTCAAATTCGAAGAAAAAAACAATAAAACTCGATCTGAAGTATTAATAAACTTTTCTACACTGAAAAAATCAAAAGATCGGAAAAAATAAAACAGAACAAGAACAGAGGGTAAAAGGGGAAGAGAGACAAAAGAGGGATGAGAAAGAGAATGGAAATGTAAGAATTAATTATAACAAGTGGAAATTTCAACTTTCAAAGAAAGGGAGTAGATAAATTAAGGATTGCGTGAGGTTGTGTCAAATTAGAAAGTAACAAAAAGCAGAATAAATTGATAAATGATAATTTAAATTTTGTTTTCATACAAAGTAAATTATGAGGTATAAAAACAAAGGAAAAAGGTGAAAAAATAAATTAAAATTTATAATCATAAGAAAAATCGAAGACTTCGACGGAGCCACAAGTAAGAGGGACGTGTCCCTTAAATTTTTCGATAATTTTTTTATATATCAATATTTTTTAAAAAATTATTATTTAAATATTATATATTTATTTTATTATTACATAATTTTTATTAATTATAATTTAATAATGCGATAAATATTTAATATTTTTTCATAAATTTTAGATAAATTATATCAAATAACATCTAAACTTATATATAATGATAAAATATTACTTTAATTATGTATAACATATTAAAATATACAAATTTTAATATTTAACGAGTTTATATTGTTATAGTTTAATTTTAATAATATTTAATATAAAATAATAGATTATAATTTTTTTAATATTAAAAAAATATGAATTAAATATAAATAGTATTATTTATATGATCATAAGTTTTAAATATATAATTTTATTATTTTCTTTAAAATTTTTTAGGTTAATTTTCCTAGCATTTTTTTTAAATAATTTATTTTATCTAGCATATGATTTGTTATATTACATATAATTGTATAAATTTTTATTATTATTCATGTAATATTGATATTATTTACTTTTCTTTTATATAGTTAAATTTTTATATGATAATTCTAATTTATATTGTTTAATTTATTTCATTTTTTTGTCCATCAATATAAAAATTTGTTATTTAATTACAATTTAATTTATATAATTTTGATTTTTTATTTTAATTAAATAAAATACATATTTAACATATAATACTTATGGTATAATTTTTAAAAATATTAAAAAAATTAATTTTTTTGAAACATTAATAATAATTTTTTATTATTATTAAATTACTTGTATTATTTTTTTAAACATTATTTCTATGAGTATATAATTAAAAATTATTTAAATTATATTTGATCGATTAATTAAATGTTAAAATATCTTTTATTAAATCTTGAGATACTATTTTTGTTAGATTTGATGAGTGTTATTTATTTTTATTTTTTCCGAACGCATTTTTACGTGATAAACATCAAAGACGTGGTGAGAGAAAAATATTGGAATGGGTGGGTGGGTGGGTGGGTGGTGGGTTTGAATTTGTAGTCTTCTAGAAGGAGTAGGTGATTTTTTTTAAAGAAAAATATATAAAAATATTTTTAATTAAATTATTTCTAATATTTAATTTTTAAATTAAAAATATTACAATTTACTTCCTTAATTTTATAAAAAATATATTATATTATTTTAATAATTTTTGTTAAAATATTATTATTTTTAAAATAACAAAACATGAATAAAATACGAATTTTAACAATAATAAAATTATAATTAATATAAAAAATCATAAAAAAATAATTATTATAAAAAATCACAAAATATTCATATTTTAATATTTGTTAATTGATATTATTTTTTAAAATATTTTATTAATTTTTAATTTTTATTAAAATTTAAAATATATATTTAAATAAATTTTTTAAAAAATAATTTATTGTTTATTTTTTTTAGAATTCTATATTAAATTTAATTATATTTTAATTACTTGACATAAAATAATAATATTTTAAATAAAAAATTATTAAAATAATATAATTTTTTATTAATTAATTATTTTTATGAATTTAAGAGACTAAATAAAATCATTTTTAATGTAAGAACTAAATTTTTTTTATATCTTATTAAACATTTAAATTTTAAAAAATTATTAATTCTAAATTTTATTAAAATAAATTATTATAACATTGTATATAAAAAATAACCACTATTATGTGATCTCCTGTTCGTTAAACACCTAAGAATTGAAAAAAATTATAAACAGTAATGACAAGTAAAACTGTGAGCCGATGACTTATTTCTTTACAATAAATACAAAATATACTCACTACAATTAAGATACGTCATATCTTTGAAGTTTTTACACGTTAATATTTTTTCAAAAATTTAAATTATTTTACCATATTATATAATATATTATTGTACTTAATATATATATAAACTTGCGTTAATTTCGTGACCGGTTTCTCTCGGCTTTTTCACATGAGAAAATGTGATTTGAATATTGATGAATGATGAGTAGTTAAGACTTGAAAGTGGACCTAATCTGTATATAATAATCTTTTGTCGGAACTAATTGTGTAGCCCAATTTCGATAAACTATAAAATGTTTCGATTATTCAAATGAAAAATTATATTAATATTCTACAAAATCTTCAAAATACAGTATATATCTTTAATAATTTTAAATATTATGATATTTATTTAGAAGTTTTATGGGACATAATTAGAATTTAACTTTGTAAATAGGTTATTATTATGAAGTGATGAACAACAATTATAATTACATTCTACTTAGCTTTTTAGCTTTTTAAATGTTTACCCGAATGTTAAATTATTAGGGATATATACTTTAAGTATATATATTTAAAGATTTTTGTAAGATGTAAGTAAAGAAAAACACAATAACATTAACCATAATGAATTGTGCAATGAAAAACAATTCAAGAATACTTACACGTAAAGAAAAGAATGAGAATTAGAAAAGATGAAAGAAGGATAGAAATGAAGAAAAAAATGTTTTGATTAATGAAAACAAAATCAACCTATTACAATCCAAGTGTTAGACTCTATACTAGTTACAATTCAAAAATACAAATTGATAATAAAAAATGGAAATAAAAAATACAAATCACATGACATATGGTTGGAAACACACACAAGATGCAGTCCTAAGCCATTCATTCTAGTTATATATACATGATATGTCACCATAAGTCTTTATGTTGATTGCATCTTCATTGTAAGCCTTACATATGTCATTCACCTTCACTAAATTGTCAACACCATCAGTTGCACATACATCATTTTCTTGAGCACTACTTTCGTTAGTAAGTATAATTTCTCAATGATGAAGTCAAAGTAGTCCCACCCTTTTTGATATTTTCCTTCTATTTATCTCAATATAACAATCAGTATATACATTTATCTATTTAAGAGAGAGAGTATTGATGAATACATCAATAGTTTGGTGTTTAGAAGAAACATGTAGAAACTCTTGGCAAGTAAAGACTTTATGAATATAATAACAATCTAATTCAATGTGTTTAGTATGCTCATGAAAAATAGAATTAGTAACAATCTGAATAGCACTAGTATTACATGTATGAAGGGAAGTAGGAGTAAGTTGTGGAAACTAAGTTTGCCTAAAACCCCCTGAAGCAATACAATTTAAAAACATGTAAACGACATAGCTTGATATTCAAACTGAGTGGATGACTTCGAGACACGAGCCTACTTCTTACTTTTCTAAGAAATGAGGACCTCGCCAAGAAATATACCCCAACTAACAAAACAATGAGTATATGCACAAGTAGCACAATCTACATTACTAAAACCCTCCAATTGTAAAGAAGTCCTCGAAGGAAATAGCAAGCCACATCTAAATGTATCTTTGAAATATCGAAGAAGATGACAAACATCGGGGCAAAGGTGTCTAGCATGATAACTATATAAATCGAATGACCTACTAAACAACAAACGAGATATTAGGTCGAGTAATGGTCAAATAATTCAAACTATCCACTTTTTATTGATACATCGAAAGATCAGTTAAGGGATTACAACCAGCATGGTGTAGCTTCAAATTTACCTCTATAGATGTAAGAATTGAATTATTATCTTGAAGGCCTACTAAAGAAAAAAGCTATTGGGTATACTTGTGTTGATGTAAGAGCATATCATGTGGACAATGTTAAACCTCAAGTCTAAGAAAATATTATAGTGGACTGAGATCTTTCATACAAAATGAAGATTTAAGGCGTTATTGGAGTAGCTTAATTACTTAGAGATCAAATCTAGTAATTACAATATCATTGACATACACAAGAAATATAACAATCCGAGAAATCTAACGAAAGAATAGAAAAAAGAGTTATATTGACTCTAAGTAAAAGTGAAATCCAGTGGAATGGTACAAAATTTCTCAAACCATAGCCATATTGTTTGCTTCAAACCATACAGAGATCGCTTTAAGTGACAAATCTCAATAGAAGAGGAAGGAAACAAGCCACTAGGTTCAGACATAACTATGTCTTCTTGTAATTCACCATGCAAAAATGCATTTTTCACATCCATCTGGTGAAGCAACCATCTTTTTGAAACAACAATAGCCATAATAGAGTGAACATTAGCCATTTTTGCCACAAGAGCGAATGTTCCTCATAATCAAGCCTATACTCTTGTCAATTTTCGAGTGCCACCAAACGAGCTTTATTTCTTTCAATAGATCCATCAACATGTAGCTTAATGGTATAAACCTATTTGCACCCAATAAGTTTAACTGTAGTAGGACAAGGGATAATGTCCCATGTGTGATTGTCCTGAAGAGCTTGAAGTTCATCTTGCATAACTTGATACCAACACTTTTGAGTTTAGGCTTGATAATAAGACTTAGGCATAAAAGTAGTATCAAGATTAGGTTGAAAAGCAAAAGAAGAAAAACCATACCAATCTAGGGTTAGGAAACCCTAGTAGACCGACGGAGCTCATACAAGACAAGATCAAGTGGCGGTTTAGAAAAAGGAAGAAGGGTGAGCGACGTCTCTAATACATAATATATGGCTTAAAATGAGAGTATTAATCACAAAAAATCACATTATAAGAAATACGAAGCTTGTTAGCATCACATCATAACACACAAATCTTTTATGAGAGTTACTATAGTCAAGAAAAGTACCCTAAATAGATTAGGCCACAATCTTATGATGTTCAATGGTAGGTAAGTGAACAAAAAAAATGCAACCAAAAACGTGCAAAGAATTTTAATAAAGAGAAACACCAAACAAACGAGAATATGAAGATTCAAGATGCAAGGTAGGAGAGGGCATATAGTTAATCAAGTATATAGATGTAGATAATGCTTCTACCTAAAATCTAAAAGGGGTGAAAGATTCAAGCATCAATGTTCAAATAACATCTAAAAGATGTATATTCTTACGCTCGAAAATTCCATTCTGTTAAGGGGTGAAAGGATATGAATACTGAGAAAGAATGCCTTTTTGTTGGAGAAACGATTGAAAAGGATGAGACATGTATTCTCCCCTAGAATCTGAGCATACAATCTTAAAACGAGTAGAAATTTGGCTTTCTACATAGGTAACAAAAGTTTTAAAGATTTAAAATACATCGTCTTTAGAATGAAGAAAAAAGACCCTTGTAAAAAATTATAATCATCAATAAATGTCATAAAATACTTGTATTGAGCATGAGAAAGAACATGGCTTATACCCTAAACATTAAAATGAATAATGTTAAAACATGTAGAAGCACGACTACCCTACAAAGGAAAAGGTAATGATTTATTTTTTCTTAATTTACAAGAAGCACAATAAAAAGACAATAGAGAAAACTTATTTGTATTACTCAAATAACCATATTTCATAAGATGTGTTAGAATTACCGAGTTTGGATAACCTAATTTTTTATGCCAAAAATGACTATTATTATCAACAATAGCAGAAAAATCAACATAAATTGAACAAGGAATGAAAAACGATTGAAAAGGAATAAGACATCCTACTTTAGGCTCTTTGCTATCTCTTATCCCAATTCTTGATCCTACACACAACAACCAGAAAGATCAAAATAAATAGAACAAGTTTTTTTGACTAATTTTCCAACATAAATGAAATTGGAAGATAAATCAGAAGACACGAAAACATTTGTAAAGGAAGACCATAAATTTCTAACCACAATAATAGGAAGAGTACTACCATCTACATTCTGAATATAATGCTCACCATCATAATTATGAACATCTTGTAAAGTTTTCCAATTGTCAGTCATGTGATTAGAAGCTTCAAAATCAATTAACGAAGGAGAAGTAAGGAGATGTTTCTTACCTTGGAGACTAAGAGCAAAAAAGACAGAAATAATCATCTATTGAACCTGCTCAGGAGTAATGTTGGAAGAAGAACTTGGAACTAAGAGAATAATGAAAGATGTAGGCACAAAAATGGACTGAATATTTATAAAAGCAGTATGAAAAGCATGAGCAAATCAATTTTGAGAATGTACATGAAAATCATTAATGATATGACCCTTCTTCTTGCAATAACTGTAGAATTTCTTGATGCAATGTTTTGCAATATGCCTAATTTCCTTGCAAATATAACACTATGATGGAGATCTTGATCGTTGTTGTCTTAAGCATCATATGCCATATTAACTAAACAATTTATGTCATCGTAGTATAAAGTGAAAGCCTTAAATTTGAGATTTAGAAATGCGAATGTTAAAATTCACTAAAAATACATAGCATATATCATTTATGGACCTTCATGAAAAAGAAAATTACTAATTATAGTCCAAGGAGTGATAGACTTGAAACAACTTTATGTTCCAAGGCTAAAAGAGCCCAACCCATACTAGAATCAATATCAATGAAATTATCATAACAGTAAGCCTACAAACAAAAAATAACTATTTAATTAACATCGCTCGGACTTGAGCCGTAACTTTTAGTGTGTTAGATTGACGTGATAACCAACTACACCATGACACCATTTGGATTTTAGCCTACTTTTCATTATATATAGTAGTAAGTTGAATGATCCTTAGTTAGAATAATGTTTAGGAATTAGAAATTTTGAAATACATTGTTCTCGTTCCTTTTCCTTTGTTGTATAGCTCCTTAGTGAGCAAATTTAAAAAGTATCATATTGGTTAGGAATGAAAATGAATGTTGTATTTTGGGCTATAAATAAAACTCTTCCCATCATTTGTAAACATTTCAAAATTTGTAAATTTTTCTTTTTTTTTGTAAAGGTAATTGATTAGCTCAATTTTGCCCAATTAGTTGTAATTTTAAAGTTTATCCATTTGGAGATAGTAGACGTGGCCAACGACGCCCGATGACCTAAGTAACATTTATATCGAACCTCGTTAAATTTTTGATTTTTTTTTATTTTTCTGATTTAATGTTTCTGCTACAATATCTGCTTTAGTTTATTTTAGCATTATATTTTCAATAAAATTATTTTGTTAAGTTAGTTTGAGTTCTATTCATTTAAATCATAAATGAATAGGAAAAATATACCCGATTTTCCCAACACCTTCCAACCCCACCCGAACATTGTCTACTTCATACACACTTCGAAAAAATAAATGTTCTTTTCATGGCATATCATAAATACTTTTTTGTCAAAGTGATTGCATCAACTCATTCCTAGCTAATGAATGTTGTCGATCAAGTTCAAGTCCCTTCTAAGGAAAAAAAAAACAACAACTAAACTTTTGGCAGCCATGAGTTTTTTTTCTCTCTTTTTTTCTTTGGCCAGAAACTCTGGTCCTTTTTTTTATAGAGCCATAGAAAGAGGGAGGAATAGAGGTAATCATTTGCTGCGAATATACAGTCCATAAACAATTTAGAGCATTTGCCGAATATTCAAACCATTGAAAACCATTCTAAGTTCTTATATATAGTGATGATGACTACAAATTTAAGTTGTTGAGTTCTTTATTTTCTTTTGTGTGTTAAATTTTTTGTCCATTTGTACATGTATTACAGTTACTTATGGATTTGAATTTTAATCAATCCACTGATTCCAATCCATATTTTAAATTCAGGCCAATACTGATTCTATTGCTTGAGATCTTTGTATGATGTATTTCATTTTAATTATTTGGAGCCTGATTAATAACTAATGATGTTCCAAATGTTTTTCAATAAAAACATTAACTAATCAATTGCCTTCTAATGCAACGACATATGTTACGTATAAATGTGTAAATATTAGTTAAAGCAAAATATTATAAACGTCGGTAATTAAATGTTATATGTGATGTGATTAGCTTACTTTTTTTATCTTCTCTTTTCTCTTTGGATAAGATAGACCATTTCATTTATATTCCTCTTTTTAGGTTGTTGCTCAAAATTTATTCTAGTCAAAATATAGATGTGTTTGTTTTTCATGCCTACTATGCAAAACTGAATCAAAGCTATAAACTTAATGACCCAACAAAAAAGAAAACATTAAGTGCGTAAGCTAAGACACTTTCTTTATATACATAGGCTACTCAATAAAGTATTATAACTTTCTTTTGATGGGCATTCCCTCTACCTAGCTAGGGCTTTCTTGCCTAGCCAAATTGCACCAAAGTATTGTACGTCTCATCAAAACAAATTCAATATATATATATATATATTTTAACAATTGAAATATTTATCCTAAATCTAAGAGGAAACGAGCAAGTGAACTAATTAAAATATCATAATTTTTGGAATAAAACTTGAACTCTAAACCTAATATTAACATAAATAATATCCAAACAAACTATATATGTTAGAGGGCCGGTTGCAAAATAAGTTCATTAATTAACAACTATTTCGATTACATGTGATAAAATAAAATATTATGCAAAGACAATTAATCTCTGTGATCTTTGGAATATATATTTGTCTTTCATCTCATTCAAATCTTAGCTGTGTTTCTTATAAGTTATATTTAAAAGTACTTGATCTGTGAGATTTGAGATATTAGTTGTTGAAATAGTTTTATCTAAATTAAGAGTGTCACGTAGTACATCAATTTTGTAATTGCTTAATTCGCACAGGTGTCTCTACTTAATTGACTACTCCATAGAACAAGATTATGTAATAACAACTTTCATATATCTTGCTCCATCACCTAATATAATATTGGATCTCATCTTCTGACGTTTCATATATATATACTTAAAATCTCTGTACATGATATTTGATAAGTTGTGTTATATCAAGTAAGATTTTTGATGAAAAAAAAACATATTTTTAAAATTAATTGAATATGATGATAACGAACTTAAAATGTATTAAACCCAAATTATGGACAAAATCAATAATATGCATTAATCTTTTTACTTTGCTCTAAATGGATGCAATTTTCACTCTCTAGCATACGCAAATAGTACTCTTTGAAGAAATTCATTGTGTTGATAAATCATAAAGAAAAAGAAAGGTCTATACCGCAAAGAAAATTGAGGTAACCTTTTCAACTTGCAAGAAACAATTTATATTTATTTAAGAATCAGTCAAGTTGGTATCAACTCTTAGCCAACTATTTGGGTAATGTTTTTTTTAAAAATAACAATTACACACTCACATATAAACTTACGTCGTTTTTGAAATGTACACAAGAAAATATTCTATTAAACTACAAGCCAATTGTATATATTGTTAGAAATTTTTATTGTTAAAATATCAAATTAAGCAAACCAATTTTGCTTTTAAGTGGACATTAATTAAAGTTAATAAACTCACTAAGATGGTATCTAATAACTGTTAATGAGAGTTACATGGATGATTATGATTAACAATTGAACATGATCATAATAATCAAGGCTATCTAGCACATGGGAGGGTTAGGAATTTGTTTCATCTATTAAATCGAATAACTTTATGGCTTTCAAAAACAAACAATAGTAGTATTTTATGGCTTTCAAAAGCTCTTAATAGTTAATCTTAGGGAGTTAACAGGGTCCTTGAAATTGAAACATCATGGACATTAATTTGTGGACTTATGAGGAGAATATATATTTTTATTTAATTAGAGGAATATGCCTCAAAGATCCTCAGTTTACTTCCAATTTTTGTTTGTTTTTTCTAATTACCCATTAATAATTTATTGTCATATATTATTTTTTACCTCTTATTCTAATTGGGGAATTCAAGCAATTAAACTTACTGAGACTCTTATCTTACTAGAGTAAAAAAACTAATATGAAACTTTATATATATAATTATACATTTATTTCTTAATTAATTCCTTTTCATTTATATGTATGTTCTGCTTGGTCTTTAAGATATTTGAAAGGTCCTCTTACTAGAAAAGTTCAATACTTTTACCCCAAAATAAAAATAAGATTATAATTCATGTGGGTGTTATTATTTTTTGTTTTTTAATTTTATTTTAAGGGAAAAATTAATCTTAATAATGAAATATTTGAGGTAAAAGAAAGATGCTTTCTGGTTCACCCAGTTCGGTGACATTTTTTTTAAAATAAACTGAATGTAAAATATATATTTGTTGATGCCCAAAGTTAATTAATAACTGCATAATGATGATTAATTCCATTACAAGTTAAACTGAAAGCCACAATAAAGGATTTATTTTCCTCCCCCAAGAAAAGCCATAATGAAATTTGCTTTACAGGAAAATATAGCCTTTCCTTTTTGTTTTGCCAAATAGGGAATTAGAGCTTTAATATAGCACCAAAGTTGATGACCCTAGTATCGGCTAGTAACATTATCATCATAATGATTTTATTTTTTTTAATATTAAACGATAATCAATTTGAGTGTGTAAGGTAGGATTGAGATATAAACCTTAATTTTTTTTTTGTGGGACTTTTGCAACTAGAATGTGAATGCGTTTGTAAATTACTAATTAAATTATTGATTTTTTAAATTAACATCCAAATCAATGTAATCAAAGATAAAGAAAATGGAATGAGACAAAGCTGAAAAAAAAGATTTGACCTCGTAGCTAAAAGAACAATAATGATATGTATAAGTATTGGTAACTCTGGAGTGTGTATATATAAATAGTAATCCTCTCTTCTTTAATGTCATTACTCTAAATTTTAATTTGACACCAAAAAATATATATATAGCTCAAATAGTACGTTTCAAAAACTAATTATGTTTCATATTCATGATTAATGCAACTAGAATGTTTCATACCGTATTGTCATAATAATTTTATTTTAAAAAAATATCAGAGAATAATATTTAATAAAAAAAACCCCAAACGAATAATAAGTAATATTTTAAAATTATTTTTTATTTTGTAGTAATTTTTTTTACTGTGAAAGAAAAATTATAACATAAGTAATCAATAATAAATATTTTGTAATGAAAAAATAAAAAATAAACAATATATATATTAAAGATAGAGAAATAAAATATATGCAATAATAAATCCATAATCATTTTTATATTAAATAATATTAATAAAATCATGTTACAAACTAGTTTGAAATAATAACAATAATTTATAAAATAATTATAAGACTTTAAATTTTTAAAATTTAAATAAATAATTTAAAATAATTATAATTCATATTTCTTATCACAAATGAATTGGATAATATGGAATATTTTTTTTCTTCTATTATCACTATTCAAATATGTCCTAAAAATAACAAGATCCAAAGGTAGCGAGGAATGGTTATAAAAAAATAAAAAGGAAGTTAAAATCCAAACTAAATCCACGTTAATTGTGTTGGTTGGATTCTGTTAATAAATCATTAATGGTATATTAGTTGTATGCAACTAATATATTTTATCAGTTGTATATTAGTTGTATGTAATTAATATATTTTATAAGCTATATATTAGTTATATGCAACTAATATATTTTTTTAGAAAGCACTTTTCTAAAAAGTAGATTCATATTTCCTATATTTAAACATGTATTAGTATTCATTGTAATTTTGTGATTGTAAATACAAAACAATATATTTAATTTGGTATCAGAGTAGGAAAGAAAAAAAAAATTCTTACCGGTTTCTCAGCAGCAGCGATGCCGCCAATTTTTTTAAGTAGTGTCATTAATCTTCTTGCACTGTTCAATTCGTGTCGCAGTTGCAGATCCGTTGTCCAGTCCGTGCTGTCCAGCCTGCACCGTTCAGCTCGTGTCATCCATCCCTACGTCATCCAGCTCACGCACCCCTGCATCATCCAGCTCATGCACCCCTGCGTCGTCCAGCTTCACCCTTGCAGTCTGCACAACTCATGCACTGCTCTGTTCAGTGTTTTTTTTTAGAATACAAAACCTCTGCTTATCAGCCCTAATTTAGCCCCTACGTCGTTTAGTTTTTTTTAGCTCTGCCTTCTTCAGCCTATCAGCCCTAATCCAAGCCCATCAGCCAAAAAAAAACTTATCAGCCCAACGCGGCCCCAAAAAAAAATCCAAAATCTTTATTCCGTTGCACAATATTTTTTTATTATTATTTCAATGGAAGATTCAAGACAACATCAAGTTTCCAGAATTCATGAAGTTCCAAATTTTGAAGTTTCTGTTAAGAGTTCAGAAATTGGTTCTTTCGGGGGTACTAAACTTAATGGTACAAATTTTCAAACATGGAAAAAAGTTATGTCTGTTTATCTTCGTGTGATGCATAAGATGGGACATGTATCTGGATCAATCAGGGCTCCTAGTCAAGATGATATAGAAGCCTATACTATGTGGGAATATGATGATGACTTTGTCATGTCAATTCTATTTAGAGTCATCACTGATGATATATTACAAATGGTGGAGGAATGTGAAACTGGTGAGGCCATATGGAATACCTTAAGTGATCTTTATACAAATGAGTCTGACTTTATTCAAGTTAATGAACTCATGTACAAAGCTGTTGGCATGCAGTAAAATGGGCAACTAGTATCTCTCTTTTTTACCAAGCTGAAAAATGTATGGGCTGAAATTGACCAGAAACGCCCCTGTAAAATTAAAAATCCAGAAGACCTTTTGTGGTACCAAAAGGAGAAGGAGCTTGAACGAGTACATGCTTTTTTAAGAGGCCTTGATACAAAACATAATAGTGCTAAAGGCGAATTGCTTCGAATGTCAGACCCTCCGAGCTTGACTACTGCCTTTACATACATTCATAAAGACGAATCTCAGCAAGAGAGTCTTCATCAGGCACATGTTAAGGTATCAAGCCTAGCCATTCAAGCCAAATCAAAGGCGTCTTTCCTCCAATAGCAAAATTCAATTCCACTTCATCAGTAGGGACCTTCACCAGGTTTTACTCATTGCCCTCATTCTCCCTACTCTTATTGCAATGAACAGGGGCATCTTCGTGAGACTTGTTGGAAACTGTATCCACACTTGAAACCAAAAGCAGACTAATATGGAGCAAAACGACAACAGAGGCATCGTTCTAAAGCAAAATCAACTGCAGTGCAAATTGTCCAAGAACTAGACTACTATGGATAGAATCATCATATGGAATGTGGATGTATCCCTACAGCTTCAATAACTGGTCGTGGTAAGATTAGTATGACCTTAAATATTTCTCACTCTGTTGGGTCTAATATTTGGATTATTGATTCTGGTGTATCTGATCATATGACTTATGATAAATCTTATTTTAATGAGTTATCTCCCCCACCAGTGTCTTATGTTACGAATGCTAATGGTGAGGCCTTTCCTGTCTTAGGAAAGGGGTCAGTTCATATCACTTCATCTTTACAGCTCCATAATGTTTTATATGTACCTGACTTATCTCATCACTTAATATTTGTCCCATAGTTGAATATAGAGTCTAAATGTTTTGTAACCTTTTATCCTATATATGTGATTTTTTAGGATCTTCTTACCAGAGAAATAATTGGTCGAGGGTATCTGAGGGGTAGATTGTTCCGTTTGGATCAGAACTACGAAAGGGAGAAACCAGGAGCACGGGAACGCACTACATTGACTTCTAGTTCTGATAAGCTAAGTGAAATTTGGTTGTGGCATCACCGCTTAGGGCATCCGTCTTTTAGTCTTATGAAAAAAACTATGCCCACTTTATTTATTGGTGTTAGTGAGACTGTTTTACATTGTGAGACTTGTGTTTTGGCCAAGAGTAATCGTATTACTTATTCTCCTAGTATTTCTAATAAAAGTACTATTCCTTTTGAATTAATTTATTCTTATGTTTGGGGACAATCTAAAGAGCCCACTATATCGGGTATGAGATATTTTTTTCGTTTATCGATGATTGTACAAGGTTATCGTGGATTTCTCTTCTTAAAACAAAAGATGAAGGTTTTTCAGTTTTTTAAAATTTTCATACCTTCATTCAAACACAATACAATGGCATCACTCGGATCCTCCATTCTAACAATGGGGGGGATATGTTAATCATGTTTTTCAAGATTTTTTCAAAACACATGGGATTATTCACCAAACTACTTGTCCGCAAACACCAGAACAAAATGAAGTGTAAGAAAAAATCGTCATTTACTTGATATGGATTGTGCACTCTTATTTAGTGTTTATATGCCAAAATACCTTTGGGGTGATGTTGTACAAGCTTCCGCCCATCTCATCAATCGTCTCCCGTCTAGTGTCCTTAACGGAAAAATCTCATTCCAAATTCTTGTATCTTACGTCTCCTTATCATCCTTCCATAATCTTCCTACTAATGTATTTGGTTGTGTTGCTTTTGTGTATGTTCCTAAAAATCAAAGGTCTAAATTAGATGCCCGGGCAATTAAATGTGTGTTTGTTGGTTAAGGAAGTTATCATAAAGGGTACAAGTGCTTCCATTCACCGATCAGAAAGTATTATGTCACTATGGATGTTACCTTCTTTGAGGACATGAGTTATTTTTCCTCACCTGATACAGCTTGTCAGGGGAAGAATACATATTTCGAAGAACTGTATCATGGAGAGGGGAGGCATTAGAAGAATCACCAATTGATGTTTCGATGAGACCAGATGAGACTCCTAATTCATTGAATCTAGTTATTACAGAAGCAGATGCTCCAAGTATTCAAGCACTAAATTCACTTACAGCAAATGAAGTTGAAGACACAATTGTACCCTCAGGCATTACTCCTACCCCTGATCAACAACTCCTTGGTACTGAAGGTCATTCATCTCAGGTATGTACACCTACTGATACTAATAGCATCGAGTCTAATGTTGGACAGTATGTGTTACCAAATAGGTCTACTCGAGGTCAACTAGTCAAAAGGTATGAACCAAATATTCATGCAAAATCAAAATACCCAGTAGCCAATTACATGTCTACTAAAAGATTATCCAAGTCATATAAATCATTTGTGAATCAAATATCTGGCGTATCAGTACCTAACAAAGTGTAGGATGCGTTGGGAGATCCAATATGGAGAAAGGCAATGGCTGAAGAGATGGATGTGTTAAAGAAGAACGATACTTGGCAACTTGTGCCACCATCACAAAGAAAAAAAGGTAGTTGGTTATCGATGGGTGTTTACTGTAAAACATAATGGTGATGGATCCATAAATCAGTATAAAGCTCGTCTTGTAGCAAAAGGGTTTACTCAAACGTATGGTGTATATTACTATGAGACTTTTGCTCCTATTGCCAAAATGAACACTATTCAGGTTTTGCTCTCACTTGCTGCTAACCTAAACTGGCCATTTCGGCAGTTTCATGTCAAGAATGCGTTTTTTCATGGAGAATTAGCCGAGGATGTGTACATGAGTCTTCCATCTGGGTATGTAGTTGATTCTTCTGGTAATTTTGTATGCAAATTGAGGAAGTCTTTGTATGGTCTTAAGCAATCCCCTTGAGCTTGGTTTGGAAGGTTTTCACAGTTCACGCAAAAGGTTGGTTACATACAGAGTAATTCAAACCACACTTTATTTCTCAAACATCAACAAGGGAATGTAACAACCTTAATCATTTATGTTGATGATATGGTAATCACTGGTGATGATACTATTGAGATTAATAAATTACAAAGACAGCTAGCCTCTGAATTCGAGATGAAGGACTTAGGTGAACTAAAGTACTTCTTAAGAATTGAGGTAGCTAGGAGAAGGGAAGGAATATATATGTGTCAGAGGAAGTACATTATTGATCTGCTAACAGAGACAAATATGTTGGATTGCAAATCTATTGACACTCCTATTGAGCAAAACGATTGTTTAGCAGAGTATCCAGATCAGATACCAACTGATCGAGCTCGCTATCAGAGATTAGTTAGACGTTTGATTTACTTAGCTCATACTAGACCAGATGTTGCATATGCAGTAAGTGTGGTGAGTCAGTTCATGCATAATCCAAGTGAGAACCATATGAATGTTGTTTTGAGAATTTTAAGGTATTTGAAATCAGCTTCAGGAAATAGAGTAATGTTCTCTAAACACAACAATCCTCTTAAAGTCTGTGGATTCACAGATGTAGATTGGGCAGGAAGTATTACAGATAGAAAGTCAACATCGGGTTATTTCACCTTTGTGGGAGGAAATTTGGTTACATGGAAAAGTAAGAAGCAGAAAGTGGTGGCACGATCTAGTGCTGAGGCCGAGTATAGAGGTATGGCTCATGGGATTTGTGAATTGCTGTGGATAAGAACATTGTTATTGGATTTGGGTTTCGAACTCAAAAATACTATGCAGATATATTGTGACAATTGGGCAGCCATTGATATATCACAAAATCCAGTACAATATGATCGCACTAAGCATGTAGAGATTGATCGTCACTTTATAAAAGAGAAGTTAGATGCCAAACTTATTAGTTTTTCTTTTGTTCCCACAGAAGAGCAGCTTGTAGATATACTTACTAAGGGAGTTTCCAAGAAGGCATTATACGGTTCACTAAGCAAGTTGGGCATGATCGATATCTATGCGCCAACTTGAGGGAGAGTGTTAATAAATCATTAATGGTATATTAGTTGTATGTAACTAATATACTTTATCAGTTGTATATTAGTTGTATGCAACTAATATACTTTTCCAGAAAGCACTTTTTCAAAAAACAGATTCATATTCCTTGTATTTAAACATGTATTAGTATTCATTGTAATTGTGTGATTGTAAATACAATTCAATATATTTAATTGATTCGACATATTTTTCAACCTAATTTGTAGTTTTTAGATTGAAAATTGTTTATTACAAAATTGACCGATATGTAATTTAACCTAATTCAACCTAATCTATAATTCAGTCATATAGAATTGATTTCCTAAGATTATATAAAAAAATGTATATTTTAATTAAATATGTTTGTTGTTTTAAAATGATGAAAAGTTGTATATATATGCAATATTATTAATTAATTATTTAAAATATATATTTAATTTAAACAATATTTTGTAATAAAAGAATAAGAATGATAGTAATATTGTTTAAAATATCAAATAAATATCAAAAGAGTAACATTTTATTATATAAAAAATATTTTTAAAATTAATGTTTAATTATATAGTATATATGGTTGGGTTTACGAATCATACCCCATTACTCGTAATAGGCTAATTAGATTTTAAATTATCTAGTTATAAACTAAACTAACCTGTGAATCAATTAAGTTGAATTGGTTTTGATAAATTGTACGGCTTAATTTGGATTTTGTACATCCTAACCTCTACTATGAAAACAAAATCCCAACTAGCATTGTAAAAAAAATTTGGGAGACAAAATCTTTATTGGATTCCCTGGATGGAGGTTTTTAAGCATTAGAATAACAAAACTTGGTAAACTAAATAGATATTTTTTACTGTAGTATTCAAATTAAAAAAGTATATTATATTTTTTTAATGAATCAAAATATGCAGTAATATTGATACTTTAAATATAAAACTTTATTATACTAAAATTATCTTAACTAACTACTTGTATAATTTATTAGTAATAACGATTTTAAATTTTCTTTCATAATATACAATTGTTATAATCTATGTTACTTTTTACTGTAGTATTAAAATTAGAATTAAGATATTTTTTTAAAAATATTATATGAACTTATACTCTTTATACAAAGATACTAGTATGTACGTGCAAAAAATTAAAAAAAAATAATAGAAAGATTTTTACTTGAATGTGAAAGACTCATCTTATCAAATGGTGAAAATATCGATTACATTACAAACTGTTACAACATCATTATTTCGATGAGTAAATATATATAAGTATTAAATAATAATTACATATTGTAACTCACCTTAACGTTTTAACATAATAATTATTCAATAATAATGAATATTAAACAAAGATTACCAAGATAAAGAAGAAACTCTATAAAAGATATTTTAAGTAATACTTTGACCACAACATACAAACAAAATAACAAATAACTTATTTTTAAACAAGGAAACCACTAACAAAATAACAAATTTTTGTTTGCAATATATAATTGTTATAATCTATGTCATGCATTGATTTAATTTTTATGTTTCTTTTTAATGTAGTATTAAAATTAGAATTAAGATATTTTTTTATTTTTTATAAATATTATATGAATTTATGTTTTTTATACAAATACTAGTACATGCATGCAAAAAATTTAAATAAAAATAATAGAAATATTTTTACTTGAAGGTAAAAAACCCATTTTATCAAATGGTCAAAATATTGATTACATCAAAATTAATAAATTGTTACGGTATCAATATTCTTGTGAGTATCAATAATTACATATTGTAACTCACCTTAACGCTCCACTATAATAACCAAAATAAGGATTCTTCAAACATCTATTAATTAATATAAATATTTAAAAATATATTTATTAAATAAATAATTGATTATTATGATATTTTATAAAAAAATCATATTTTTATAAAGTTTGCCTAATTTATATGATTTTTTTTTTTTAATTTGAACAAAAATTATATTTTTATAAAAATTATATCTCAATGTTTTTATTATTATTTTAAGTCTCAATAATATTATCATGTAATTTCTTTTCTATTCGGCCCCGTTTACACTACTAAGACTCCGATGGAGCCTTAAATTCTAAATTGTTTAAACGAAAAATTAGGTGTTTAAAACTTGGAATTCAAGGGCAGCCTCCACCAAGGAAGCAAAGAAGTCATTTCCTGCCTATCAGATTATCATGGTCTCTACTCTCTACACATGGATTGCAAATTCCAACCTCGAAATGCTTATTTATTTAATATTTGCTAGATGTCCACGTAAATTAAACTAAACCTTAAGTTTATTTAATAGAATGATTTTATATATTATAATATTTAATTAAATATAGTTACATAAATTTAATTTAATTTATTAATAATATTATTTCATATTATATATAAATAATTTTTTTATAATTTAATAACCTATCACCTAAATATTGCAAAATCCTAGGTAGTGGAAAGTGGGAAGCTTTCAATGGATCAAATTCAATTTGTGGGGTCTTCTACTTTCTGATATAATGATATTCAATTTTCTCCTTTTTTATTATTTACTTTAAAGACTATTTATGGTTTGATGTGCAAATAAAGTTTTTGATTTGTGAAAGCCAACCGCCAGCAGTGGAGCACCAATCAAATTAGTCTATCAAGAATTCTTTTTATCTCAAACTGAAATAAAAAATTTAATATATATATTTAAATAATATTAATTATTTCATTAATTTATTTTAAAAATAATAATTTTTAATAATATTTAGTATCAAAATTAAAGATTATATATTCAAGATTCAATAAAATTTTAATCTATATTATACATAGAGTTAACACTTATACAAAATTAATAAATATATAAAAATAATATTAATTTCTTTAATAACTTAATTTTTTAACATAATTGTTATCCGAACAATTTATAATATAGTTATATTAAAGATTCGTTAATTCAATTATTAAATTTAAGTATTTGATTTATATATTATATAGAATCATTATTTATAATTAAGTAATAGATATATAAAAATAATATAATATATTTTTTCATTTTGAGTAAGTTATGTCTCCAACAAACTATAATAATCTCAACTTATACAAACTATAATAATCTCAACTAAGATAAAAGTATTTTAATTGGTTGAAATAGTTTAGCAAATTTTTATAATCTAATTAAATTTTGATATTGGAGTTCAGATATCAAATCAAATTAAGATGAAAAGAAATGTTATTAGTCTACGTAGAGAAAAATAACTTGTTATCTTAATTAAGTCATTTATAATAATTTAAATTTTTGTATCAATTTAATTTATTTGTTATTTTTTATAGAATTTTAGTCCTTTTATTACAAAAATATGACAATATATTGATAAATATGTAATCAAATTTTAAATTTTTATTTATTTTTTATCAATTTAATGTCATTATTATAAATTACTAATTACAGTATCTAAAATCAATATTTTAATAGTAATTAAAAATATAAAATAAAATAAAATAAAAACTTGATTATTAATCATTATATTATCACTTTTTTAAAATTAAGTAACTAAATTATTAAAAAATTATTATTCTTAATATAATTAAAAAAACTATGTTATCATCAATTCAAAATTTATATAAATTAGGTATCGTGAGTGAACTATTAGAAAAATATTATTATTTATTATTTAACTTATTTATATATAAAATAACTATTTAAAAAAGAGAGAGAATATATTATATTAAAAATGTCAAAAAAACGAAATTTAACTGCCCCTCATAAAAATTCTCGTAATTTGGATACAAATCAAGGGTTAGGTAGTACGATAATACTCAGGTTTAATAATTGCTTTTCTTTTTCATTTATATTATTAAAAAAAATTAATTTAATACTTTAATTAATAAAATAATTTTAATTAATATCTTAATTGACAAAATGGTTTTAATTTATTATATGATTTTTGGTTCATAATTATTAATATTAGAATCACTTAATTAATAAGGATATTAAATTAAAGTTTCTCAATAATATTAATAAAAAAATATTAATTTTTATACTTGGGTGTCTTTAGAATACCTTACCCCAAAATCGATAGTCTCGAATTCCATCACTTCAGTAACAACCGAAAGAAAGAAAAATAAATTATTAATTTTATAAAAATATAAAATTTTATTTTCAATATTTTAAAAAATATATATATTTATTTTTATATAACATTTAAAAATTAAGTTTTAAGAAAAAATAAATAATTTTTTTTCTACAATCAATATGTAATGCATATATTATAAATGTTTATTGAAATAAAAATGATATTGATGAAATTTTTTCCAGTATAAGAAGGAGAAAAAACAAGACTACGATGTTTAATTTTAAGAGAGGCTACGGATGAAGGGTTAATTTATTCTGAGTAACTTATTGAATGAAATAAGACCTTTTTCTAAAAAAAAAAAAATCGTCTTTTAATAATTACATTTTTTACCGTATTATTTATTGAAAGTTAGGTGTTAAATGTCCGGTAATTATTTTATTTATATTAGTTATTAAAGTTATCATATCTGTTGAAAAAAATCACAACAATCCTGTTATTATATGATAATAAAAATTTTACCCTAATAATTTTTAAATTTGAAACTTATAACTTCATTATTTATTAAAATTAAGTATTATAAATGATTATCTTTAATATTTTTGATTGTATTAGAAGTATTTATTTTAATAAATTATAGGACCAAAAATATTATTTTTTATAATAACATAATTAATAATACTTAATCCATAAATTATATGACTAAAATATTTTTTTTAAAAAAATTATAAGACTTCAAAAACCTTTCCTCAATTCATTATTTATGTTTTTTTTTGTTTTAATAGAAAATTACCATATCAATAATAATTATCAAAATTTATTAACCTATGCTTACAATGTACCCATTTGTTTATAACATTAATAAATAAAATTTGTATTATATTATTACTTTTATAGTAAAAAATTTATCCTTTGAAAAGTAGTTATTAAAGGTGTTTGCAATTCGATAGGTCTGATTTTTAATAAAAAATATTAATCAAATTAAATTATTCATGTTATTTTGATCAAATTATGCTTAATCATTTAGTTAATAATTTTTTTGTAATCAAATAGTTTAATTTGATTTAGTTAACCGTTTTCGCTATTAATAATATATAAATATAATATAGAAAAAATCATAAAAAACTTACCTATAATATGGGCTTGAAATCGAAAAGGTATACAGATAAAATCATATTAAGTAGTATTGCCATTGAAGTAAAATACACTTGAAAAAAGCATATAAAAGATGAACATTGACAGCTATTACATGTACTTCTTTGACAGTTATACCGAAGCATCGTTGAAGCTACATTACTATTACTATATGGCTTTCAACAGGTCTATTCTATCTTTCATATTGAATTTTTAAAAATAATTCATGATGTAGATAAATCCATAGGTTGAAAGAATTACCTTCACAATATTGTCAGCATATTTCATCAAACATGAAACTAGCAAGATAGTTGATCTAAGATTTAAGATTACCAACCAAGTTGTAATGTTATAGCCATTGAGTAAGCGGTTGCCACCAAACCGCAAAGATTGACATTATATAATATCAACATCACAAGTAATAAATTAAATGAACGTAATTAATGTTGGTTAAAAATTTCAACAAGATACGCCATGAAATTATAAATTCTATCTTGGTGAAGATACCTAACAAGAAGTTTTAGAAAAAGTTACAAGAAAATTCCATGTTGATCAAATGTTCTTTTGGATTGTGATATCTTGGTGAAGATACCTAACAAGAAATTTTATGAGATTAAAATTAAGTGTTGCTAGCTTGGTTTGTTCACTAGGTGAAATAATTAATACTTTGTGAATTTCACATTATGTATTATTTAAAAGGAAAAAATAACTCTTTACAAATATGTTTTACTTTTCACCGCAGAACATATTAATTCTTAATTAAAAAACATGAAAAAATAACAAGTCGAGAAATTCACAATATATATAATACGAGATGTATAAACGTTCACAATTATGAGTTATATAAGATTTACAATATAGTCACAAAAAGAAGCTACACACCTACATCACATAAGAACAGATTCAATGCGTGAACAAGATTAATAAATTTGTCATTAATAATGAATTTGTTTCACATTCAAACCTAATACTATTCCATATATTTTAAAATAAAAAAGCTCTAATCTAATTGCGATATCTTAATACATATATTGAAATTTGTCATTCAAAAAAGTAAAACATATAATTTTTTTAACTAAATTTATTAATTTGTATATAACCAAAAAAAATAGAAAAATAACACGATTAACACCCTTATCATAAATATATATAGTAAGTCCAATCATGTGAATTCTTATGCACAAGATAAACTATATCAGTTAAGTTTAGTAATTTTAACAAATCTAACATAACAAATTTTCATCATGAAAAGAAGACCAATTAAGTTAAAAAAATTATAATTGTTACTACGTAAATACATTACTAGAAAATATATAGGAATTTCTTTCTTTTAACATAGTAGAAAATAAAGAGATGAATTCATGATTATTGTGAATTTGTGTAGGTTATGCATGTTTGTGTTTGTATCATCTACCAAATATAAATATTTTGTAATATTATGAAAAAGAAATTAAATTGTTTTTAAATAAATTATTTATTATAATAATAAAAATATCATATATTTATCAAGTATAAAAGAATTAATAGTTAATTTCAACTAAAAAATCTACATAATGTAACAATTTTTTTATTATTATCAAAAGTTATTTAGAATGAGATAATCCAATTTTTTTTTAAAAGTTTCAAACTATTAATATTTTACTAGCTAGTGATCACATAAAATATACTGCAGATAGTCATAAATATTGTACGAAGATTATATTTAAATAATTGTTTTAATGTTTTAATAATTGTTTTATTATTTTTCTTTTTTTGTTTAGCTGACACATATACTTTAATTAAATGAAATTAGTCTTTATTAATATGAATTATAACTTAGGGATATAATTGCTAAAAAAATATCAAAATTTATAGGTAATTTTATATTTAAAAAAACATTGTTGAGATTTTTAATATTTACCCATAAAAGATATTTTCCGTTGATTTAACTCGATCTACTTCAAAATAGACAACGAAAGTGACAAAAAGTAATGGATAAGTATTCCTTATCTAATGTCATATTTAGTTAATAGGAATGAAATGAAAATAGAATTGATTCTTTACAATTTTATATTTGATTCTACTATAAATTAAAAATTAAATGTAATCGATTCTTAAAAGAAAATGTATAAAAATTTCATCATCTCATTTAAGAACCATGACCTCATTCTCATGCTAATTTTTGGTTACAATTTTACCTTAACCAATAAATATAACCAAAAATCTTAAACCCTAAATATTATAACATAAATCTTAAAATCTAAAACTTTATTTAAAAAATAATAATTTTAACTTTAAACATATAAATATAACCATAAATCCTAACCCACAACTATAACCTTAAATCTTATATCTTAAATTTTAAACCTTAAATCATAACCTCAAGTCTTATTTAAATAATAATAATTTTACTTTAAATCTACAAATATAAACCTAAATCTGATATCCAAAACTCAAAACTTAAACCTTATTTAAAAATAATATATTTTATTTGATAAGAATAACAATTAAATAATATTATTTAAATTTTATTAAATATATAGATATTATATTAATATATATTGTGTTTCATGTAAACTAAACATTTTAATACTAATTTATTTTGTGATTTTAATAATCAAATCAAATAATACAATAATAATATTATTTTCTTTTAATTTAATTCTCAATTCTCATTTTTCATTTTTATTTATGAGAATTAAAGGTTGTCTATGGAACTCCGTCTCTTACACAACGTCCTCAACCTTCGTTACTCTTATCCAAATTCGACGTATGCTTTATACAATTATAAAATTATGTAATAATAACTTCTGATTTAATCTAAATTCAATATCTAAAAAAAATGTCTGAATTCGTTTTCAAATTTGAATAATTTTATTATGAAAGTAAATTTTATTAATTTTAGAATAATATTTTTATTTTAAAAGTTTTAAAATATTTATTAGTAAAATTAATAGTCATTGAGAATGAGAACTGACCTTCGTTACCAAACGACGTCTAATGCCATGTCATGCTTTTCCGATTCCCACCACGTCAGTTTAACCTCCCAGTAAAAAAGAAAGCGCGTCAGTTTAACCTCATATTCCGGTTAAATACTAACTGTGGTTAGATCACGTTCCTACAATTAGAGAGCCAGGACAACAGAGTTCGAGTTAAAGCAACAAAGTCGCGTAAAATAAGACTCGCGCAGAGCAGATTCTTAGGTTTGTTATTTCATAGTAACGGCGTTTTGCCTGGATTCCTTGCACAAAAGTGGAAGAGATAGAGAAACGGAGCTAACAATAAGAAGGTAGTTTTTCGGGAGCTGAGGAAGGTGGTTGTGTAACGGTTGCAGAGAGTGCGAAGTGTGGTTTTGCGTTACAGTAAGGGTGGAAAATGTGTGAAAAAGTTATTGTAAGGGTGGTGGAATCGAAAAGTTGGGAGCTTTGTGATCAATTAGTTCATTATTCATTATAGGTACTGTTATTGTTTTTAATTATAGGTATATAACGAAGTAGACATAATTTGAGAAAATAAGAGAGAGACACAGAAAGAAACACAGGAACTAAGAAAGTATATGAGTTTTTTTCTGATTTTTTGTTTTGGGGTTATTTGGTCTTTGTTGACTTCGGGAGCTTCAATGATGGCGAATCATGGAGGGTCGATTTCGCAGCCTGATGCTTCGACTAGAGGCGGAGGTGGGATTTCGATTTTATCTATCTTTATTGGGTGTTCTTGAGTTTCCTGAAAAATCAATCCTTTTCCCTGTTGTTTACAGGGGATGATTTGTATCCGGAGTTGTGGAGGGCTTGTGCAGGTCCACTCGTTGACATTCCTCGTCTCGAAGAGAGGGTCTACTATTTTCCTCAAGGACACATGGAGCAAGTAACTGTGTGTTAGCTATCATTCTGTTCTCAGATCGGTTTTGCTTGTTTTGGAGTATATTTTCTTCGCATGTGTTACCCAAGAATAAGAAGAGTGGTTTGATTTTTTCTATTACCTTTTTCATTTCGTTGTTTCTATTTTTTGTTATATGCAGTTGGAAGCGTCAACAAATCAGGAGCTGAATCAAAGGATTCCAATGTTTAATCTTCCCTCGAAGATCCTTTGCCGTGTCATTAACGTTCAGCTATTGCTTTCTTTCTGATTTCCACGGCTTCTAAATTTTGGTCTTGGGTCTCTCCTAAAACCGAGTGGCTTTTCTTATATTTCGAAAATTCTCTAGCGACCTGATCCCTCAAGTCATGATCCTTGTCTTCCTGAGCCTCCGAGACCAACGGTTTATTCCTTCTGTAAAGTTTTAACTGCCTCTGATACGAGTACGCATGGTGGATTTTCTGTGTTAAGGAAGCGTGCCGCTGAATGCCTTCCTCCACTGGTAGTGTTTCTTAGAATACTATGTTTTAGTTTTTACTTTTATTATTAACTCAATATTTGTTTTTTGTTAAATTTCATTTTTGAATCTTCTTCAGAACATGACACAGGCAACTCCGACTCAGGAATTAGTCGCAAAGGATCTTCACGGTTATGAGTGGCGATTTAAGCATATTTTCAGAGGTGACGTATGAAGTACTCTGCTATAGTCTATGGCAGTTATAAATATTTGACTCATATTTAAGAGGAGATTTTATCATGATTTATTGTGTGATAGCCTTCAATCAGAGCCTATTCGCTCTTTTTTCAGTTTTCTGTTTTGATATGGGCAGCTCAACCAAGGAGACACCTTCTTACAACTGGTTGGAGTACATTTGTCACTTCCAAGAGGCTAGTTGCTGGGGACACCTTTGTGTTTCTTAGGTACGTCAGAAGAGAAAATACCAATAGCTCAACCTTAATTACACGACAAAGGATCTTCGAGTTAAAGCAACAAAGTCGCGTATAATAAGACGCGCGCAGAGCAGCTTCGGAGGTTTGTTATTTCATAGTAATGGCGTTTTCCCTGGATTCCTTGCACAAAAGTGGAAGAGATAGAGAAACGGAGCTAACAATAAGAAGGTAGTTTTTCGGGAGCTGAGGAAGGTGGTTGTGTAACGGTTGCAGAGAGTGTGAAGTGTGGTTTTGCGTTACAGTGAGGGTGGAAAATGTGTGAAAAAGTTATTGTAAGGGTGGTGGAATCGAAAAGTTGGGAGCTTTGTGATCAATTAGTTCATTATTCATTATAGGTACTGTTATTGTTTTTAATTATAGGTATATAACGAAGTAGACATAATTTGAGAAAATAAGAGAGAGACACAGAAAGAAACACAGGAACTAAGAAAGTATATGAGTTTTTTTCTGATTTTTTGTTTTGGGGTTATTTGGTCTTTGTTGACTTCGGGAGCTTCAATGATGGCGAATCATGGAGGGTCGATTTCGCAGCCTGATGCTTCGACTAGAGGCGGAGGTGGGATTTCGATTTTATCTATCTTTATTGGGTGTTCTTGAGTTTCCTGAAAAATCAATCCTTTTCCCTGTTGTTTACAGGGGATGATTTGTATCCGGAGTTGTGGAGGGCTTGTGCAGGTCCACTCGTTGACATTCCTCGTCTCGAAGAGAGGGTCTACTATTTTCCTCAAGGACACATGGAGCAAGTAACTGTGTGTTAGCTATCATTCTGTTCTCAGATCGGTTTTGCTTGTTTTGGAGTATATATTCTTCGCATGTGTTACCCAAGAATAAGAAGAGTGGTTTGATTTTTTCTTTTACCTTTTTCATTTCGTTGGTTCTATTTTTTGTTATATGCAGTTGGAAGCGTCAACAAATCAGGAGCTGAATCAAAGGATTCCAATGTTTAATCTTCCCTCGAAGATCATTTGCCGTGTCATTAACGTTCAGCTATTGTTTTCTTTCTGATTTCCACGGCTTCTAAATTTTGGTCTTGGGTCTCTCCTAAAACCGAGTGGCTTTTCTTATATTTCGAAAATTCTCTAGCGACCTGATCCCTCAAGTCATGATCCTTGTCTTCCTGAGCCTCCGAGACCAACGGTTTATTCCTTCTGTAAAGTTTTAACTGCCTCTGATACGAGTACGCATGGTGGATTTTCTGTGTTAAGGAAGTGTGCCGCTGAATGCCTTCCTCCACTGGTAGTGTTTCTTAGAATACTATGTTTATGAATATTTGACCCATTTAAGAGGAGATTTTATCATGATTTACTGTGTGATAGCCTTCAATCAGAGCCTTTCCGCTCTTTTTTCAGTTTTCTGTTTTGATATGGGCAGGTCAACCAAGGAGACACCTTCTCACAACTGGTTGGAGTACATTTGTCACTTCCAAAAGGCTAGTTGCTGGGGACACCTTTGTGTTTCTTAGGTACGTCAGAAGAGAAAATACCAATAGCTGAACGTTAATGACACGATAAAGGATCTTCGAGGGAAGATTAAACATTGGAATCCTTTGATTCAGCTCCTGATTTATTGACGCTTCCAACTGCATATAAAAAAAAAAAAAATAGAAAGACAAAATGAAAAAGGTAATAGAAAAAATCAAACCACTCGTTGCCTCACATTTTAAATGTAAGCTATTTGATGTAAGAAAACTCAGTTTGTGTCTAGTGTAAAGCCTTTTGATTGATGGCTGATAGTTTTTTGTTTTGTTCGTTGGATGACTAGACATGAATTCTTGTGGTTCGGTTTCTATGGCATGTATAAAAAACGAAGGTTTACAAACCTACTTTCGTGGTCTCTGAAGCACCATTTTTAATTAAAAATTGATATCATTATAATATTAAAATTATATATTGTGATAATATTAATATTGAAATTTTTTTCTTTTTTTAATTGTTATTTATATTTATTACTAGATTATGTAGTTATGATTATGTTATTAATTTATTCATGTATAAATAATAATATGAAAATTATGTCTTATGATAATACAAACTTAAAATTTTTGTTTTTTTATATAACATATTTTATATTTATTATTAAATTATGTGATTATGATTATTTCATTTATCTATTCTCAAATATATTCCATGATGTATATAAAAAAATGAAGGTTTACTTTCCTTTCTCTTAGTTGTCATCTATTTAATATGTTTTACTAATAAAATTAAATTTATATAATAATGTAAAAATATATATTTTTAAAGTAATATATTTTTAATAAAAATTATATAAAATAATAATATTAAAATTATATATTATTATAATATTAACATTTAAATTTCTTTCTTGTTATTTATATGATATTTTGTAGTTATCTCTATATCATATAATTATGAATATCATTTATTTATAGATATATGGAAAATAATATCAAAATTATGTATTAAATAATATTAATATTTGAATTTTTGCTTTTTTATGTGTTATTTTATACTTATTATTATATCACGTGGTTATGGTTATATCATTTTTTTTATTCATATATCAAGCAAATATTTTAAAAATATATATAAAGTCAAATTCATACTATGATTTTAAAAAATGAATTTTAAAGTATTACTTTTTAATTAAAATGTATACAATAATTTTATCAACATTGTGTATTATGACAACACAAATATTTGTAAAAATAAATTTTCAAAGCATCACTTTCTAATAAAAAAAATATATAATAATAATATTAAAATTATATATTTTGATAATATTAATACTTAAATTTTTACTTTATTGTATATGATATCTTATATTTATTA
This sequence comes from Hippophae tibetana, assembly GCA_037013495.1. NCBI lineage: Eukaryota > Viridiplantae > Streptophyta > Magnoliopsida > Rosales > Elaeagnaceae > Hippophae > Hippophae tibetana. The sequence continues at coordinate 2,590,744 of CM072804.1, read as the reverse complement.
TTATATTATATAGTTATGATTATTATTCATCTACTCGAATCAAATTATATTTAAATTATGTTTTTTTATCTAACTTATATATGATGAAGCTACACTTAAATAATTTTTTTATCATCGTCATTAATGTCTTTTTTTTTAATTTAAATTTATACTATAAATTTTAAAAATTAAATATATAAAACATTATTTACACACAATGAAAATATCAAGAATCTTAAATTTATACTATGAATTTAAAAAATTATAATTTTAAAAATAATGGTTTGATTTTGTGTGATCTCTTTTAAAAAAATTATATTTTTGAAGCATAATTTGTATATAATAATAATATCATTACTCTTAAATTTATTATATGAATATAAAAAGTTATATTTTTAAATATAATACATATAATAACAATACTAAAACTTAAACTTAATTTTTATATAGGATACTATGCAACTATTATATAATTATAAAATTATAACTATTTTTTTTATCTAACTAATATATGAATTAAATTAAGGTTATTTTTATAATATTATTATTTAATTCAATATTTTTTTTAAATTAGTGTTTAAGTTTTTTGATATTTATTTGAACAATTAAATATTTATACATATAATTCTTTAGATTGTTATTTTTTTTACAAAACAATTTATAATATTATTTTATATTTTATATTTATATCAATTATATCATTTTTATTAAATAATTATCTAAGAATAAATTATATAAATTAAAACCTAATTTCATTTCTTGTTAATTAGCACACATTAAAATAATATATTTTATTTATTATATTATATATTTATATATATTATATTTTATTATTTTATTAAATATAAATATAAATTCGTGGCTCCCAACAAGCAACCTACCTAGTATGATAAAAAAACTGTAAATCAGTTAGAAACCAATAAAGTTAGTTGTTACTGTTGTTAATATCCCGGGTAAAACAGAATTAAATATTAGGATAAATAGATTTCTTCCTACACTATATCGTTTATTTAAAAAAAAATATCAACTTTTAATGAAAAAAGAAGTAAAATTGTAAAAAATATCCTTAAAATTTATAACAATAAAAATAAAATTTTAATAATATTAAATTGTATATAATTAGATGATATTTAATAAGTATAAATATCTATAGTTTAATTCGAATTATATTTAATATAAAAAATGTGTTGAATTTTTTTAATAATGAAAATATATTAATTTTTTATATATAATATTATTTTTATATTTATAAATTTTAAATATATTTTTACACAGCCAGACACACGTGATTGATTATTTACTTCTGATTCATTTTTCCCCATTTATTTATTCTGATGTCATCTTGTTCAAGGCTTATTATCTCTTCACTAAAGCTAAATTTATGAGCACCAATGATTCTCCTTTAGCCATCATGAACAGAAATAATGCAATATTAATTTTCATTCTCTTTCCCTTGACCTCATTTGGACATTTGAGCTTTTAAGTTTTATTTGAAGGTGTATAAATAAAATATTTATAATAAAAAAATTGTTATTTATTATTAAAAGAAAAAACTGTCACTCTTTGTCCACAACACTTGTTTCGAAATCTATCATTGAAGATATTGAATATCACTTACAATAACACATACGAAATAGATTTTTAAGTCAATATAATCTCAAATTAAAATAAAAAATAAAATATATAAATATATTAAATAAGATAATATAATTTTAATATATAAATATAATTTTACAGACTTTTCAACTGATAATGACGTATTGTGTTCATGTTGTCAAATTTCAACGGGATCCAAACTTATAATAAAATAAAACCAACTGCAAATATCAATTATCATTGTGTTTAATGGAAATATCATATCAACTTGAAAACTAATGGTTAACTACTTTTAAGTGTGAAAATTATTGGGTATTGTGTTGTACATATTTTTAATATTATAATTATTTTTAATTAAATTATTTATTTATAACGGTAAAAAAAAACACATTATTTATATGCATGAAAATTTTTAAAAATAATTTATAGTCTGAATTGACACTCGGAAATAAACATGCTAAAATGTGCAAACTATGTTGTCTTTCCGTCGTAAAATAATGTTTTTACTTATTATGATTAATGCACTTCCACTAGTTTCTATTTCTAATAATAACTCATTAAACCCCTCCATAAAAACTATAGCATGGAAGCTTAGAAACTAATTAGGACTATATGCAAGTGAATAAGTTGGTTCATATATACAAATGTAGGGAAAAACAACATGACATTGAATTGAGAAAACTAAATAATTATAATTTGGGTTGAAGTAAATTCAAAACCAATATAAATTCTCCCTATGGTACAATTAATATACACAACATTTTTATGAAAAAAAAAAGTAAATAATAATCTCACAAAAGAGATAAAATCTTAATGTATTTGTAAGTTATTGAATTATTGGTTAAAGGCCTCTAAGAGATTTTTTTTCCATGAATAATTATTCCTATCTATTTATTTTTAAGTGGTGTATTATAATTTAACTTAAAAAAAACATTTTATTCGTCTTATTTTTAAGTAAATCATCTATAAATAAAGACCAAATTAACGCCAGCTGCTTCTAAGTAAATCACCCAAAAAAAAAAATGGAGAGTGTAAGAGGAAACAAACCAAGAGCTAACCCTTATAGTGATGTGAATCCTCCTCCACACATGCTTGTGTTCTCCCGTCGAATTCTCATCAACCGTTTGTTTGCTCTACTCTATTCCTCTGCTATTTTAGCTCTGCTTTATTACCATTCACTCAAACTCATCAAATCAATTAATTCTTTAATTATCTTCTTCGTCAATTTTTGCTTTCTTATCTCCGATCTTGTTCTTGCTTTCTGGTGGATCTCAACTCAATCTTGTCGTATGCGTCCAGTTTATAGACATGAATTCCCTGAAGATTTGAAAAGGATGGTAAAAGAAAATGATTATCCAGAACTTGATGTGTTCATTTGTACAGCAGATCCATATAAAGAACCGCCTATAAACTTAGTAAACACTGCCTTATCAGTTATGGCTTATGATTATCCAACTCGTAAGATCTCCGTTTATATATCTGATGATGGCGGCTCAGCTCTCACTCTCTTTGCTTTAATTGAGGCTGCCAAGTTTGCCAAACACTGGTTACCTTTCTGCCGGAATAACAACGTACCTATTAGGAGCCCTGATGTTTATTTTGCCACATCTGACCATTTTTCAACTTTTGATGAGACTCGCAACCTAAAGGTAGGATTATTTTTACATAAATATGCATTTAATTTTTTTTTTTCCTGCTATGTTGTTCTTGATTGATTTTCATTTTACTTTTATAACATATCTATTTTTTTTTATTTTTTTTACTTGTTTCGTTTCATATATATATTTTCTTAAAAGATCCATTTATTCAATTATTTTTATTTTTAATCATTTAAAATTTTATCTTTTATATTATAAGAATATATATATATATATATATGAAAAATCATATAATTTTTATCTTATAGAAAAAAAACATATGTAACAAAGAGGAAAGAGAATATACTATTCAATTAATTGAACATATTTTCTTTTACATAGATAAAATCTTTTTCATAGACATCTTATTATGGTTAATTATAATTATTTAAATTTATTTAATTGAATTATATTTAATATTATTTTATCTATCAATATATAAAATATTTAATTATTTAACATGATTTTAATTTAATTTTTACGATAAAAAACATATTTTTATTTTTGAAAATATATGTTTATTTATATTGTAATGAAAAATATTAAAATTATTATTTTTTTGGTTAAATGAAATTTTATGTATAAAATAATTATGTCATAAAATTAAAATTATTTTTATTATTATAAATTTTATATTATTGTTTTATGTAAATTGTTTTTTTTTAAAAAGTAGATAAGCTAAGTAATGCCACTATCGAGAACTTGGGGCTATCATTTTTTGGAATTACTATCATATCTATCACTTCATATTTTGCGGTGGACTAGTTAATTTTTTTTGGAAGTCCAGATATCTAGAAATTATAATTCCGTGTTTGTTATTTTTTCAACTAATTAGTTTTTGACTCCTTTAAACGTTAGCAGCTAGCGCCAATTTTCTTTTGTCATCTTATATAGATTTTTTTAAAATAAGAAATTTTATTAATTTGATACATGAAAAACTCAAATACAATAATAAATATATCAAACAAACGTATTATAGCATAAATATTATTTAAAATTATTTTGGTATCATTACCGACAATATATTTTTTTATGAATTAATTTAATAAATATAATCGTATTAACATTAACTCATTAGATTCTTTGTTATTCGTAGTTTGTTAATAAAATTCATTATTTTTTTGTTTTAAATCATAGATTTAAATTATACTAAAATATTATTTAAATTAAAAAATATATAATATAAACTAATAGTTTTATTGATATCTAATTAATAAACTAACTATTTATATTAAAATTAAAACTATTAGAAAAAAACACGTTGAAACAAAAATAAAAATATATTTAAATCGTTATAAAGTAAATTTATAAAATAATATGATACCTTAAACTTAAAATCTTTATAAAATATTATAATTACTATTAGTTTTATTAAAATAGAGAGAAAATAAAATAAATATATAATTAGTCAGAGTGAGAGCACATACAAAGAGAGTCTCATCTTATATCAAAATTAAGCGTTAGATGTTTAGCCAAAATTGATGGGGTTTTCATTTTTCAATTATATAAACGATTAGTAATGGTTTTCCGGACCACATACATGCCAATTGTACGATACATGTGATGCAACTACGGATTTAAGATTTGTAACGTGTAATTTTAGATTTACTAATTAATTTACTTGTAAAAAAATATTATATATTTTTTATTTTAATAAAAATATATATAAATTATTAGATTTGTAATAAGTTATTGAGTGTTAAAAGTATAAAATTTAAAATTCATATGATACACAATAATATTTTATAATATAATTTATTTATAATTTTATAAATATAGAGAGTTTAAGTAAGAAACATGTAAATTCTACTTAGTTTCGTTATATGTACCTTGGGAAAGACTTACAAAATTTATACTAGAATTACACCACCCAATACCTATTATATCTTATAAATTTAACAATTTTTTTTATATTAATGAAGTAAATCAAGAACAAGAAGTGTAGTCATATTATCAAAGTAGATTTTACTAATTCCATGCAATATTTACATTTTAAAAAACCTTATATATTAAATTGTGAAGAATAATATTTATTTATTCTGACCTTAATATTTTAAAAATATAATTACTTAACATGAATCATATTCACTTAGTTGATTTTGATGCTTGCTAAGTGATATTATATAGAATTAATTGAAAAAATTAAACCATATATGCATATGATAGATGAGAAAATTATAAGCATTAATTACACAGATTTTATATGAAAGCATGAAAGTGAGGATAGAAAATGTGGTGGAGAGAGGGGAGGTTAGAGAAGAGGATATCAAGGTTGAGCAAGATCGTCAAGCTTTCAACAAATGGAGTATTCCTGGATTTACCCGCCAAGACCATCCCAGTGTCATCCAGGTTTTCATATATATATCATCACTTAGAGTACTACATGTATTTAATTTGTTTCATTGTGATTAATAAAACTAAATTAATTAGCTAGAGAGAACTAATGGATTTACAAATGGTGGTTTGTAGGTAATATTGGACAAGAGCAAAGACAAAGACACCACTGATCATAAAATGCCAAGCCTCATTTATGTCTCTAGAGAGAAAAGCAAGTATACACACCACCATTTTAAAGCAGGTGCCCTCAATGTACTCGTAAGAAACACCTATCACAATCCATTTTGAATATTATTATCGTTATTATTATTATTATTATATATTTTCTTTTTTATTAATTAATCTTTTGATTATAAATCATATATGTAATGAAGATTCGAGTATCAGCGACAATGAGTAATGCACCAATAATCCTGACATTGGATTGCGACATGTATTCGAATGATCCTCAAACACCTCTTCGAATGCTTTGTTACTTTTCAGACCCTAGACTTCAAAAGGAATTAGGGTACGTTCAATTCCCTCAGCGTTATCGTGGAATTAATAAGAACGACATCTATGCTGGTGGTATCAAACGACTCTTCGTAATTCATCCTGTGGGCATGGATGGCTTACAAGGCCCAAATTATGTTGGAACTGGTTGCTTTTTCTCTAGACGGGCCTTTTTTGGAGGCCCATCAACTTTTGTTGCTCCAGAAATCCCTCAATTAAGTCCAGATACTGTTGTCAATAGGCCCATCCAAAGCCCACAAGTTATGGAATTGGCACTCCATGTTGCAGGTTGCAACTACGAGAAGCAAACCCAATGGGGATTCAAGGTAAATTTATTAATTAAAATGGGTTGTGTTTATAATATTTTTGTGATATATAATAATACTCTTAAATAAATAGCAATTATGATGGGGATTCTAAGGTAAATTCACATATTTTTGTACTACAATGTTATGGATTGTAATTAACATTTTCGAAATTAGGGATTACATGTGCATATATTTGTCCATAAATATGATTTGAACTCACAATATTAAAATGCTCACAAGAAGTAAATGCCCTTGTATTATGAGACAATAGGTGGTTATAGTCAACACTCTTAATTGGCTGATTTACATCATTAGTTGTTAAGCCCAAGTTTTGAAAGGATTTTTTTTCTAATTGAAATATGCAGATGGGTGTAAGATATGGATCCCTAGTGGAGGATTTCTACACGGGTTACCGTTTGAAATGTGAGGGATGGAAGGCTATTTTCTGCAATCCAAAAAGAGCTCAATTTTATGGGGATGCCCCAATCAGCCTTTTGGATGTGCTAAATCAAAACAAAAGATGGAACATTGGCCTTCTTGAGGTTGCTTTGTCTAAATATTGTCCCTTAACGTTCGGAACTAAATCAATGAGCTTACTTATGGGCTTAGCTTATGCTCATTGGGCCTTTTGGCCCTTTTGTGCCATTCCAATTACCACCTATGCATTCCTTCCACAACTAGCTCTTCTCAATGGACTCGCTGTTTTCCCAAAGGTAATGTATTTTAAGTTATAGAAAAATAATCTGAGTGTAACATATGTTCATTCAAGTTTTATTTATTATTTGATAAACTAATAATCGTATTAAGTTATAACTATATCATAAATTTATTGATTATAAAGATAACATTGAAGTACCATTAATGTTACAAAAATATAATCTCAATACAATTTTTAATATTTCGTTACTACATTTATAACACAAAAGCATTACAAAAAAATTATTTATGTTGTACGAATGGTTTTTTGTAACACTTGTGAAACTTCACTGCTATATTTATAACCTAATAAATTTAGATGATATGTTTGCAACTTTCTTAATATTCTAATCAGTAATGAATCTAGTATTTGAACTCGAGAGAATCACTATAAAATAATAAAAAATAGTACTTTTTTCTATTACCATTCACTTCTCATGGAATAAAAATATTATATATATAATTTGACTGTAAATATGTTTAAAATATGAGAGGAGTGTACATTTCTTTCCTCAATTCAATATAATTCTACGACTTTAATGATACATTTTTTAGTTTATTTTTTACTTTTTGTAATTATATTTTCTATTAAAAAGTGATTGTACATACATAAAATTAATTTTTTTTAACTATATATATCAGATAGAATATTTTAACTTGAATAAATTGTAATTAAAAATGAATAAAAACAAAAAAAAATGATCATTTTTTCTTTTTATGGTCACTTTTTAATATTAATATGATTAAGCTATAAAAAAATACATAACCCAAGGTACATTTTTTAAATAAGTATTAGACTCAAACAATCACATTTGTTAAGTTATAGAATATATTTTTCTTTTTATAAGTACGAGACAATTAATATGAAAGATAATTATAGATTAAAAAAAATCTAATAGTGTTATTTAGTTATTATATCGGATATATTAGTTGTTTGTATGCGAGTAGAATTGCCCTACTAACTCTCAACCCTTGTTTAATTGCAGGTATCTGAACCAAGGTTTCTCTTGTATTTATTTCTTTTTATCGGATCATATGGCCAAGATTTGTTGGATTTTGTTGTGGTGGGTAATGGCAGTGTACAAATGTGGTGGAATGATCAAAGGATGTGGCTCATAAGAGGACTTTCAAGTAATTTGTTTGGATTTGTTGAGTACGTTTTGAAATCATTTGGAATTTCTTCATTTGGGTTTAGTCTAACTAGCAAAGTCATTCATGAAGAACAAAGCAAAAGATATGAGCAGGGGATTTTTGTGTTTGGAATACAATCACCAATGTTCGTACCAATGACAATGGCGGCCATAATAAACATGGCTGCGTTTGTTTGGGGACTTGTGTTGGTTTTAAGAAATACGGGCAATTTAGTGGAATTGTTTACACAAATGCTTATAGCGGGTTTTTCCATTGGAAATTGTGTGCCGGTTTACAAGGCTATGTTTATGAAGGCTTATACAGGAGGAATTTCACCAAGAACCACCATAGTTTCTACAGTTTTAGCCTTTGTTCTGTGTGTTGCAGTCTATATTATTTTGAGGAAGCACACTATTTAGAGTGTTCCTTCGTCTCTTTCAGTCTTTCTTATGATATATTTGCTTATTCATGTCATGAGAATTGAGAATGGCCTTTACATTAAGTAGTACTAGTATCAAGTTTCGGCGTTGCCAATTGTATACCACTTGATATTACATTAAGTAGTAATAAATATCAACGTGGGCCTTTTATTAGCATGTTTTGCAATCAAATTTGTTTTTAAGTTTTATTTTCTAAACCCAAATTTTCAAAATGAATGCTATTACCAAGTTCAAAATGAGGTTAAAACTTAGTTCCATCTTTACACACGTTTTTGAATTATTTTTAAAAACAAATTTGAGAAACATATTCTAAGTTCAATTTTCATTTTATTAATTAACTAACAAAGAAAACTTTGAGAGGAAATAATACAAGAATACAGAATATTTCAACAAACAAGTTACAGATTTTTTTTGTTCTCTAAATGAATTAGAAAACTAGTTTAAAACATTTAAAAAAAAAAAAAACTTGGTTACAAATCAAGCCTATCAAATTTTCATATCTTGTCAATCATCATAATCCCCACGAGTCAATTAGCTACGAAATAAATGAGAACAAGCACACAAAATTTCAAGTTGAATATGCCTGCTGTATCTGCTCCCATTAAGCTGTAATCAAGTCTGATCAAGCAGGTGAATTTGCCACTACATAATGTGTAAGCTGCTTATTAACAGCACAGTTTTTTGATTGCATGGTTTTCCTATTCACATTAATCCAACTATGAGACAGAAACAAATGGAATCAAAATAACAGAGGAATGGCAATTAAAACTGTAACATAGGATTTTACAGACAAACGTAACTCTCTTTCCACAAATCTTTTCTTTTCTTTTCCCCCCCCTCTAAAAGCTATAAAAATGAGTGAATCAATATTTCCTCTTCTTTATCTTGAAAGTCATTGATCGGATTACTTCATCATCTGCATTCAATGTCTCCTCCAGAATTCCAATGGATTCGGGTTTTGTAAAGTAGGTGAAAAGGAGATAAATACCATCCAAGTAAGTATTAGTCTCACCAGCTTTGTTTTTCTTCTTGATGCCGTAAGCAAGTGGAATTACCCCTCTATTGAATACCTCAACATACATACCTCCACCAGCAACAAGCAACTGTAAATTTCCAATCATAAACAAAAACGCTTCACTACTCAATTCCACTAATAACTATTATCACAGCAAACTATATAACTGATCTCAGAGACAGCATGAACAAAACGAATTCATGAGCATTTCTTTCAACATTATAGAGCGTTCCATCATCATCATAAAAATCCCAACTACCTAATCTTCGTGCTAACAAAATATATGTATTCCTTCTACAAAAGAAACACTTTGCTTCCCCTAATTTTTCAATCAATGAAACGAGGTTAAATAGGAAAAAAGGAAAAGAAAAACAGAAACTTTACCTCTTCGTACTTCTGGGTAAGGGTAAGTCTCTCGTCTTCGGACATGTCAGGCCTCAGAACCGCCATTGTCTCATACGGTCGGAGCCCAGGTGGGCATTGCGGTTCCTCCTTATCCTCAAGGGCTGTCAAGCCGTGTACGGCTGAAGATGGCGGGTCGCTTTCCGACCCGAATCCTCCTTCGAAGAATGACCCGGAAAAATCTAAACTCTGAGCCTTAACAGAAACGCCAGGGTTGGTCTTACTAAAGCTCAGAACAGGTTTCGATTTAATTGTAAACGGTTTTGGGCTGCGCGCGAAGGGTATGAATGGTAGCAAAGACGATAATGGAGAAATAGATTTTGGGCAATATGAGGGCTTTATTGAAGAAGATGAAGTAGGAGAGCTGAGAGTGCAGGTGAGTGTAGAGGACGTCATTGCCAATATCGGTTTCGGCAACCAGAGAGTTCTTTACTGAGTCAGCCGTGAAGGAGTGAATACTCAAGTGGATATATAGATAAGGTAGAGTTCTACGCACAGCGGCTCACGTTAACGTGTCTTTACAAACAATAATGTTTTTTTGGTCTTTACAAACAAATTTGTAAATTATTTTCTTCATGAAAATTTTCGTAATATTATTTTTTATCTCATCTATATCTATTCTACAAATATATATATAAATCCAAATCAAGTCTCACAATTTTTTTTTTAAAATTATGTTTTCCGATAATAACTATAATTACTCTTATTTATTATATAATTGAATTAAAATTCTTAATTTTTTATCAATTAAATAAATTTATTAATAGAGATATAACAACACGCAAAGACTACTCCAGCTTTTGGAATTCATGATGTGGAAATGGGAAACTGATGTACATCACCTCCAGAATCTAGTTTGGCTCGAAAGATATTGATATTAGACATCTTAACAAAACGAGTAAATCGAATCCAATTATGATGTTCAAACATGTTATTGTCCATCTTGACAAAGTTGAATGAAAAAGAGGGATTTTCTAAACCATCTGTGTAAAATTTTGACATCTTTACGATTTGAACTAGTGATGAATCATCTTTTCACCTTCAAGAATCAAGAGGTACATCACATGTTTTAGCAGTCAATAGAATCTGTCTCAGGAAGCCTTCTGGGCTACTGAATGGGATCATCCTTTTATCTTCCATGTCTTGTATTTCAAAACATGAACAACGCAAAGTAAATCCATATCTACCACACATGCGAGCAATCGAGAGGAATCCATCTCTTACTGGAGTACTATAATAGCCAGCTGTCAATTCTGATCGATGCGACTGGATGTCATAGTGCCAATGAATCCCGGCCACTATAGCTGATGTATTAACTTCGGTTCCCCCAAAAATTGTTCCAACTCCCTGACACTTTATCCACGCAGGATCAACATTCCTGAGTACCATTAAAGAAAAAATTCACCATATGATGTATTCCCAAATCCATCATAACTTCGAAAGAACTCCTTATGTTGAGGATTGTGCATCAAGTTGCCTACCCCTATAGTGCCACCATTTCCCCATTCAATCATCCCAATATCTCTTGCACATGCATTCAAGGATGCTAGAGTATACTGGAAAGAACAACGAAATGTAAAAAGGACATTTAAGTGTAGAGAACAATAACGAAATGATAGGAATTAGCCTAGGCTCCCCAAAAGAAAAGGGAATTAAAAATACAAAAAAAGGAAGAAACATCCTTGAAGCATATGCCTGTGATGATATCCATAAGAGCTAAACCTTGTCTCTACGGCTCTACCTTATCATAACACTAAAATTCTCCAAGTTCCCGAGGGTGCCAAGTCCGTGTTAGCTTCAGTAAAGTGCATGAAGGATATCTTAATTCACCAGCAGGACCCATCCCAACCAGAATCCCCTGCAAAACAACATCAATTAATTAAATTATCAAAAGTCACCAACCATGACTCGAACCGATGAACAGAATTGTGGAGACATTGTCTTAATGTTATAACAAGTTAACAACACCAAGAAAGGGTCTAAAAAACTCTCTAAACCTCCTCATCAAATCTGTGTATGCTTGGATTGGTGAGTGGCCACGTAAACATGAAGGATATCACATCCAAGGGAAATGTATTCCGTACTGCTTATACCAAACCTATCAGAATATGCTATATCTGAATCTTTCTCCAATGGGGGTTCAGATTCTTCAAGTCATGTTGAACCCTAGAAAAATCGTATATCGTCAAAGCAAGATTTGGGAATGAATGACTAAAAAAGCATATTATTTTTGCTCGATGAAGCACCAATAAACAAATTGCTAGACATATATGATACGGGTTATAATAAGAAGACCATTTACCCTTCTAAGTTGTAAGACAATGACAAGGTTAAAAAACAAACAAGACAAGGAAAACGTTTCATCTCACACCAGGCATAGCTTGATGTAAATATGTAAAGGCAAAAACTTGCATATATTATAGGCTTGTACATAAAACTTCATATATTTTAGGTTTAACTGCATAACATAACCTTTTTAATAAATGAAATTTTATTTTTAATTTACATGCAATGTACATATGTTTTTCCTAATAACATAGAAAAATAAAATTGCATATTCAAATATACATTACACATGTTTTTTATAACGTAAAATACATAGGTTTTTTAGGAAGTTAAAAATGAAATCGTGTGAAGAATTAACTCGTATAAAAATCAAGGTAGATTTTTAATCATTTTAGTTATTAATTAGAGAAATATATCTTTTACATTAAACCAAAGTGGTCATTTAATCCATTAAAAAATGTGTATTTTGATTTTTTACTTTTGCAAAAATTGCCAAAGAAAGATAAAAACTAGTTTTTATTAATATCTTAAATAAAATAATATCATTTACACGATACTTTATATTATTAATAAATAAATAAAGGATAAATATGACTTTTTCTATCATATTTTATCATAAAAACTATCAAAATATTGAATGAATACTATAATTTTATCATAAAACTATTAAAATGTTAAGTGAATAATGAAATTTGTTCTTCTTTTATACCTTTTACAAAATGTAAGAGATTAAACATAAAAACACTTACTTCGCCTCACCATATCAACTAAATGACTTTGATCCAAAGTATTAGCTTTGTGGACTGCAATGCCACATGGCATGCACCTCCCAATCTCACTGGTCTTATTTTACTATATTAAAAAAATTACAACGAAATTTCAAGCGAAAAGGAAATCATTGCACTTTATAAAAACCAGATGCTGAACCAAATAAGGAACCAGAAGTAACTTCCCACAAATCCCTAGGAAAATGGCATAAGCATCCATAGAAAACCTTGTACTAGTATAAGTAACTATTAATGTTCTAGAATTGCAACTTGGAAATGACCAAAGATATCAATTAGACTAACCAATGACGGTCGCCGGGACCCGTTTCGCGTTGATGAAAGACTGACTGCTCGAACCTTCAGACCATACCTTCGAGCCAGAGCGACGATCTCCATGTACCCTTGCCAATTGTAATCCCTAGGCTTATTCCTCTCCACTAAACCCCATCAAACCTCCATAACCACACCATCCACTCCGACCAACGCTAATGCACGAAAGGACTGCATCAAGGACTTCCTCCTCCTCATCTGGTCGGAATGATCCACAGAGTCCAAGGCAGCGTGACGTACATAGGGGATCCCATCCGGCGTTGCTACGGAAAACCATGGAAGAGCTCGTATTGGAAGTGGCCGTTGTCTTGGGAGACCGAGCAACCGGAGCCTGATGGTTTGGCTGAGTTGAGACGGGAAGAGATTTCCAAAAGACGAGTAACAGTGTGAGTACTGAGTACGAATTCGCTAAGAGTGAGCCAGAGAAATGGTTGGAAATTGAGAGAATACGGGAAGTGACTTGTTCCGAGTACAACACAAGGATGCTGAAAAGCTCGGAGGAGATGGAGAAGAGATCGCCATTAACAAGTGCAAGTGTGCAGGATTCCAAATTATTGATGTTATATTCCTGCAGAAATAAGAGAAAGAATGGGTGCACTTTTTTGTTTTTTTGTGGAGAATGGGTGAGCTGATAACACTGAACGATGCGTGTTGCAGCAAATGTATACGTAGGAGCCGATGAACATCTCTCGTCATATGGGCCGACTGAGGCTTTCTTTAGATGTAAATAGTCAGGCCCAAATAGCATAAAAAAGTTTTGTTCTTCTTTCGGCGTAATCTAGATCTTTGTCGTTAAATTTCAACGAGTAAATTAAATTACTCTCAAATGGCACACAGACAATAGTTGATGTCCCCGTGTACTTATTATTTTCCCAAACTTATTCCAAATTGATAAAAACTCGTTTAGTTTGACCTTTTTTAGGGACAGCTTTTATTTTGACCTAAAACTAAAATTGAGATCGTTATTTATTTCGGCATGGTTATGATGTGTGCATGACTGCGTTCGAACAGCCACTGTGAAATTCAAAGTGAACAGTATAAAAATCCATACCATTCATTCAGGTCATGACCTTTTTTTCCAACTGTACGTAGAGTACAATTGTAAGCTCTATAGAGGCTCCAACCTCTGAAGCTCAAAAAAGCATAATTTACAAACGACATTCATGCTTTTGTAAAAATTCCAACATATTAATGTCACGTTCTATTACAGATCGTCCGATAGCCATTCAAATTATGTGAAGTTTGAAAACGGCTCCCATCAACATAAACCCGTGTTTAGCAATTCAGACCGTGACCTTTCAGCCAAAGCAGCATACAATCACCATGTATGAAGAACATCCAATGTCTTTGGGTACTCAAAAAGAGTTCTCAAGCATGGATAAAAAAGAAAAACTGGACATTTTGATTGGTAAAGATCGATAACTCATTGCCTTGAAAAAAACTGCATCAACATTCCATAACCAACCAAAGAGAAACACAGCGATAGAAAATGCTTAAACATAATAAACCAACATTTGATGAAATTGATGCATGGCATTCAACATTAAGTTGTGACAACTGTGGTTAAACATAACTTTGATGCAATATGACAAAGACATGAAGACTGAAATATCATGTTGTCATTGCCAAAGCCCCACATAACGATCAAGTATACAGAATGATAACCACTACAAAAAGGCATTGAACGAACTCTATGACAATTGACATGTAACAATGCAAAATGTGTCAAGACACCAAATTCTGGTAAAGATAGAAGAGAGAAAAATAAAGATAAAAAAAACTCCAAATATTTATGGAGAAAAATGCTGACTGTACCACTGTTGACGAAGGGCCCAACTCCCGAATAAATCTACAATTCCATTAACTTACAAACAAAAGAAACGACTACTAGCCCTTTGAAGACAACAATGGAAGGGCCTGACGGGGGTTTTCATGTTTTTTTTTCCTTCTCTCAATTCTCAACCATATTCCTCGAACACTGTTCAATCTGTTTCTCTTCTATACGATACCTGTTTCTGCCAAGATGGCAGAGACACGACATCATCACCACTGAGATCCATCACAGCAATGACAAATAAAAGAGTAGCTAACTCTGAACTGATATTGAAATACTGACCGCCATTGACCCAAACACCTGACCTGACTCATGATAGTATGCAGTGCAAGACACCACTTAAACACCCAAATGCATGCAGAGAATGATATTATGCTAACCAGCAGTGGCCTCAAAAAGAAATTGTCCGACTGATGGCCAACTTGGCCCACTCAGCAGATTCTTTAATCAAAGGATCATCTGACGACAAGCATTCATTTAAAAAGTCATTGCTTGACACAGATTGCTTAATCAAGGGGCCAGCACTGCTACCAAGTGTATCAGCAAGGTCTCCAAGCACCCCAATTGCAGTCTTACTCACCGCATCATCCCTAAAAGCAAACGAAAGAAGATCATACAACATTAATTTTAAGAAAAAGGTAACAAACAAAAAGTAGAGTGCTCTTAGAAGAGCTTACATGTCTTTCTCCGTGTATAAACTATCCAAGAACTGCAAAATATGGGGAGCATAAGGCAACAATAGTTGACTCTTCGCAGATCCCTTAAATCCTTGAAATATCCCAGAGTATGCCTCCAAAATTCCGTTTCGCAAGGTATTGGTGTACTCTATCATATCATCATCAGCACCTGATATATGGACAGATAGCTCTGCAGCACTCTGAAGCATGGGCATAGCATATATTAAGTACTTCTCAAAGTTCTCACCAATTGCCAATGCAATGTCACCAAAACAGGAAAATATGGGTGGCTTCACAGACCTATGCAACTGGTTACTCGATAAATTCTTTAGCAGTTGAGTCATTATCCCATCACAATAATGAAATATCTTATCCTCCAGAGCCCTGCAAATATCCCCCACTACACCAACTGTGATGGCACAAACTTGGTAATCCTCAAAATTCTGTAGACCCATTTCCAAATACTTGTAAAACTCTTGCATGTATTTTGCAAAATCAGAACCTGTTGAATAGGCAAGGGCTCCAATGGCAAGCATCGCCTCCTCATGAGCCGTGGCACTTCTTGAAGCAAATACTCTCAAAAATAGGCCCATCATTTGGTCAGCATATTGCATAAAGACATGCTTTGTTGGTTCAGATGATCCAAGTTTCTGTATAATGACTTGCAAGCAACCACAAAGAAGACCCTGTAGCTCATTCTGTTTCTCCCTCTCTTCAGAGGAACTATTATTATTCTGTGCCTCAAGAGTCTGGTGGAGTTCCATCATAATGACGGGAACTAATTGCATCACCATTGGACCTGTCTCATCAGTGGAGCACCTGACAACTTCATTCAAAGTCTCATAGGCTGCTGTCCGGAGACGTGATTCACCAGCATCATCCCGGTGAGTGACATTGAGCAGAGCCTGAATAATATCCTGAAAATAGGGAGTCAGTGGGGATGATGGTCCCACATCTTCATAACCCTGTGCCAAAAAATAGAGAGCACCACAGGCTTTCTCAGCAACATTGGGTACGTCTTTCATGCTTTGAAGAAGAACTGTAATAATACGTTGGCAATTTTCTTGGGTGATTATAGATGTGTCCATTGTCGATCCATGCAAGAATTCAAACATTCTTCCAAGAGTCCAAGCAGTTGTATCCTTTACATGGTTATTTGGATCCTTCATTAGTGCATTAAGCATAAAGTTCAAAGCAACATTAACAAGAGGCATGAGCTTATCAGGGGATGGGCCCTCTAAAATGGAACCAAAAGCATAAGTGGCTGCCTCCCTCTGTCTCCAATTTGGTTTTGTTATGTTCTCTTCAATGAATGGCATTACAAGTGGAACAACATCATCTCCAACTGTTCTTGCAACCAAACCCAAACATGTGCCTCCAGCCATTGCAACATTCCAAGCACCCTCGTCCTGATCCTGATCCTCTTCCTGCTTAAGTAAGGTTTCTAATAACAATGGGACAAGAACAGGGAGGGCCTGCTTTATGAAATAAAAGCAAGGAATATCAGAATCCCCACTAAAATCACCCCCATATTCTTCTAAAATATCTATTTCCTCATCACATATCGAACTCCAAAATTCAATTGCTTGAAGCGCAACAGGCTCTTCATCTTCCTTCACAGCTTTGGACGTAATTGTAAATATGTCATTCATATAAGGAGCCAGCTTGTCATAATATGTTGAAGATATGGAAACCAAGCACTCAAATGCTGCCTGTCGAATCTTAGACTCAGACGATAGGGTAGCCTCACAGACGACTCTCATAATGTAGTCTCGCTCCATATCATTAGAGAAATTTGCCTGAGCAAAACCCAAAGCATTATACAGTGCTCTCGTGGCAGCAAGCCTGACTTCATTACTGCTCTCAGAAGAACTCATACCCTGAACAACAGCTGTGAGTATCTTATTGACCTGACCTTGATCTATCACATCAGGAGATACTTCCTCACATATGTATCCAAGAGCTTCAAGTGTTGCCTGTCTGGTATGAGCAGGAAGTTGGTGATTATTAGTCAACAGAGCTTCAATCAGTTCAGGCCACTGTTTGTGGGGCAACTCTATACCAGCAACCTTTGCTATGACTTGTGATGCAGTGGACCGAGCATCAGAAGGAGAAGAGAGGGTTTTTAACAAGAAGGACTTAATCTGGGCCTTAACAGATGGGTCCAATACCAACCATCTTTGTACCAGTTCAAGCTTCCTATGCTGTTCCTTGGCATCCAAGGCATTCTTCAGAATCAAACCAGCTAACTGACGACTCTCAGCAGGCTTATCATCATTAGCCAATTCCCCAGCAAGAGAGAGCAAGAAATTGGGAAGATTTTGTTCTTGAAATTGTTTAAGGTTGTCTTCTGCATGCTTGCGCACAGCACCGTCCACTGATTGTGCATTTAAAAGAATTTGTGTGACCTCCAATGCCATTTCTGCCTGAAACAGCAAAATAAACAAATTGGCATGACACTTTGTCTGGGAAGGAGGGAGGGAGGGAGAGGGGGACATAATTCTGAGAGCAACTAATCATATCACTTCACATGTACAAGCCACACCAACTAATACACAAGGTGCATAAACTAGCCACAGAGATAATGTCATACAATACCAGTGAAGGGCAAAAAACTGAAAGAAAAACAAGTAAAAAAAATTCAGAGTAAACGTTATCGTCAATTCTCAACATGAATCACAATACAATGCCTGTTTTAGCTCTAAAAATCAAACAAACCATCTCTATGATTCTTAATTTCTCACGCAACTTAGATTAGAATAAAATCAATACGTAGCACGAGTTGTAAATCTACAGAACTAACAAACTTCAAAAGCCACCTTCTAATTATTTAATAGCAGGTATCCATAAGAAGAATAAGAAAGCATAATGATTTCATTAAAATTTGAAGCTTTCATTGTGAACGACACCTATAGAAATAGCTATCAAAAACTTTTGGTAAGAGACAGATCAAATATGCAAAGAAATAGAAAAGCAGATACTAAATAAAAATTCTTTCTTAATTGATGGAATTGAACTAGAATGAAGTTTATTTTCCATGCAATCGCTTGATGAAATCACTAGAGCAATGCAATAATGATAATACGACCACATATTCTCATTTCTCATTTACAAGAACTTCAAGAGACTATATCCATTAAGAAATGACTGCAAATATGATTTTTCAGATTTGATCAGTATTCCCCCTCTAAATCAACAATACCCAGCATTAAGCTTATAAATAATTCTAGATCCAGATGAGCTTTGAATACCATATAATAGCATAAAGTAACTAAATCGCCCATCAACTATTACATTTATTTATCAATATATTCAATAAAACAATATGAAACAAACAGCATATGCAGATACCATTTGCTCGTGTTGATACCAACTGATGGAATACAGACGAAAAATTATGGGCAGTATACTATTCGGATAGCAAACTGAGAACAAATATTTCGGTCATAAAGCTTGTTTCTCTAATGTTCATGAACCACAAAAAATGAGCATTTAAATATTTTATTTGGCATCATTTTTGGACGAATTCTCGGCGACAAAGTAGAACACTACAAAAGTAGGAGGAGAAACAATAAAAAGCTCATAAATTTCAACAAAATAGATGAAGTATGAATCAAACAATTGACGAATCGTGAATCAAAACACTGGGATCAGGTCTAGTAGTCGCAATCGAAAAACATCAACTGCGGGGCAATATAATTAAAAAAAGGAAAATTAAAAAAAAAACTTACTCAAAGCGAGTTAATGAGTCAAATCAACGAGAGAAGGACCAAACGATCAAATCGCCTCAAAGAAAAAAAAATGGATTTAGATTAAGTAGATGAAGAAAGAGAGCGGCGACTGAAACCCTAGCAGAGGGTGGAAACAAAAGTAAAGACTACTTTATTGTAATAGTGTTTAAAAAATTTAGTAATATTATTATAATAATACCCGAAATACATCTTTTCTTCAGGTAGTGTCACGCTATACTTCATGAGCGTTTGCGCGTGAAATCCAATGAGTTTTTGAAACTATTTCCTTAATCCTTATGGACTCGCGGCAGTTAGTGGGCCAACTAAACCGGCGAGGGAAATACCCGGCGTATTTGATTGGTTCCATTTCTTCACGCGCGTCTAGGATGCTCCGGATCGTGGTTACGCTTGCTATTATCACCGTTATCATTACAGTTGTTTATTATAGGTTTTTTTATAAATTTTAATTTTATAATAATAATTTTATTTAAAAATAAATTATATTATTTTTATAAATAGAGTTTAGTGTTTTAATGTTTTAAGTTTTAAATTTTGAGATTTAAAGGTTTATGATTTAGGGTTTAAGGTTAGGTTATAGGGTTTAAAATTTATGGTTATATTTGTAAGTTAAGGTTAATGGTTAAAATTATTATTTTTTAAATAGTGTTTAGTGTTATATTTGTGTGTTAAGTTTTAAGTATAAAATTATTATTTTTCTAAATAAAATTTAAGGTTTTGAGTTTAGGGTATAGAGTTTAGGATTTAGTGTTATATTTGTTATTAAAATTACTATTTTTAAATAGGATTTAGGGTATAAGATTTAGAGTTTTGGGTTTAGGATATATGGTATAGTGTTTAGAGTTTAGGATTATATTTAGGATTGAGGTAAAATTGGGAAAAAAATTAAGATTGAAATAGAATCATGATTCTTAAAATGAAGAGACATTCATTTTCTTTAAGGAATTGATTTAATTTTATTCTCACTTTTTAATACAATCAAACATAAAATTGGAAGTAATCAATTCTAATTTTATTTCATTTTATTCCAGTTAACTAAACACTACCTATATGTAACAAGTACACCGCTCAAGGGATATGGATTACCTTTGTATACAAGACCTCGAGCAGCTCGTGAATGCCAATTTAGATTGATTATCCAATTGCACCTCACAACTAACAACCTATAAATCTTAACTTCGTTATTCAAAACAAGCGATGGTGTCCCACCCAAAAAGCCTTATGTTCTAATGAAAGGCGTATTAAGAGACCTGAGGACAATGACCTGGTTCTTTGTAGAACTATTATGTGTATGTACTCTAACAACTCAAAATAGAGCGTCTACCAATGAAACCTCGACACTTGTCCATTGTGGAAAGCATCTGGGAATAAAGTCGAAGTTACCTACGGAAAGTTTGCAGCAACGTGTGAAGGCCTATATCAAGTATACGATATCATTCCAGGGGGTCTTATCGGATAGAGAGCAATGGTATAAATGAGGAATTAAGCTGAAATTATGAACATTTAAATAAATATTATGTATATATCATTTAGGTGTACTATTTTATCTTGCGAAAAATTAACTTGATAACCCCCAAGTATGAAGTAAGGTGGCCTAATGGACCCCCCACTTGGGATGCGGGATAAGAGTCGTATCGCCCGTCCTAAGAAAGGGTCTTGAGTTCACCAAAATGGATCCACTATTTGAGAAGTGTATATATGGGGTAAGATTCAATTCCACCATTGCATGTCTCCTGTCTTGTGAAAATTAACGTGATAACTCCCAAGTACCTATTGAGATGGCCAAATAGACCCCCACGTGGAATATGTGTCGCCCATCCTAAGAAAAGGTCTTGAGTTCACCAAAGTATACCTCTTATTTGGGAAATACATGTGGGGGTAGGATTCAATTTCACCTTTGCATGTGTTGTTATCTCATGAAAAATTAATGCAATAACCACCAAGTCTAGAGTGAGGTGACCAAATGGACCATCCACTTAGGATGAGAAATAAGAAGTAATGTATCACCTATCCAGATAAATGGTCTTGAGTTCATCAAAATGGACATCCCTTTTTGGAAAGCGCATGTGGGGGTAAGATTTAATTTCACCCTTACATGTCTCCTATCTCGTGAAAAATTAACACGATAACTCTTAAGTACGGAGTAAGGTGGCCAAATTAACCCCAAATTAGGATGTGGGATAAGAGGCATGTCGTTCGTCCTAAGAAAGGGTCTTGAGTTCACCAAAGTGGATCCCTTCTTTGGGAAGCGCATGTGAGTGGTAGGATTCAATTTCACCATTGCATATATCTTGTCTTTTCAAAAATTAACGTGAGAACCCTCAAGTATGGAATGAGGTGGCCAAATGGACCTCTACTTAGAATGCAGAATAAGAAGCATGTCGCACATCCTAAGAATGGGTCTTGAGTTCATAAAAGTAGACCCCCTTTTTAGGAAGCGCATGTGAGGGTAGGATTCAAAATCACCATTGCATGTCTTTTATCTCGTGAAAAATTAACACAATAACCCCCAATTATGGACTGAGGTGGCCAAATGGAACCCTCAACTTGGGATGCAGGATAAGAGGTGTGAAGATTGAAGAGAATATTAGTGCTACAAATCAAGAGATTTAGTATATATATATCTTATTCTTTTCCATTTTTATTAGTTTTTATGTATTTCTTTATGAAAATTCTAAGCTTTATGAACATAATTATGTCTAGTTAATTTATTAATTTAGGGGTCTTATGAATCTAATTTTTTTATACATATAATGATATAATATATTTCCCTTAATTGTGATTTTAATTCAATTATATTATTTAATCTAATTTTTATTCTATTAATTGTTTGACCAACAATTAATTCACGTCAAACAATTAATTCATATAAGTAATTAAATAAACTTGAGGAAATTATTTAGTTGTTTATCTTGATTAAATAATACGCATAATTTTTAAGCACTACAATTCTTATATGTGTAATCTATAATTGATGAACTTAACAATTAGTATGCAATCTAATTGACATAAGAGTGTGATTGAGTTAATTAATATATGATGTGTAGTTTACTTGAGAGAAAAATACATATTAAGTTAAATTCAATTGATAATGTAATTGGTTAGTAATTATTTTGGAAAAAAATTTAGTGATCACACGCTTATAAAATTGAAGAATTAAAGATTCATATATCGTTTTCTCATATATCTTCGTAGTTGTTGAGTTTTGGGATTTAAAATTAGTTGTTATTCATTTTTCAGTTTTTATAATTTGTTATTATCCAAATAGTATTCATAATAATTATATTAATACTCAATTATAAACTACTACACAATTATCAATGAAATCAATATCCCTACTTAAGTACATTATATTACTAGCACGACTTGTATACTTGCAGTTAGCGTGATCAAGTTTTTTGCTTCATTGATAAGAATTTTAATACTTGTAACAGATATCAACAACATTAATTACTATACTAGTTTGTACATTTTACCTTTTATTTTATTGTTTCTATTGTATGCTCAGGTTGACAAGTGAAAATCTTATTCCTTTTGATCCAAAAATATAGGGAACCTTGTTTTGCTTATGAGGAGAATGATTAGCACAAAATCAATCAAGGGTTATGGTAGAAAAAAGGAATTAATGAACTATAATAGTACATAAACCTTTAAGGGATTTTGCAATCCCTTGAGTAGATGGAGCCCAACCATCTATCGGTAGATTGGTCATCAATGCTAATAATTTCGAACTCAAGCCAAATGTCATTCAGATGGTGAATTGTGGAATCTGTAATGCAAATTGATACTATTGATTATATGAACTATTTATAGGCTATGTCTCCCATATATGTATCTAATGCAGTTGTGGAGTGTATTGAGACAAGATCTAGGCTCAAAACACCCATTGATGAGCCACTTAAGTTATACCTTAAACATTTACCAAACCATATCTGTTATGCTTTTTTAGGTGTAAACAAGATACTTCCAGTCATAATTTTCTACTAGTTTAAGTGTGAAGCAAAAAGAGTCGCTATTGAAAGTGCTTAGCAATTTCAAAAGAGTTATGAGTTGGTTATTGCCTACATCAAAGGCATAAGTGCATCTATATGTACGCACAAAAATCTTGTTAGAGAATGGAGCTAAGTGGATAAAGCTACATAATGCCAGTTAAACCCTATTGTAAAAGAGGTAGTGAAGAAATAAATTGTTAAGTGGATGGACATAGGGATCATTTACCCAATATCAAAGAGTACATAGGTAAGTCCAGTCCAATATGTACCAAAAAAGAAGGAATCATTCTGGTGGTAAATGAGTCAAATGTATTAATACCCACAAGGACTACACGGGGTGGAGAGTCTCTATGGATTTTCGCTAAGTGAATAAAGCTACAAGGAATGACCATTTCTCTTTCCCGTGAATGGATTAAATGCTTGATAGATTAGCCAGACATTCCTTCTTTTGTCTTCTAGATGGATATTTTGGATATAATCATATCGTCATGGCACCTGAAGACCAAGAAAAAACTACCTTCCCATGTCCTTATGTAACTTTTGCTTTAAGAAGAATATCATTTGGGTTATACAATGCACCTATAACATTTCAACGCTATATGATAGTTATTTTCTCAAACATAGTGGAGAAACATTTAAAGATATCCACAGATGACTTCTCAATCTCTAGGAACACATTTGATGAGTATTTACACTATCTTTCCCTAATGCTACAAAGATGTGAAGAAACCAACTTGGTTTTAAATTGAAGAAAGTGTCGCTTTATGGTACACAAGGATATTATATTGGGCCACAAATGTCTTAAGTAAAGGTATTAAGGTGGATATAGATAAGATATAAGTTATTTAGATGTTACCATCATCTACTAGTATAAAAAAGTTAGGAGTTTTCATAGGCACGCGAGCTTCTAAAGTAGATTTATAAAAAAATTCCAAAGTTTCCAAACCTTTATGCAATATTTTGGAGAAAGATGTGCCTTTTAGATTCGATGATAAATGTTTAGAGACATTTCAAGTACTTAAAGTTAAATTAGTATCAATATCAGTTATAGTAACATCGAATTGGAGCAAGCCATTTGAATTCATGTGTGATGCAAGTGATTTGGCTATTGGAGTTGTTTTGAAGTAACAAAGAGACAAGATGTTTAAAGAGACAATTAGAGGGATTTGAAGTGTTGGAAATGAGGATCATGTATATCTTCTTAATAAATCTCTATATGGATGAAAATAGTCACCAAGACAAGAGTACAAAAAAGTCAAACAGTTTATGATGAATCAATAATACCAAAGGTACGAAATTGATGGTTATGTATACTATATATGAATAATGTAAACGAGTGATAGTGTATCTTCTTCTCTATGTGGATTATATGTTGCTAGCATGTTAAAACATAGCTGATCTATAGAAGGCTAAATTCATGCTCAAATTTGAATTCGAAATGAAAGACTTAGGATAAATCAAGGAAGATCTTAGGCATGGAAATACATAAAGAGAGAATGAAGAGAGTGTTAACCATCTCCTAAATA
Source organism: Hippophae tibetana (assembly GCA_037013495.1). Lineage (NCBI taxonomy): Eukaryota > Viridiplantae > Streptophyta > Magnoliopsida > Rosales > Elaeagnaceae > Hippophae > Hippophae tibetana. Next base: position 2,565,550 of record CM072804.1, on the reverse strand, counting down.
AGTTACATTGAAAAGGTGTTATAGAAATTTGGCATGCAAAATGCCAAGCTTGTTAAAACTCCATTGGCTACATGTGTCATATGGTCACCAACTATTGAAGTAAAAAAGGAAGAGATGGCTAGCATTCCCTACTCTACTGTAGTTGGTAGCCTAAGGTTTGATATGATTGGGATAAGGTATGATCTAACTTACTCAATCAGCTAGTAGATTTATGGCAAACCCTGGTTAAGAACATTATGCTGGTGTTAAATAGATTTTCAGGTACTTAAGAGGATCATCTGATTTAAGCTTGATATATACAAGAACTATAGGGGTTGATATGGTATAAGGTTTTTCATATGCAGATTTTGTTGGAGATATTGAAAAAAGAATGTCCTTAATAGGTTATGTGTTCTTGTTGTTTGAAAATACAATAAGCTGAAAAATGTAATTTTTTTTTTTCAAGCATTGAACCGATTTTAAATTTTTAAGTCTTATCATTTAAAGTCAATTTTTAATTGACTTTAAAACCCAATTTTGTAGTAGTGATATTGACACTTTCCATGATTTAGGATGAATACATTACGTGTATTAATGCAATATGGGTAAAAGGGTTAGTGATAAAATTAATAGTTTATAACGGTGATGCTGGTGTGCATTGTGATAACCAAAACTCAATCTATCTAAGCAAGAATCCCATGTTTCATAAGAGAACTAAGTATATTGATGTGAGGTTCCATTTCATAAGAGATATGATAACCAAATGATTAGTGAAAGTGAAAAAGGTAACAACTCAAGATAATCATTCAGATATAATGACTAAGGCCGTGGTTGTAGGAAAGTTTAAGCATTTCCTAAAACTAGGGTAGGATTAGAGTCATATGAAAGAAGTTGGCTATCTAGAACTATTAAGGGATAAGCAGAACATATTCAATTGATGTTAAGGTAGAGAATTATGAAGTGTAACAAGACAATTATTGATGTAAAGGTAGAGAATTGTGAAGTGTAATAAACAATTGTCTGAATGATGTATACTTGATGGGCTGTATATGGACTATTGTGGTGGTTCTGAGCCCAAATGAAATAAGAACCAAGCCCATTTAGGCAGTGAGGATGTAGTGTAAGTGTGTGGGTGTTGTGTAGACTATTGTATGGCTTATAAATAAAAAAACAAGACAGTCAGTAATAGTTATGGTTTTTCAATAGTCTTGTAACAAAAAATAGATTATCAAAAATGCTATAAGGTTAGTGCAATCTTCTTGTATCACTTTGTAAAATTTGATTGAATTATTGGAGCTTTTAACTAAGCTAGCTCCTCAGCCTTTATTTAATACTGAACCATGTAAAAATCTTCTGTGTGCTATTCTAATTTTACTGTTTCTTGAGTTGTTAATTTTCTTGTTTGTAATAGTTATTCACAGTATTAGTTCATCAAAATTTAGTATGGGGTTTAGAGCAATATCCTTAACAGATACAAATACAAATTGTGTAATGTGCTTAAATATATTCATACTAGAGATATACACATAAGAAATAAAGAAAATAAAATTATTTTTGTTTTAAGCAATGTATTTTTTATACTTTTAGAATGTTACACATATTTTAGTAGAGTTTAATCGTGCGATTTCTATACCACGTTATTGATAAATACTATATAAGTAATAATCTCAACGATAAATGTAATTTATTTACTAGTTTTTGATCCTTGTATCTATGTTTTATTTAGTGTTAATTATCGAGTAATAATTATTATTATTCTAAAATTGTATATTTTATATAAAAAAATCTTTAAATATATAATTTAAAATTATTCTATAAAAATTTGATGTTAAATTTTTTGTAAAGTAATTTATTATAATAATCTTTAAATAAATACTTAGATTTATTTGTTACTTTATTAGAAAAATGATTAAGATGTTTTAACTAAAATTAAAATATAACATTATATCAAAAGTCAAAATTAAGGAAATTTGAAAAATCAACAATGATTACCTAGTCGGAGATTCAAAAATTAAATTTTAATAAAAAAATATTAAAGTTGTTCAAAAACATTAAATTTAACAAAAAAACACATGTTTACAAATTAAAACCTTATAAGAGATAATTACCAATAATGATAATAAACAAGGTAATTATATCACTAAGTTAAATCAAAATCAAAATCAAAATCAAAATAAGTAACAATTAAGAGTGTAAAAATTCAATCATTCGATAAATTTGACAAATTTAAACAAACTTATTAAATGTTGAGTCATTTAAATTAATGATTGGATTAGATTAAGAAATTATCAATTTGTTACGATCAGATAGACTAATAGATTGACTTATCTATAATTTATTACAATTTGGTATGAATCAAATAAAATAAAGTGTTTATATTTTATACATATGTTAATGTTTTGAATATTTTACCACTTTTTATTATAAACTTTATTTTCATTTACTTAATTTTTAAATCGGTGAAATATGATATTTTCATTGAGATTTGTGTTATTTAAGTTATATTTGTCCACATTTCGAACTTAATTTTCTATTTATATTAAATTTAATATTATAATATTATCAAATTATAGTATTTTCATTTATATTATAAAATTTATGGCTTTAACATATATTAAATACTTATATATTAATGATAGATAAAAAAATTAAAGTATATAGACAAAAATAAATGATATAAAATATATTATAGATTAAATTGACATGATATGATTAGTTCAATTAATGAATCGAATTAGATGAAAGCAAGTAATTAAATCGTAACGAATAAAAATTATATAATCTAATTAAATGATTAAATTTGATTGGATAAATTCAAATTTGATTTTAATCCTATAAACATCCATAATAATAATAACAAATTTTATAATTAAATGAAAATATGGGATAAAATTGTTTAAAATTTATTATATGTGTATTCATAAAAGTTAAATAAAGTCATCCAAAATTTATTTAACTTGCATTCATGAAAATTAAATTAAATAATCTAAAATTTATTCAACGTGTACTCATTTTTATTTAATAATAATAATAAGATTGGAAATTAACCATTCATTTATAAAAGTCTAAATAACATTTTATAAAATTTTGGATAAAATTATTCTCATATTTTAAAAAATTGAATACTCTTATCCTTGTTCAGATTCAACTTGATTTCAAAAAGAGAACTTAGAGAGATATTAAGACAATTAGTTTAATATGTGGATTTCATATTAGATCCATCTATTTATAAAAAAGTATCTATATAAGTATTAATTACATAATGAATACATATATTTACACATCAGATAAGTATAATTGGTATAAAATACAATATATCAGGGGTTAAGATCGACCCCAACTCAAGTTGATCATTAAGCTCAAGTTAGTCACTGAGGTCGAGCTGATCATTGAACTCGGATTGATCGTTGAGTTTGGTTTGAATTACAGGTAGGACATTCAGGATGTTTCGCCTTCTGTCTCAAGTTGGTGATTTATCTTGAACAACTTAGGTGGGTCGGATACTTGAGTGGTTCAGATATCCAAACAATCCTTATTTTTTTTAATTGTATGATTTTTTTTTATTTTTGATTTTTTATAATTATTGATATTTAAAATACTAATCATTACATTAAAAACTATTAAAGATATTAATTATATATTATTTTTTATATAATTATAATATATTATAATTAAAATTAAATTTACTAATATTTGAAATTAAATGTGTTTGGTAGTAGTAAGTTTCAATTTTTTTGATATGGCTGGCAAACGACGAGGCGCTCAAATAATGTGCGCATTACGGTGATTAATCAACGACAGTATGTTTATGAATGGGAAATCCCAGTCAAGAAGACGTTCCGTCCGTGAAGTAGTTGAAATGCTGACACGCAGGCAGTTTGGAGAACAAGCGGCTCAGATAGTCCCAACACAAGGTCTAATGCTATTGGCTTGACAAATCGTCTCTAAAATTCTATTGGCCCATGTCATCATGAATGACATGTTCCCACAAATTACTTTAGTCCGGTTATAGACGTGCAGGCAAAGGCTCTATAAAGTCTTAGAGACACGCGGGGGGGTGTCTTAGAAATACCAAATAAACCAAAGGCACTGGAGTGCCCATCTGAATCTCAAAGAAGGAGCAAAAGCGAGGATCGTTTGTTTGTTAAGAAGAAAAAAGGCTCAGAGGTTTGTGCAAGCCATGGCTCGCTCTTGGAGAGCACCAAGATCTCTCATTGTACTGGCAATCGTTTTCTTTGGTGAGTGTTTGTTTTACGCATCTTAGATCTCTTTGGTTCATATGGTTTTGTTTCTTGTTACGGAAATGTGACTGATCTACCGTCGATTTATCCGTTGTGCTCGCATTGAACTACTTGATTTTTGCTTACATTTGAAGGTCAGGTCGTTGAGTAGTGAGTATAACGAGATTTTTATTTTTCCTTGCATTTTGTGCTAGAGATTCATGAAGTTGTAGATCCGAAAATGAGAACCCATAGAATTTTACAATCAATTTCTCCTGAGTTTTTGTTTTTGGTTGGATTTATCCGTGCGTCATATTCGATCTTTGTTGAATTGTTTCTAGAATTTATTAAGAGAGTTTTTTTTGAGACGATGCGCGTCAGAAGGTTTTAGGATTATATTATTTAAAAGTTACAAGACTAGCAATCCAGTGGATCTCTGCTACGAATGTTTCCGTTTTAAAGATGTTGATCTTGATGTTTGTTTTTTGTTTTTTTTAATTACAACGTCATGTATCTACGGGCTTCTGGAGTTGGAAACTTGTTTTAAATGACACGGCGTTACTTACCTTTCAGACGGAGTGCTGATTCCATGCATGTAATAATGAATAACCAACTGTAGCTGCGTATATCTTTGTATTGGCACTAACATGTTAGAGCTTTATAACAGGTTGCCTTTTCGCAATTTCTATTGCCACAGAGGAAGCTGCTAAGTTAGGAACAGTTATTGGGATTGACCTTGGCACAACTTATTCTTGTGTTGGTGTTTATAAGAATGGTCACGTTGAAATCATAGCTAATGATCAAGGAAACCGTATTACCCCATCTTGGGTCGGTTTCACCGACAGTGAGAGGCTGATTGGTGAGGCTGCCAAGAACCAGGCCGCTGTCAATCCGGAAAGGACCATCTTTGACGTCAAGAGACTCATAGGGAGAAAGTATTGCATACTTTTCCATTTCTTGTTGATTTATGATTGTTGATGTAACTGATGAATGATAGTATGGTACTAAATGAGACTAAATATTTTTTTTTTCTATCCAGGTTTGAGGACAAAGAGGTTCAGAAGGACATGAAGCTTGTACCTTACAAGATTGTGAACAAGGATGGAAAACCTTACATACAGGTGAAGATCAAGGATGGTGAGGTTAAGGTTTTCAGCCCTGAGGAGATTAGTGCTATGGTTCTCACTAAGATGAAGGAAACAGCGGAAGCTTTCCTTGGCAAGAAAATCAAGGATGCGGTTGTTACAGTTCCAGGTAAGGATATTTTAACTTAATTCGCCATTATTTTAACAATCATCTTGTTGATCTTGGAAGTTGACTTGTTTTCTTGGCTGTCAAACAGCTTACTTCAATGATGCTCAGAGGCAGGCTACCAAGGATGCTGGTGTTATTTCTGGTCTAAATGTTGCTAGGATTATTAATGAACCAACTGCTGCTGCCATCGCATATGGTTTGGACAAGAAAGGTGGGGAGAAGAACATCCTTGTTTTTGACCTTGGTGGTGGGACATTTGATGTCAGTATCTTGACAATAGATAATGGTGTGTTTGAGGTTCTTTCCACTAATGGAGACACACATTTGGGAGGTGAGTCAAATTTCTCTTTCCAATTGCATATAATCTATGTTACTCAGCACTCTTTACCAATGTTGCAAGAGGCTATTTTAAGCACCCAGACCTTTTCCTTTGATAAGGAGGCGTAATGACTTTCAAAGAAACCTTGAAGATATAAATAACAACAATTATGAATCTATAACAACAATGAAAATATAAATTAATTAAAAAAAAGTAATCATATTCTATGTCTACACCTCAAAGCATGGATTTGGAAAGATTAATATGTTCTAATAAAATAATATACATTATATTTATATATAAATAAGAGTTTGCAACACATAGAAAATTAATCAAATTAGGGAATATTCATAGTTTTTTGTTCTTAAAATAGAGAATTTATTCCCTTAAAAAGAAGAATATTACCATGAAATTAAATCACTATGTAAAGAAGAGAGATAAGTTGAAAACTAAAAAATAATTAATATTCTATGGTTTCTAAATACAAGTATTTCAATTTTCAAACAAATCAATACATAAGAAGACGCTTGAGTTTTTGATTTTTTTTTAGTACTTTTTTTTTTATGTATATTTGTGATCCAACTTTAAAAAATTTAAATTTTTTGAGGCTTAAACCTAGCCTCAAGGAGAAAACGCTTCAAGGCTTGAGCATCACAAGAAAAAAGCATAAGCCTCAAATTCCATCAGAGGCCATAGCCTCGATACTTTTTTTGTGCGCCTTGCTGCCTCAGAAATGCCTTTTTCAATATGTTAATTTTGATCTCCATGGTTGTTTTTCATAGATATTTTAATGTGTAAATGCATTTTCCCTTCAGGTGAGGATTTTGATCATAGAATTATGGAGTACTTCATCAAATTGATTAAGAAAAAGCACAACAAGGATATTAGCAAGGACAACAGGGCTCTAGGAAAGTTGAGGAGGGAGGCTGAACGTGCTAAGAGAGCTCTGAGTAGCCAGCACCAGGTCCGTGTGGAGATCGAGTCTCTGTTTGATGGCATGGACTTTTCTGAACCATTAACCCGAGCTCGATTCGAAGAATTGAACAATGATTTGTTCAGAAAAACCATGGGTCCTGTGAAGAAGGCTATGGATGATGCTGGCTTGCAGAAGAACCAGATTGATGAGATTGTTCTTGTGGGTGGAAGCACTAGGATTCCAAAGGTCCAGCAGCTTCTCAAGGACTTCTTTGATGGAAAAGAGCCAAACAAGGGTGTAAACCCTGACGAGGCAGTTGCTTATGGTGCTGCAGTACAAGGAAGCATCTTGAGTGGAGAGGGTGGTGATGAAACCAAAGGTACAGTTATTTTTTTATGTAAATATTCGGGCACTCTGGAATCTGGATTATATTTCTTAAAGTAGCGAGTTTGGGCTTCATGCTAAATGACAGAATTGACCGTCATTTGTGCTTTCTATGTGCACAGATATCCTTCTTTTGGATGTTGCTCCATTGACCCTTGGTATTGAGACTGTTGGTGGGGTTATGACCAAATTGATTCCTAGAAACACTGTGATTCCAACCAAGAAATCTCAGGTTTTCACTACCTACCAGGATCAGCAAACTACAGTCTCCATTCAGGTACTGTTTTTCTAACTAATTTGCCCTCTGGAGCCTTAATATGTCAGGCGATACTAAACCCTCTAGCATATATCTATCTCTTTAGAGCTTAATAATGTTAACCATATTCAGGTCTTCGAAGGTGAGAGGAGTCTTACAAAAGACTGCAGGCTACTTGGTAAATTTGATCTTAACGGAATTCCTCCAGCTCCTAGGTTAGTTCTTTCAGTTCCACCATCATATTTTCTTTGAGACTTCCCAATTTATTTTGATAATTTAATAGTTATTTTTCTTCCTCTTTGGAATGAGCAGGGGAACCCCTCAAATTGAAGTGACATTTGAAGTTGATGCAAATGGTATCCTCAAAATAAAGGCAGAAGACAAAGGCACTGGTAAATCAGAGAAGATCACCATCACAAATGACAAGGGGCGCTTGAGCCAAGATGAGATTGATCGTATGGTTCGTGAAGCAGAAGAGTTTGCTGAGGAAGACAAGAAAGTGAAAGAGAGGATTGACGCCCGTAACAGCCTGGAGACTTATATCTACAACATGAAGAATCAGATCAATGACAAAGACAAGCTTGCTGACAAACTTGGGTCTGATGAGAAGGACAAGATTGATACAGCCGTAAAGGAGGCACTTGAATGGTTGGATGACAACCAGAATGCAGAGAAGGAGGACTATGATGAGAAGTTGAAGGAGGTGGAAGCTGTATGTAACCCGATCATCACCGCAGTTTACCAGAGGTCGGGTGGTGCCCCCGGTGCTGAATCTACTGAAGATGATGATGATTCACACGATGAACTATAAATATAGTGTTTTTTTTAATTATTATAATGCCTACTGAAAAAGTAGGGAGGGTAAAATGGGAATTTAGGACAATCAGATTTTTTTTTTTTTTTTGTAATTTTCTGAATGGTAGAAGTGGAGAGGATCAAACTATTCATTCTGCTTCACAAGTTCATTTTTGGAGAAGATACAGTATCTACTTGTAATTTGTCAAACAGTTTTTTATTCTCTTAATATTGATTTCCTCCTTTCCGCGATTGGCTAAACGGTAACTTATGGGGGGGTTCTTAAAATAACATAAAAAGGCCTTGTCTGTATCGTAAGGAAATAAAATTGCTTCAGAACGTACCTCCAAAACCCCACATATTAAGGTCCTCTGCAAGATGGGCAAGCCATATAGCTTACCAACTTTAGGTAGCCTTTGAAAGTTTCAGTCTCAATACATGGTTTTTTTTCTTCCAAAAGTTTCTATCCCAAGAAGAGTTTCTATCCCCGATTTGTCTTTGGAAATAGACTCGCTTTAGAAGAAAGCTTGGTGGAGCAATGCCATATAGTAAAATCTAGTGTGATTTTAGCCCTTTGGAAGCTACATTTTGTATTGTATGCCAAATCTACTGTAGTGCATTTTCTCTTAAAAGTAGTTGCATTTGATTGGCTTGCTATTCTATATACTAATTGTAGGCCAGTGTTGTGAAAAAATTTCTACTAGAAGAGGCCCAGCAATTTCGAGTGTCCCACAACTTTTTGTGGGTAACCATATTGTCATTTGACACGGCTTATATTGTTATTATATAGAATAATTTATTTTATTCAATAATAATAATATTGATATATAATTAATAATAGAAATAAAATAAATATTTATATATTTTTATTATGAAAATAATCTTTATGAAATAATTGATTTCAATCAACGACATTGAATGATTAATTAGTTAAATACCCCGAAAAACGAAGTTAATGAAAACCACTTCAATAGAAAACCAGTATGACGAGATATATAACAGGCAGATCTGCTTCTTTTGAACTAAAACCCGACGTTTGGATTGCCTGAGCCTGCTGCGGCAACTCCCATTCCACCTCCACCGTGTGAAATGGCTTCCAAATTTTCATGATCAATTGATTCATTCAATTGAATTTTTTCACCGTTCAACTCACTAACAAGTTTATCAATCTTTCTAAATTGATATGGCCATCTTGCATTATAAAGAAATTGGCGAAGATCGAACCTATTGTCCTCTGGTGAATAACTCTGCAAGGAAGTTCGATAATAAGGAGATTGTGAGACTAATATTTCAGGGCTCAGTTGAAACTTGATACATACCTCAGCATGATAGGACGGTGTTAGTACGGTCATTTTGTGTCTGTTGATGGAGTAGTACTTGAAGAAGTATTTAACTTTCTCAGCCACCTCTGATGGCGTTAATCTTGCACCCCATCTGTGGCAGAGATTCTACAGCAAGCAAATCATAAACCAAAACTAATTAGACAACTGTTTATGCAAAATTAGAATCCCAGAACAGTTATTGATTATATAAACAACAAAATAAGTCCCTTCTGTTATTACATTCCAAAAGACTGCCATAACTACATGAAAATGAAAGGATGAACACACCACCCTTATTCTTGAATACCAACAAAAATGGACTCTTATTCTACACGTAGGTTATGCATTTAAGGCTAATACTGAATTATAAGTTTAAAAAAAAACCATTTTCATGATGTCTTAAAGACTGAAAATGCTCCTTGTAGAAGTGTCTATAAAGCAAACTGATGACCTAGGATGTTAAGTTTCTTTCTTTCTATCAGACAACATTAACGCTGGAATTCACATCTATTATGAAACTCCATTTCATTTTCATTTCACCACCAAAGTGGTTTGAAGGGAACGGAACAAAAGCTAAGAACTATGTTTTGTGTACGTGTTTGTTCTCATAAACAAGATAGCTTGACACTGGACATGAAACAAACCTTGAACATTGATACAGGGCCACAGCGGAAAATTTTCCGTAATCTCCCATAGATTGAGAGTTCCTCGTATGTCATTCCCATGTCCACTTCGTCTAGCTTTCTCCATGAAATTACCATTAGCTCAACCTATATACATTTAACATAAATGTATTACTAAAGACTGAGTTACAAAATACCTGACTGTAGTTGGATCGTATAGGCTCTAACTCAGCAGTAGGTGGAGCTGCTTCAATATCGGACAGGGATGAATAACCAAGATGCTTGGCAGCCCATCTAAGAAAGGACCGTATATCTGTCTTACTAATACTTCCGATTGGATTTATATCTGCTGAGCTGCAATCATACTGTGAGCAACAAAAATCATGATACATATCATTCAAAATATATGCAAGGTGAGATAGAAGGAATTCGGAGATTCTCACATTAAGCCATTTCAATCCATAATTTAAACCAGAAACTGAGTGCTTGTCTTAAAATTTGATATAAGTTATGAATCACATGCAACTTAAAAAACTTAAAGAAAAACAAGATCCAACCATATGTAATAATGTTATCAATTAGCTAAATAGCTTGATAAATAAGAGTTCTTGAAATATAGTTATAGCATAATTCAACATATTATATTACCTTTGTGAGATAACCACGTAATCCTTCATCTACATTAGAGCTACCTAGAACAAGATAAAACCCAGGCTTGCTATGAACCCAAGGCAAGAGTGAGGCTAACATAAAAGCTAGTACCATCCTGACTCGAGCTTGAATGTTTTGCAGGCCCAAGTTCTCAACGTTGGAACCACCATCTACCTGCGAAAGCAAGAGATACCTTAAGTGATTAGGGTTGAGCCCCCAAATTAATAAAAAGTTTCTTTATGGCACGACAATAATGTATTTAGTTAAGCCAATCAACAATTCAACATTATGTAATGATACCAGAAAGAATCATTGCATAACATAACTGATCTTTGACATAAATAAATCCAATAATAACTGACTTCCTCTCACTGAAAGCAGCATTAACAGAAAATCCATGATTTGATTGCCTCAACTGGACACTTTCAAACTACTTCAAACATTGAAACTAACTACACTCAAGTTAGATGGATAAAAAGCACATCCAAGTGGCCTCCAATCCCTAATCATGATTCATATGGCAATAATACTTTCTGATGTCTGCTAAATATTACAATTGGGATTTCCTCCTCACTTTATAACTTGGAGAAAAGAATAAACATATCTAATTTCATGCCAAAGCCATCTTAACCATCAAATGCATGGCATTTGAGCAGGTAATACAGATACAATCCTCAGTCTCCCAAAGTGAACTTTTAGGCATTAATTTGCTTTAAAATCTTCCTCTTGCCTTGTAGTGTGGTCGCTTCCCTGTAACTGTTTGAAACAAGGATAACAGTGCAGATACGACACTATCTATGCAAACATCAAGATGCCATGAGCCAATCTCATCTGCTAGCAGTCTTGCCCTTGACTTCGTGGCCTCAGAACTGCAATGAAAAAAATCATTTTATTGAACTGCATATTTTCAAAGTTAAGCAAATATTTTAAAGAAATCTAAAAAGAATTTATTAAAACAGCCATAGTTCATTCAAGGTCATCTTTGATGTTTTAAAAAAAAAATTCTGGCATTTCCCCTAATATATCAAACTGTATCTGTCACGACCTCTACTGTTAGAAAGGATACATATAAATTGGGTATGACAGATTTCCGACATCGTGAAAGACCCTATTGTCAATGGACAGCTTAGCTGTCCATAACAGCTTTGTCGTGTTCCATTGACAGCTTAGCTGTCTATAACAGTACATCCAATGTGTGTAAACTTCGTCGTTCTTTTTATGGTCTTAAACAAGCTCCACGGGCATGGTTTGAAAAATTTCAAACCACTTTATTACAATTTTCTTTCATGCAGAGCAAGTATGACACTTCATTGTTTCTTCGAAAATCAGACATGGGCATTGTTGTCCTTTTGGTTTATGTTGATGATATTATGATTACTAGTTCTGATTCTACTTTACTTGTCCAATTCAAGACCCATCTCTCACAATCTATTCATATGAAGGATCTTAGGTCTCTTACATATTTTCTTGGTCTTGAGGTACATCGTAGCCCCACTGGTATTTCCCTCAATCAACACAAATATGCTAATGATTTAGTGATTACAACTGAATTACAGGAAGCTACCTCTGTTGATACTCCCATGGAATTAAATTTCAAACTTCGCAAAGAGGAAGGTGACTTACTTATTGATCCCAGCTTATATCAAAAATTGGTAGGTAGCCTTGTCTATCTCACCATCACTAGATCAGATATTTCTTTTGCTGTACAACAAGTCAGCCAATTTCTTCAGACTCCTCGTCATCTTCATCTGGCTGCTGTCGTCGGATCATACGTTATATTCATGGCACTTCTGCTCGTGGCTTATTCTTTCCTTCAGGCAATTCTCTTCGTCTTGTTGCTTATAGCGATGCTGATTGGGCTGGCTGTGCTGATACTCGTCGCTCCATCACTGGTTGGTGCATGTTCTTAGGTGATGCATTGATCTACTGGAAGAGTAAGAAACAAGACAGAGTTTCTAAGTCATCTACAAAATCTGAGTATCGAGCAATGTCTCTTGCTTGTTCTGAAATTATTTGGCTTCGAGGTTTGCTAGCTGAGTTAGACTTCTCTGAGACCAATCCTACACTTTTACATACCGATAATACAAGTGCTATTCAGATTACGGCCAATCCGGTCTATCATGAGCGCACAAAGCATATTGAAGTCGATTGTCACTCTATCCGTGAAGCCTTTGAAGCTCGTGTTATCACTCTTCCACATATTTCTACTGAACTACAAATTGCTGATATCTTCACCAAGTCTCTCAGTCGTCATCGACATTGCATCCTAAGTTGCAAATTGATGCTTATTGATCAACCCGCATCAATTTGAAGGGGGCTATCAATGGACAGTTTTGCTGTGTTCCATTGACAGCTTAGCTGTCCATAACAGTTTTGCTGTAATTTGTTGTTGTATATTCATTTAGTTGTACACAGCTGCTGTCCATAGTCTATTTAGCTGTAAATAATTGTCCATAAACAGTTGTCCACAACTGTCCACAGCTATTCATAGACAACTTTGATGTATTTTGTAGGTTTGTTGTATTTTGTAAAGTCTATAAATAGAAAGAAATCATAAGATCAAATCATTCGGTCATTTTCATAAACATTCTTGACTTATTTCTGACACCTATACGGTCATAGTGACTTTGATGAGCCAAACGCAGTCCAGTTAAAGACAGAAATATAAAACTTTGACATTAGATTAATAGTAGAACATGCATTATACTTAAGTATATCTAAAACTGAAGCTTATATTCACAATTTCATATAAATATCAAATAGTAATGCAACTCCAACAAAACAAAAGGCATGGATACAACTCTAATAGATTAATACCAGGTATTGAAGAGAATGTAATATACTCATGACCATAGAAAAGCCTAAATTTTCACACATGTAGAATATATGCACTGACCTGTTCTCAGTTCCCATATATACTGTGTAAAATATACGTTTTGCAAATTCTCTGCAGTCAGTAGGAAATTGTCCCTCAGTATAATGTCCAACCCGTGTGGCATCAGCTTTGACTTGTTTGTCCCCATTTTTAATTTCTGCAAGCACATGCAGAATCTCAATTGGTAAGATATTGAGAACAATAGATGAGCGAAAGTTTCTGACTAGGCTACACCTGTAACTAGTGCAATCCAAATCACAAAATAATGTTGATAAATAAAAAATAAGTTCGGAACAAGGATACTTGGTGCAACTATAAACTTTTTTTGTTTATTACATGTGAAACATTGATCTTATGCAACAAGAAAATTTTGCCAGCCTTCTCTGGCCAATAGTCATTACATTTAATACTTCAAAATAGTTTCTAAAAGTCACTTTCTCCCTCCAGTAGTACATAAGGAAGTAACAATGCATGAGGAAAGCTAACCCTTCACAACAAGTTGGCACATAGAGCCAACTATAGCAGCTACAGAGGAGCTGTCTGCACCACCAGAAAGAGGTAGCAAAAATCCAGAAGCACCACTTCTTCGTAAATAGTCCCATAGCCAGCAAGCAGGACCGTAAGATATTTCTTCTTCAGGACAGTGATAACTAATCTGTATATTGCAAATTATATTAAATGTAGAAGAGATAAATGCAAAGTGACTAGAATATTGTTAAACTAGTACGTCGTCATGAAAATAATGTAATTCATTTCAAAGAAGGATTCAGATGAAATCAAATCAAAGACTAACGAAGAAATCAAATTAGAACTACTGCTATCCTCTATCATGGTCCCAACTCTCCCAATCTCCAGGAAAAGAAAAGGTATTTTGAGAATATTTCTGGAAAAGTCAAAATTAAATCTATGCTCTCATCCAACTTTAAGAAATCCATTATTGAAATGGTTGGGTCGTTGCATTAATTGTTGGTTGAAAAGAAACTTACACTACGTGGACAAGAGGGGCATGTTTTCAGGTTAAAAGACTGACAGAGATTGTGTGGTGCCATGACTGCACACACTTTTGTTTTGCAGCTTGCTTGCTCTTGAAAGCTACTTATAGATCCTCTGAGACTAGAAACCTGACATTAAATAACAAGTTATTGAATTATCAAATAAAAATCTGAATAAAAATTTAGTAAGAAGCATAACCAAGTTATACTGTTTCAGTAAAAGTATGAGTCTGACAAATATGCATGCATTGTTTCAGGGAAAGCAAAAGGGAAAAGAAGTATGCAAGTATACACTTATAGGAGGTGGCAGTTTGAAAAGATCAAAGGGTCAGTGGTATAAATAAGGAATGGTTCATAAAGTTAGAGGCATGGCATAATCATTGATAAGTATAAATTATATGCAGAAATGTAGACCAAAAGCTCCGATCATGCATTCATGCTGTATTGGCATTATGCATTCATTTACATCAAACCTTTTACGGACTGCACGTTTAGAAGGCATGTATGAGACACAGAGATTGGAACTTAAATTTGACTCCAAATGGATACATGCATAAGACACATACATAAGCAACTCAAAGATAACACGTACCGAGTCTAAATCTATTTGAGCAACAATAACTTCAACATCCTTTAGAGAAAATTGTGAACCTTGGGCAATCAAATCTCCATTTACAACAACACAAGCACATCCATCTGCCAAAAAAGTAATTGGTGGAACCACTGATCAAATAAAGTACCACAAAAATCAAAGCACTAATTTTCAGAGAATTACTAACGCAAAACACCATGCCCTTAATATGAGTCCTGGAGGAATATTATAATGCGTTAAGTGAACAGAAATAACATGCATACCATAGTAAAGGCGACCTCCATCACATCCTTGGTGATTACTGTATATGTAAACTCCTCCACGAGTGTGAGTAGCACCGATAATTGCATGGAGACGAACATCAAGCTTTCTTAGTTGGTGATGACTTCCACTTGCATTTAGAAACACTTCAACCCCATTCAATGCAAGCTCAGCATGGGGAGGACTAGGAGTGAAAAGCTCTTCACAAATTTCAACGGCAACAGCTCTAACACAAAGAAAAGTTATGGCCAATTTATCATGTCATCATATTTTTATTAGGAGTGAGCAAGGACGTAGACAGAATAATGTCCAGAGGAGACACCATGCGTAAATTTAATAGCAAAATGAACAATTTTCGTACCACTTGAATGACTATAGTAAAATTTATAAATTTTTCAATCGATTTATTATAAAATAATATGAAAAAAACATTGTTGATGTTCCAAAAATTCATGAATTTCAATATTTTAGAATATACACCACAAGTGTTATATGTTAAATGTGTATTTTTATCCAATTAAAATAAAAACTCAAAACTTCGTAAATTAAGTTGTAACAATACTAAATAATATAGCTTAATATCTATGCGGATAAAAAAATAAAAGAAATTATACAACATAAATTATAATAAACATGTAAAGAAATTCAAGTATGTGAAAGAAAAATAAATAAGATCAATATTACATGGTATAAATAATAATAAATATTTATATAATTATATGTGGTGTAACACGTAATGGTCAAATTGTATGCGAGACAAAATGCATTATTTTTTTTAAAATGCTAGGACGTGTTTGATTATATATTATATTCCTGTTTGTTTATTTCTTTATGTATTTAATTTGAGGTGTGTGCAAGTGAAATTGAGAGGGCATACAAGCATATATATATATATATATATATATACATACTAGGACGTGAGAACTTACGTGTCAAGAAATTGAATATAACCATAACCAAAAGGCACCAACTTCTGCTGTAAAGCCTGAGAAAAATCATATGGCAGCTGAAAGTCAACAAGTTGGTCTCTCTGTTTCCAGGCAGTAAACCACCTGAGTTCTCTGTAATTTCCATCATTAGCAAGCCACATTTTTGGGCGTATCATGATAATCTTCCGGTTTATACATAAAACTTGACAATTGTAACGCTCTGAGTCTTTGATAACAGGCATGCCAAAGCTGCAAAGTATACCGTCCGTCCAGTCACCTAGTAATAAGTCTTTCAGACATTCCCATCTGCAACAGCACAATAGAAACAACTTAGAGGTTACTTAAAAAGTTCCTAGATATCTTCAATAATGTAAAATACAAAACAATTATATTGCTATATGTTTGAACCGAAGTTCTCACAGAGTAAAGGATATATGGGCATGTCCACAATTCTTGATCGTTTTACACATTCCTTTTACCCTTCTCCAGCCTCGAACCTAAAACCTAGCTCCTAAGTACTCAGATTCTATGAAGCTAGTACCATCTGAATATGGTCCAAATGGTACCAGTTTCATAGAATCTGAGTACTTAGGGGCTAGGTCTTAGGTTCGAGGTTGGAAAAAGGTGAAAGGAATGCGTGCTTGACGATGGTCACCCTATCTAGTCAAGAACTAGCCTTGAGCATCAACACCATGGATTCCAGGGCCCCTATGTAGATATCTTTAGCAAAAATGATGTTTTTGATGTTTGAACCAAAGTTCTCACAAAACAAAGGACATTTGGGCGGGTCCACAATTTTTGATCGTTTCACCCATTCCTTTCGTCCTTCCCTAGTCTCGAACCTAACACCTAGCCCTTAAGTACTCAGATTCTATGAAGCTGGTACCATCTGGACCAGCTGAAGAAATGTGTGTATGGCGATGGTCACCTTGTCTAGTCAAGAACTAGCCTTGAGCATCAACGTCATGGATTCCAAGGCCCTCACGTAGACATCTTTAGCAAAAAGGATGCTTTTGTTCATTACGTCCCGGGTTCGAGGTTGGAAAAGGACGAAATGAATGAGTTTTACGATCAAAAATTGTGGGTCCGCCTAGATATCTTCTTGTGCGAACATTGTGGATTTCAACCAGTTTCAAACACTATAACAAGAGAGAAATCCAGATTAATTGTTTTCTTGACAGGAAGAAAAAAAGGAGATTGCATCAATTACATAGTAACTGTGCAAATAGCTGTAATCCAACACTTACATATCCAAACTGAAATTTGTTGTTTTCTGAATACATTTTGGTAGAAATTGTAAATAAGTTATGCTTCTTAAGACAAAATAATGTGATACTATAAAGCAAAAAAGCGAAAAAGTCAGCGGAAAGCTCATACGCGTGGTTAACAGTATCTAGCTCCAAGAAATGATCTTCACATCCATAGCCAGTAATCTCGAGCTCGGGTCCTAGCCGAATTACAGCTCCACCTTCTTTAGCTCTCACTATGGACTCCTTTATGTTCTTCGTATTGCAGTCGAAATCCATAGCCCATTGGTTCAAATTACATGTAGCTACTTTTAGAAGCCTCATCTCTATCGCTTCCTCTACACCGAAAATCCCACAATGGTCAAATGGAAACACAAAAAGAAGCAAGCTTTATGCGAACAAAATGCCTTTGGCTCGGTGAAATTACCAAAGCCTGCAGAGTAAGCGTTGTCGATTGGAGCGAGAGAAGAGAGTGGAGATAGCTTTGCGTTTGGAATATCGGAATTGGATTCCTTACGAAGAGGCTTATGTATTCGAATTTGTAAATAGTAATGAGTACTTGGTAAGCCAGACGCTCCTGGTCCTGGACCCTTGGACGGGTATGTTCAATGATTCAAGCTTCAAAGTCGTTTGTTGTGGTTCTTACACGTCGTGGGCTTTGGGGTTCGCAGCTGAATAGATGAACACGTGTCAACTGAGTCAAACGGTTGCGCTTGCGCTTGCGCGGTTCTCTGTACCCTTGATTACTATAATGCGTGTTAGTGGAGCACCCAAAGGCAATCCATGATTGTGATTGGATTAGGCCTAGTTAAGTCAATTGAGAAGGGAGGGTTATTGAGCCCATAACAAACACGAGTCAGGGCTTCATTTGATACGCTATCGTTTTTTTAAAGGTTCGGTAACTTAATGGTACACTTAATAATATATATATATATGTAATCATATTTCTAAAATAGTAGAATACCAGTTCTTATATTTAGTTTAAAGTAAACGAATAATTAATTTTTATATTTTAAAATGAAGATTTAATCACATGTTTGATAGTGTGGTATAATTAAAGGTGAAATAATACTATACTAATAAGAAAACAATAAAAAAATTAGTAAAAATTGATCAATACTTTAATGTTTTTAAAAGTTTTATTATTTTTTACAATTATAAATAAAAACACAAAAGAAAATTGAATAAATTATTCTATGTGTTAACTAATACAAAAAATTTATACGATTAATATCAAAACACAACACGAATACGATTAACACGATATAATTATCACTTTACAAATATAAAATAAATAGTGATTTTATTATTTAGAAGAATTTATGATTAATAGTGCCCTTATTTAATAAAATGTACACAAATTGACTTATATTTTTATAATGTAGATTAATATTATATATATTTAATTTGAGATACATTAGTAATCTAAATTAAGGATGAATTTATCCTTAATACCATTTTTCTTCAATCAATCACCTTTATATATTCAATTCATTATTTTTTAGTTTTTTTGCATGAGTATCATGTTATATGATTTTATCATATAATGTTAAAATATTGAGATATTTCTTTTTTGTAAACATGTCATTCGTATATTATATCATATAAATTGTATATTTTCTTATTTGATAGTTTGTTATCTTTGTTATGTAATATATCTTGTGTTAGTTATAAGTTGTCTCGTGTTCTTTAGTGTTTTATATTTTGTATTATTTTCTTAGTCTTTTGCTTTAGATATCTCTTTGATAGATATTATGTGTGTATTTTAAACTTAAGTACTTTAGTGTTGTCAATTCCTTAATCTACTTGTTGCTTGATGTGATTTTTTATATGTATTTTTATGTTATATGAATTATTTATTTATTTGTAGGATTCTAGACTTATATATATTGTTGTGATTAGCTTAATATATTTAGTTTATATTTATATTAGTTTTGATTGTTCATATAGAATAAGTTATGTTTGGTTTTAAAACTCAATCTTCTCATTTGATTCTATGTTTTAGTATCAAATAAAACACAAGTTTTTTACGCCAAAGTCATTAATTCTTCTATAATTTTTCTTACAAAGTTATAATCTTCACCATGAATTGATTCCATTGGGATTTTTTCAAGATCTTCTCTCATATTTTCCTAATTTCGTTTAGTTTTAAGGTTAACATATTTTTTTTGGTTAATAATATTTAATGATTTTTTTATTCTTTGATCATTTTAAAATCAAGTTTACCCATGATTTTTTATATATATGTGTAAATTAATAATTGAATTTTAATTTTAGATAATTGGTATACTTAAAATTAAATATAGAATTTATTAGTATAATTGTATGAAAATATAGGTTAACATGTATATCTTTTATTAAATAAAGATATTATTAATGTATCAAACTTTATAAATAATACAATTATCTATTATTTATGTCATAGGTATTAAATACGTAATAAAATCTCTAATTTGACTATTTGTACATCTTAATTAAATAAAAGAGTAATGTTATATACGAGTGAGCAAATAATCCGATCATTTTATTTATATTGAGAAATTTGATTTGATTTGTCAAATTAAGATCAGATTTGATTGATAAATTTTATATTCTGCTCAGATTTTGATTAATAAGTTTTATAACATGATATATCTAATCCAGACCGAATTATAAATAAACACATATTTTTATTTTATAATATATTATATTTAAATATTATACATATTATAATTATATTAAATTATTATTTTAGCTTAAAAATAAATATAAATATTTATAATAATTTAATAACTATATAGACGCATTTCTTATTTTTTAATTTTTTTTAGTTGGAACTATAAATAATAATAGTTGTTCCAAAATATTAATTTAAAATTTAAACATGTATATGTCATATTTTATATAATAATAATTTATAAATAAATTTTAATATCAATCTAATATTATCCGAAAAAATATAATTTGTTAAAATTTAGATTGATTATATCAATAGATCATATTCGAATTAAAAATCTTCAAATATACTTCAATCAAAACAAATTAATCAAAAAGATATAGTTTTGATCCAATATTTACTTCAAATATTATACTACTTTGATAATATAAATATTTTTAAAAGGTACATTATCTACTAAATTACTTTATTGATTTATTTTCTATTTTTTTAAGATATTTAATCTTAATTTTTAAAATAACATCTAATAATTCATATTATTTTATAAAATTTTGTTATAAATAAAATTAAAAAATAATTATTGGTGGATAAATATTAGCATGGAGAAATATCAGACGATTCAGCGCCTATTCCGCACTTGGTCAGTTGTATGTGCCCTAGATTACTAGAATGCGTGTTAGTGGAGCACCCAAAGGCAGACCCAGATTTTGATTGAATTCGGCCTAGTTAACCTAAATAGAGAAGGGAGGAGTTACTGAGCCCATAACAAACACGAGGCAGGGCTTCATTTGAAACGCTGTCGTTATTACTTCTATTCACACTTCTCACTTCTCACTTCTCACAGAGAAGCGCAAGCATAACTGAGAGGGCCATATCGTAGTTAATCTTCAATCTCAGCAAAACCCTTTCTCGACCATCAGGTTTCTGAGAATGACAGAGGTGGCGAGCTCCGTGGTATATGAGGTGCTGGGCCGGCGGTTCCTTGATGTGGACCAACCAATCGTCGACTACATCGTGAACGTCCTCGCCGACGAGGATTTCGATTTTGGCATCGATGGAGAGGGTGCTTTCGAAGCTCTGGGCGAGCTCCTTGTAGCTGCCGATTGCGTTAGCGATTTCTCCGAATGTCGCTCCGTGAGTTTTATTTTTTATTTTTTATAATTTTCTTTTCCGTTTTCTTATTGGTGCTTGGAAAATTCTGGCAAAAGGTCCGAAGATTATGGAATTTTTACCAAATAATTCATAATTATTGGGTTAGTTACATTAAGTCTACAATTTTTCAAAATGAGCATTTTAATCCCCTAATTAATTGGTCAGTCACTGTTAGTATTATTATTATAAAAATAAGCAATTTTAGTCATGTAATTATCAAAATGAGCACTTTTAGTTTATTAAAAGTATTAAAATCAATTACTTGTAGTTCCATAATTTGTACACTGTAAGTGCCTAACTTTCATGAATAGCGATAATATAGGTGTCAAATTCAAAAATTACGGAATAAAAGTATTTATTTATACATAATAACGGGACTATTGTAAACTTTTTCCAAAATTAGAGACCTCTAGTACATGTAATACTTACTGGAATACACTGCTTAAATTAAAATCATGGGGCTTCTGGTGTCTTGCATGGAGGATTGACTTTAGGTTCCCTAATAGAATGGAAGACTGACTTAGGTTAAGTGGATTGCTTCGTACTTTCTTTAATTGACCTCAGATACTGCTTGTGTTCGTTATGAGTTAAGTTTCATTTAAGTGAAGTTCTATGAGTTACAACCTAGTTGATTGAGCAGTTACTTCCTCATGCGGGCTTCTTTGTTTTTGGTGCTGAATATTCTGTGATTATGTTGAAAATACGATGGGAAAAGAAGGAATGATTAAGCTGGGAATTGTAGGCATATGTGTTTGGCGATGGAGATAGAGTTTGATTAAATTTGTGCACGAGTTGTTATATTGATTTGAAATAGGGGAAATAGGGTTTCGATTTTTCATTTCTTTTATCTTTTGAAATTATGTTGTTTAATGATAGGTATGTAGTAAATTATGCGATAAGTTTGGGAAGCATGGGTTGGTTAAAGCAAAACCAACTGTGCGTAGCCTTCTGACGCCCTTCAGAATGGATGATGGGATGGATGAAGAGGTAGTTCCAAAAAAGAAGCCTGAGGTATTTGATGGTCCTCTGCTGTCTGAACGTGACAAAATGAAGATTGAAAGAAGAAAAAGGAAAGATGAGCGCCAAAGAGAGGTAAAATTTCACTATTAGGACATGATTATCTTAATTGAGTTTTGATTCTAAATCATACGTAGCACTACTATATTTATGGCCATGCTGATGGACATAGCTGTTATGTATTTGTCCAAACTGTGTTACTATCGGTTTTAGTGATACACTTGGGCTAAGAGATAGTTTAGTTCTTTACCCTTTGTAAACTTTCTCTTTGAATATTCAGGCACAATTCCTTATGCATTTGGCAGAAATGGAAGCAGCCAGGGCAGGCATGCCTGTTGTATGTGTAAGACATGACACTGAGGGACCAGCTGTGAAGGACATACATATGGAAAATTTCAATGTTTCTGTAGGTGGCCGTGATCTCATTGTGGATGGTTCAATCACACTTTCTTTTGGACGGCATTATGGTGAGTTTGAGACTTTTTTGCGCACTAAATTCGTCCCTGCTTCATCTTTATAGTAACCTAAAAACAATGTGATCTAAGTGGATACAATCTAATTTTATAACCACTCTTAAATGAAATAGAGTAAAATTCTTTTGTATTCCTTGTAACCTGTCACTCCACCAAGAAAGCTTGAATGGAACGTATTAACTAAAAAGTTAAAACTGCCGAATAACATGTATTTTAAACTGGTCTTTCATTTATATATTTTCTGTTGGTATCTGCTGGCCGGAAACAACAGTGTAGAATGGCAAGACATATTTCATTTTATCAAATATGCATGCATATAATTTATTTCATTTCAAGCTCATCGACAATCCCCTGAGTATTATTTAGCTTTTATTTGATATACAGTGAATGTTATAACTGCAATGTTTGCAAAAGTTATGGTCATTGGCTTACCAACCAGTGTCATAACTGTGATTGAATTAATCTTTTATTTGGAATGTAATAATGATATTGGGGTTGTCAATGGTGTTACTTCTTACTATGCAACACATCTAGGTCTTGTTGGAAGAAATGGTACCGGGAAAACAACATTCCTTAGGCATATGGCTATGCATGCCATCGATGGAATTCCACAGCACTGCCAAATATTGCATGTGGAGCAGGAGGTTGTTGGTGATGATACTACAGCATTGCAGTGTGTGCTTAACACTGATGTGGAGAGAACCCATCTTTTGGGAGAAGAAGTTCTTCTTCTTGAGAAGCAGGTTGACTAAATATTTTTCAATGCAGGGAGTTTCATCTGTTGTGATACTTAGGGTCTGTTTGCTTGTGCTTTTGATAAAAGTGGTTTCAGACAATAGCGGTTTGAAGAAGAAGCTTATACAATGTGCTTTTGAAAGCAAGCACAAAATCTGTTTTTTAAGTCCTAAAATGCTTCTTACAATTTATTTATTTTTTGTTTCCCCTGTTTGCTTGTGAAGATCTTTTTTATTGCCAGAAGTGCTTTTACAGGGTCTTAGAAGCAGAAGCAAACAGACCCTTAGTTGTTGAGCTTTCATTTGCTTGCTTTTTCGTTGGATTAATCTTCATAAATCCTTTAACTGGGTGGGCCTAATACTCTTTTCTGACCTAAAGAGAGAACTGGAGCTCGAGGAAACAACAGATAAGAGCAATAATACAGTTGAGAAAGATGCTATTTCACAGAGGTTGGAGGAGATTTACAAACGGTTTGAGCTTATTGATGCATATTCTGCAGAGGCACGTGCAGCTTCTATTCTTGCGGTGAGTTCTATTATTGACTAGATTGCAACTTCAAAGTTTCTGCTTGTGCTTGGCTTAAGCTGACTTACAACTGGAAATTGGTCACTAACTGGTGATTCAGAGCTTATTCAACCCGACTAGTAACTCATAAAAAGCTGAATTAATGAAACTGGATGTTGATGTGGTTATCATCTAGAAAGCAATAATCGTGACTAGTGGAAACTGGAATGAGACATCATGCATATTATATGAAGTTTGGCTTATCATTTTTGGGCCTTGAGGAGGAGAAGTTTATTTGTGCTTTGACTTGTGTATGCTTTATGAAATTGGTTCGTAGGCGTAGCCAATCAGTTATTCACACTTTTATTATCTACTCTGCAATTTGCAGTATGCTTTTTTTATAAATGACTGCCCTACTGATTAAAAATAAAAAAATAAAATAACAGGGACTCAGTTTCTCTCCAGAGATGCAACGGAGAGCAACAAAAACTTTTTCTGGAGGATGGCGAATGCGGATAGCTCTTGCCAGAGCCCTGTTCATAGAGCCTGATTTATTGCTTCTTGATGAACCTACTGTATGTTGTTTCATTATGATTACAATTTCGATGCAAACCTTTTATTTCCATATCTTATTTTACTTGATCAATAATATCTAATTTTTCTTTCCTCCCCTGTTCTTTAAACTTCAGAACCATCTTGATCTTCATGCTGTCCTCTGGCTGGAGACTTATTTGGTGAAATGGCCAAAGACATTCATAGTTGTTTCACATGCTAGAGAATTTCTGAACACGGTAATTTACTATTGCACTCGTTGTTACGTTTTTTTATAAACTGAGATATCAAAGCAGTGAATAAGATGTCTAATTTTGAGTTACATATTTTCTCAGGTAGTTACAGATATTCTTCACCTACATGGGCAAAAATTGACTGCTTATAAGGGAGACTATGATACATTTGAGAGGACACGAGAGGAACATGTGAAGAATCAACATAAAGCTTTTGAGTCAAATGAACGTTCTAGAGCTCATATGCAGGTCTCTTAATAACCTTATAATTACTTAATGATAGTGCAGCACTTTTCATTGTCTTATTTTTGGATGACTGACTGCCTGTAGATTTCAATAAGCTATTTTGTTGATAATGTTTATCAGGATGGTCTGACCATGATTATGTTCGTATGCACAATACTTTTACCTTAAACTTGTAACTCCTATTTGACGTGCATGTGTTCTGGCTGAACTGCAGGCTTTTATTGACAAGTTCCGCTACAATGCAAAGAGGGCCTCTCTTGTTCAATCAAGAATAAAGGTCTGTTATTATCTGGATATGTGAATTTTTTTCCCATTTAATCTTGAAATATTTCTTCTAATCAATTATAATTTTTACTTTCCTTTCACCTTAATAGGCTTTGGATCGTATGGGTTTTGTGGATGAAGTTGTCAATGATCCTGAGTGAGCATCCTTGTCCTTTTATCTTATACTTCTTTTTATTATGTGTTGTGGCAATTTTTTGTTTCTAAAATCTTTGGCTCTTTTATGCAGCTATAAGTTTGAGTTCCCTACCCCTGATGACAGACCAGGTCCTCCTATTATAAGCTTCAGGTTTGTACTTCTTGCAAGGAAATTTTTTTTAAGTGACTTTTGAGTATTGCAAGTCATTTTGGATCTGGGTGTACTTTTTTGTATCCTCACTTGCACCTAGTGCATGATCCTTCTGATGTCATGTTTTTATCCTTCTGATGTCTTATTCTATGTGATCTTTCTGATGTCATGTTTTTATGCAGTGATGCCTCATTTGGGTATCCTGGAGGCCCCTTATTGTTTAGGAATTTAAATTTTGGGATTGACCTTGACAGCCGCATTGCAAGTAAGGAGCCAGTTCTCACAAAATCATATTTTGTAAATTGTTATATTTGTGCACACTCTATGCGTCTTTTTTCCTGTTAGTTGTGGGTATATTTGCATCTTTGTGATTGCTTGCCTTATCCCCTTTCTGCTTCTAGTGGAGCATTTTATTCATTTTAAAATGAAGACTTCTTTTTTAAATTTATTTTTCCATGTAAACGTGTCATTGTCTCAAATTCTTGATGATTATATTTTGATAACCATCACGAATCCAGCATTTACTCTCACATATTCACTTTTGTGTATTTGGTTTTTCAAATTGTGGTGCAGTGGTTGGACCAAATGGCATTGGTAAATCAACCATACTCAAACTAATTGCAGGGGAGCTCCAACCTAGCTCTGGTACAGTTTTCCGTTCAGCTAAGGTATTGTTTTTCTCAAACACACTAGCAAGTGTGCTCAAATTTATATCCTGCCTATGCATAAATGATCCAGTTGTTCAATTGGTTTCACTTTTAACCCCTCGGTAAAAAAAAATATATGTTGATTTTCTTATAACATTAAAAAGCATATATTCATTTACATTAATTGAAAAATAAACATATATTTTTTTCTTCCCAAGGATGGCAAAAAATGAAACTCAATGTATGTCCATCTAGACACTAGAGTTAGTTTTTAGCATGTAGATAGAAGGGTAGAAGACACCACTAGCAACTGTGATTCTGTGGATTGCAGTTTGAAGGCGTTTAAGGCATGGTTTCTCATTGTTGAGGAGGAAAAACAGGATTTCTATTGCAATATCTAAATTTCTTGCTCCTTTGTATATTGTTAATGTACTTTGCTAAGGTTTGCAAATGAGGAGTTTATTTTCTGCTCTAATCAGTTTGGTCTTGTTATCTTTCCAAAAGGTTCGTATTGCTGTGTTCAGTCAACATCATGTGGATGGGCTAGATTTGTCTTCAAATCCACTTCTGTACATGATGCGTTGCTATCCAGTAAGTTTTTGTTGCTGTCAAAATCTATCGTACATCTCTATTCTCTATGTAACAATTTCACATCTCTGCAGTGTTATAACTTATATGTGATTTATAACATATTGGGATATGGGTGGTATATTCCTTTGCATCTAAAGAGGGAAGGTGAAGCAAAGCAAAGAATAAAGAGAAACTAACTTCAATAGATGGACTTGCTAGTTGCTATGCAACTTCAAGATACAATCCTGTCAAAAACCAATTCTGTTTTGGTCCAGAAAATTGTGATTCTGGTTTCTATCTCATTTCTCTGGCATTATGAAAGACTTAATTAGTATTGGAAAGTCTGGTATTTCCTATCAGGTTTTTCTTCTCTAAGTTCACTCCTATCTTGTCTGAAAAAAATGCAAAGAAACAAGAATAATAATTAAAGAGAGACACCATCCTTCTCTCTCCTAAACCCCACTTTGGGTCTATATATTTTTTTTGGGCTGAGTTTGAGCAGGCTTCAGATGACTTTTTGATAAACATGATATGGTGCCGTTAGCTCTCACGGGTTGCTTGTTCTGTTGGTTGGCATTTAAGTTTCCATGTTTGCCTATAAGAGACAAATTTATGAAATGAAGTTTCTTCCTCCCAGGGAGTGCCTGAACAAAAGCTCCGATCTCACTTGGGTTCTCTTGGTATAACTGGAAATCTTGCACTTCAGCCCATGTACACTTTGTCTGGTATGTCACCTCTTTTTATCTTGGATGCTATCTTTTCTTTTTTTAATGCTCAAAGATTAGGCATTAAAGTGAACTATATTATGTTTTTTGGTGTGGAACTTGTACTGTAAAAGTTGGCATACTTTTTGAGTTGATAACAAGACTTACGAGACAAGTATGCAGAACTTATGCTGGCTACAGTATCAGTCAAACAATCAAAGGACCTTTAATAATTTATAGCTGATACTCTATTATTTATTGACCATTGGATAATACCTCATTGCTGCATGATTTTACAGGTGGTCAGAAGAGCAGAGTTGCATTTGCCAAAATAACTTTTAAGAAACCCCACATATTATTGCTCGATGAGCCATCCAATCATCTTGTAAGTGACTGTTTTGAGTTCTCTTTGTGGGCTTATTAACTTTAGTTGTATAAGGATATTAGCACTGATAGTCAATTGGATTGGTCATTGGGTAAAAATACTAGCTTGCAACTTCGTTACTCTTTTTCTTGAGAAACTGTGCGTTTATAAAGCACTGTCTGGCGAGAAACTTGGTTTTGGGAAGAACTCTAGAAGTTGATGTCTCCCTGAGAAATTTCCATATTCTTATTTCGAAATACAGATATAGATAATCTTCAATTGATCTATTTTTTATTGTATCATTATAACTTAACATGTAACTAGCGAACAAAAATTATAGCCTAGTATGTATATTTTTCCCTTGCATCTTTCAACTTAAGAAGAAATTGAACAATGTGAAGAAACCAAAGAACTATACATTTATGATACATATACCATCTTAATGTATTGTAGATATATTTACATTCGAATGGATGTTTAATGTAGGACTTGGATGCTGTAGAGGCACTAATTCAAGGGCTTGTTCTCTTCCAAGGAGGTGTTCTCATGGTAAGTTCTCCCTCAAGAATCTTATTTGTATGATAAGGGAGAGAGAAGTCGAAAGTTCTCCAAATAATTCATTCGAACTACATGATTATCATTCTTATATTTGTTTATGGTTACAAATTTGGTATGTATTATTGTTTGCAGGTAAGTCACGATGAGCATCTGATATCTGGAAGTGTGGATGAGCTATGGGCGGTCTCAGAAGGTAAAGTGACACCGTTCCATGGAAATTTCCACGATTACAAAAAGATGCTCCAGTCCTAAAACAACATTGTCATCGCAAATTGATTGAGGGTAAGCAGAATGGTTAGATCTCTTATGCACAGATACATGTACTCCACTTACGGAGGATTATATATTATGACAAATATAACGGTGGTTATTTTTCGGTTATAGAGAAGATTTATTATTTTTATTTTGTTCCAAATTTGAGTAGAGATTATTTATTCCTTTGTTTTGGAGGCTGGTGAATATTGTTGTTCTATAACTTATAAGAGGGCCTGACCCTGAGTGAAAGTTGTGTACTGGAGTTTTCAACATTTTATGCTCAAGTTTCTTGGCAAACAGAATTGAAGAAATTACCATGCCATGGTCATTTGAGAGTCCATGACAAAAGAACATATATGCAACACAAAACATAGGACACTTTTAATAATTGAAAGATTATGGGCATATTTACTATCACGGACAAAAAAAAAAACAGTTTACTCTTATAAAATATATTATCTCTATTTTATTCAAATATCATTTCATTTTATTCTGTTTATATTATAGTTTTAATGTGCCTTACTTTGAATATGATTTTTATTATTTTCTTTATTATATTTTCACATTTCAAATAATTATGTTTCATATTTTTCATTATTTTTTTTTTGTATTTTTTTTTGTCTCATCTAGTTAATTTTATGTGAAACAAATGATATATTTTAACTAATATTATCCCATCCCATAGTGAAAAAAGATGTGATGTATCCTTAAAAAGTAGTGGGTTATATCATAGATTAATGTTACATTCCATCTTAATTTTTGCATACCATTTATCAGGACTGTAATGTGGTTATGTTAGCTAAGACCTATAGAGGGAATGCTTTGGGTGCTTTTTAGTGTGATATGAGTAAAGTAGGACTACCATATATTTTTGCATACCATTAATCAGGATATATTATTGTCATGTCATTTCGTTCATAAGATGTCGTTGCTTAAAACTTGATTGGTTCATCTTTTTTTAACAGAACGATCTCTAAACCGAAAGGTTATTTTGATTCGACTTTTTTTATTTAGCATAGGCGTCAGTTAGAAACCCACAACCTGCTCTATTCACAAGTCACCATATTTTTAATAGCATGAACACGGGGCTAGGCCACTAGGGAATGTTTGTTGACTGACCCAAACAAACACTAAAATAATAGTGTGATTATTAATCAATGCATAATATTTTAAAAAATAAAAATATTAATTATATATATATATATATATATATATATATATATATATATATATATATATATTGTATTACATATTAAAATTTTCTTAAAAATAAAAAAATTATAGTTTGTTTGATCTTTTAATTTTAAATTAATTCTTAAAAACTATTATTAAATCATTACTAAAAAATAATTTTTTATAATTTTTAAATAACAATGAGTTGTTTGGTCATTGTTTTTAAAAAACTTTTATAAAGAACAAGAAACTTAAAACATATGTTTTCTTGAATTTTGCAAAATTATTCTTATAAATTGTTTTTAGTGTGAAATGTTTATATTTAAAATCTTACATTATACTATTTTTCTTCTATCATAATTTTAAATATTTATCAATAAATTAAAAAATTAAATAATATTTAAAATTAGTAAGTTATCAAAGTGATACAAATTAATATAACATATGATATATATTTGTTTCTATTATATGTATAAAACATATGATGAAATATTCTCTTCAAAATTGTATATATATGTTATAATTGGTTATGAATTTTAATTTATTATAGTTGTAATATTTGATAATTTTGTTTCGAGTTAAATTTAGTTTGCTAAATGTAAAATATGATATAATAAAAAAATTGAAATTATTAAATTAATATTTTAATAAGAGTACATGAGTACAAAATATATGATTATATACGTATGATTATATTTAATTATTAAAAAATGATAAAATAATAAAAGTTATGACAAAATTAAAAATCTTTAAAGTGATATTAAATTAAAATGGATAATAATATTATCACGATAATATTACATCATATTCAGCAAAACAAAAAGCATACGTAATATAGGAGTAATATGCCTCCGTCTTTTCGGAAAACAAGTTCCGTGAGTTTTCCGTGTTTTTCTAAAAAAAATAAATTAAAACCTGTATTAAATGTTTTCAATTTTTTTTTATTATAACTTAAAATTTATGATCAAATACATTAATTATTTTTAAAATTAATTTTTTATTTTTAAATAAAAAAAAATTATTTTATCAAATTAATTTAACATGTATAACATCATAATAAATAATATAAGTGTATTTAAGACGTAGTTAGCATTCATTTTATAAGAATGTATAAAAAATGTAAATTTATACTTACTTTTTATCAAAATTATTAATGTTATATATTATGTATTATAATATAAATAAATTAGATGGGTGCATATTTTTTAACATTTTTCTTCGTCTTTTATTAAAAAATGTTTAATGATATATATATATATAATTTATATTATAATACATGTAATGTTATAGAAAAATATTATTTTTTAATTTTTAAAGTAATTATGATATACGTATAAAAATAAGTGATTATATTTTTATCTTTATAAAATATCGAATAGGTTTGATTCTTACGCTTTGTTGACGACGAACAAATATTAAATAAACATAATAATTGTAATAAATTGTGTACAAAAAACCTTACATAATACAAAAATATGTATAGAAGATTAATTATATTGATATTAATAAAAAATATATAATATATTATATACAAAATTTCTTTAAAATCACGTAATCACACGATAAGACGGTAATATTATTGGTATAATTAATTGTTATTTAATAAGAGTAATAATAAAATATAATTAATTATAAAAATTAATATATATTTTTTATATTTTTATTAAGTTAATAATAATAATGAATGTAATATTTTTTATATTTTTATTAAGTTAATAATAATAATGAATGTAATATTATATCATTTTTATTATGATTGTTGTTGTTATAGTTAATTGTTTGATTTATATTTATAAAGAGATAAATTAGATAAAAGTAAAAAAAAATTGGTATAATTAATGAATTTATTATGAAATCTCTCTCTATATATAATATAATATAATACATATCAAAGAAGTATCAAAGAAGTATAAAAGCAAAGAAAATATATTCAAAACTTAACGTCTACTTTCAATATTATGGTCTTATTTATAAACATAATCATATTATTTGTATCGTTGTGGGTATGAATACAAACAAATCATTTTGAAAATGACTTGTAATTGAATTGGGTCTATATGTCTAAACAATAAAAATATTTTTTATTTAAAAAAAGTTATATACATGTTTTTATCATAGGACTCGATGATATAACTAGAAAAGATGAAATACCATACCATTTAACAAACAAAAATGGAAGGACCAAAAGTAAAAAAAATAATGCCTAAAAAAACAAGACACGAAACTAAACGTTAACGAAATAAAGCCAAGAGGACCAGAGAAATACAAACCAGAGGTACCCCTTTTTAGAGCAATTTATTTCTCCGAATAACACGATTTTGTTTAATATTATTTAAATTATTATATAAAAAAACTAAAATTTAATTATTATTTTAATTTAGGTCGTAAGTTTTTCTGGATAAATACTTTTGAGTATTATTCTATTTGAGATAACAAAATAGAAAATAATGAATGAAAAGTATGAATATATATTTTATAATATGAGATAAGAAAAGTAATTAGATTCTTATTTCATAAAACTATATATCTTATTTTAATAAGTATATATGTATTTTTTTATATTTTATATTTCATTTTTAAGTTATGTTTTTATTATATTAAAACATTAATAATTTTTATTTTTTAAAAAATATTTAAACTATTTATTTAAATTTTAAAAATCTAAAATCTTATAATTATTTTATAATTTATTATTATTATCTTAAATTAATTTATAATATGATTATAATATAAAATGATTATATATTTATTAATATATATTTTATTTATTCTTTTCATACAAATATTATTTATTAGTTCAAAATTTTCTTTCTTGTTAAATTTTTTTTCTTATCAATTATTTTTTATTTATAATAAAAATAAAAAATAATATTTTAAATATTATTTGAACTCCTGTTTTTTTATGGAATCTTCTGTTTTTTTCATTAGAAATCTCAATTTATTCATATAAATTTTTTAGGTGAAAATAAATAAAATAAAATAAAATGGAGGGATCTGAAAACCGTAATCAACTGATACCATAATTTTAAAAATATTCTTATTATATATAAAAAAAAGCCTCCTAAAATGAAAATTCTAATAGACGGACGGACCTATTTGTGGGTATTCGATCCTTACTATTTTATAATTACCTAATTTATATATTTTAATTATATAATTTTTAAATAAATATTATTAATTTTATAATTTAAAAATATTTTTTTTAAAAAATAAAATAAAAATTATATATTTTATTAATAAAAAGATATTAAAAAAAGACCTCTCATCTCTCTTCCCTTCTTTCTCTCTATTCATTGTGTATTCTTTTTCTGTCTCTTTCTCACCATTTTCTCCATCCTTTTTCTCTCTTCCTCCGTCCACTCTCTCTCTCTCTCTCTCTCTTTCATTCAATCTCTTTTTTCTCATCGCTTACTTTTTCTACTACTTATTTTTTTTCTCCAATTTAATTTTTTATCTTTTATAATAAAATAACAATAATAAAAAAAATAAGAAATAAAGAGAAGAAGAACAGACAAAAATTAGAGAAGGAAAAAGAATAAAACAAAAGAAAGGAAATAGAGATATCTTATTTTTTATTTTTTTATTAATAAAATATATAATTTTTATTTTATTTTTAAAAAAATAGTAATTTCAAATAATAAGATTAATAAAAGTTACAAAATTGAAATATATAATAAAATGAACATCCATCCTTTTTCGTAGTCTTTGACTCGACGAGTGAGAAAAACCTGAAATATGATTCCAATTGCCGGCAACTCTCATCCTTTTGTTCTGAATTTTTTATTATTTTGATATGATCAGTGTCTTCTGCTAGGTCATTATGGCTGTTTCTATATCATCCTTCTTACCTTGTCGTCAATCCCAATCCCATTCTTCATTCTCTTCCAACAATGGCGGATTCTCAGCTGCCTAACAAACTTTCGTTTTTCTTTTCTCTATTGATTTTATTGTTGTTACTAACAATCATGTCTGCCCAAGAAATTTCATCTCAATGCAGTTTTGATTTAGGTCCTGTGAAGCCTGCAACCCCTTTGGTTATATTCCTTCAAAGAGTACAAGAAGCCGCACTTAACACCTTTGGAAAATCCAACTTCGATCCAAAATTCTACGTTGATTTGCCGTTGAAGTACGATTTGTTATCCACGGAGGTGCGTTTTGATAAGCTTCCAAGGTCTGCAAATGGGTCGATATCAGTTGAAGATTTGAAAGAGTATATTGGAAAGTACTTTGAGGATGCAGGGGATGATATGGTGTACGCAGACCCAGAGGATTTTGTACCAGAGCCAGTGGATTTTTTGTCTAAGGTGAAGAACCCAGAAGTGAGGGCTTGGGCATTGGAAATCCATTCTCTTTGGAAGAACTTGAGTCGAAAGGTTTCAAATAGCGTTGGAAAACACCCAGAATTGCATACTTTGCTTCCTTTGCCTAATCAAGTTGTCATTCCTGGTTCTCGCTTCAGAGAGGTCTACTATTGGGACTCTTATTGGGTCATTAGGTTGGTTTTTTTGTTCATAATGTTATTCTTTAGTTTGATAGTTGATAGACTTTTAAAGTTTGTAATTACATATCTAATTAATTAGAAGTAAATTAATAGATAATTTTTGAATTATAATTAATTGAAAAATCCTTAACAACTAAACATGTAATCGTGTTTAATAAATAAGAACTTCACACAGGATATTTAAATAGAAACAATCATAATAATGATTTAAGAGAAAAGACCCTAGTCCGGTAATCTACCTAACTATCTAGTATAAAAATCAATGTTTAATTACAAATACCATGACTTAAACTACCATTTAAGATAATACCTCCAAAGTAATCTACTTATAAACCGTTACTTTTCTCACAATCTCTATAAGATAGGTGCGTGGATTTGTATTAACATTCTGATAAACCTGAGTCACACGAGCAATGGAATCGTTCAACCGACACTTGAAAAATTAACACAATAACACAAGTGCAAAATATGTCTTAGAGTAAATTTAATAATGAAAAACTCCAACTAAAACATTCAAGAATAAATCATTTAATTTAAACCATCTAGCAATAATAGTTGAAGCACAAGTTCAATAAAGATAACTTATTTAAAGTTAAATAGTCAAATCAAATCATTATAATCATACACACAATTATTTGACCTAAACATTCAAGAATTTAATCAAAAAGAAACTATATGAACATATAATCACAAGTTCATAAAATAAATAAGCTTATCAATTAACTAAACATAACCACATAATGTTTGATAGATTAATTAAAGAAAACAGCCTAAACTAAATATGATTCAATTTTTATAAAACAATTTCCAGTTAGGTTGTGAGTTGTTTTGATTGAAGAGTTTTTTGAGTCTTTTAGCTAAGAATTTCAATTCTTCATCATCCTTGTCATCCTCATCATTACCATCATTAGTCATGGTAGTTTTGAAAGCGTTGTCTTTGTTCTTTAGAGGTGTTCTGAAACTCATCTCAAAAGTTTGAAGTGAGCAAATAAATTCCTTAATTTTGATTGTCTAAATCCTTGCTTCCATCAATGGCAGTGACATTTGCATGAAAGTGATCTGGTAATGAGCAAAGAATCTTCCGAACCAACCTGAATTCCTTAATTTTTTTTCCAAGATTTGAAGAGGTGTTGAAATATAACATAATTTGTTCATCTTTTTTCATCCTAAGATTTTCAAACCTAGTACCTAGCATGCAAAGTTTTTTTTTCATAACTTGGGTGGTGCCTTCAAGGTTAACCTTTAAAATATCCCAAATAAGCTTAGTAGTATCAACATTAGAGATACAACGGAACTCAACAGCAAACACAACACTAAATATAGCATTAATTCCTTTCTGATTCCATTTAATACTAATTTTATCTTCAGTGATCCATTCGTTCTTAAGTTTAAGTATGCCAATATTATCTTTAGTAACCGTAGATGATTCCTAACCATATATAAAAAAATTCACACACTCTTATTTGTACAACGTAAAAAGGCTCTCATACGAGCTTTCCAATATAGATAGTTAGACCTATCAAAGAAGGGAGCACATGTTGTAGACGAATCCTTCCTTAATGATCCATAACTAGGTCCTAGGAAAATACTAAATATATCTATTGACTCACTCTGATATCAATTGAAAGTTTGTAGTTACAGATCTAATTAACTAGAGAAGGGTGAGTAGGTATTTTTTGAATTATGACGAATAAAAAAATCATAAGCGGTCAGACATGTAATCGTGTGCAATAAATATAAAACGAAAATAAATAAGAACTTGATACGTGATATTTTTTGTGGAAATAACCTAGGTCACAATAATGATCTAAGAAAAAAACTACCGGTCGATCAGATCACCTAACTATTCATTATGAAAATCAATGTTCAATTACAAGGTCAGAACTTAAATTACCCTCCACAATAATGCCCCTAAATAAATTTGCTTATAAGCCGCTACTTCTTTCACAGTCTCCACAAGATAGGTATACAGATCCGTATCAATGTTCCGATAAACTTGAGTCACACGAGTAATCGAACCTGTTCAACCAACACCTGAATAATTAGCACAATAATACAAGTGCAAAATGTGTCCTAGAGTAGATTCAATAACGAAAAAACCCTAGCTAGAAGATTCAAGAATAATTCACTTAATTTAAATCATTTAGCCATCCTAGAATAATAGTTGAAACATAAGTTTAATAAAGATAACTCATTTAAAGTTAAATAATCAAAACAAATAATTATGATCACACTCATAATTATTTGATCAAAGCATTCAAGAAAAGACTATATGAACATATAATGACAAGATCATAAAATAAATAGATTTATCAATCAATTAAATATAACCACACAATGTTTGACAAATTAATTAAAGAAATAAACAAAAAATGATATAGTTTTTGCAAAACAATTTGAGAGATTATAAAAAAAATTAGAAGAATATAATGAATGTGTTTTATTGAAATATGAAGCATTAGGTTCTTTATATAGGAAAGGTGAAATCCTAATGCTAGGTTTAGGACCAATTACCAATCTATCCATAAAATAATTCATAAACCAATAATTAATAGAGACAATTTGGTAAAAGAACATTTTGGTTTGAGTAATCAAATATGTTATAAGTTGAAGCTGTAGTTGCTCGATCGATCCAGTTCAGGTTCGATCGATCGAAATCTTTTTTGATCAATCCAATAACGATTAAAGTAAACCAGAGATCAGATAGATGGAATATAATCAATCTAGTCCTTAATCGATCGATCTATCTCAATTTGAAAATCAATTCGAGAGGGCATAGATCGTACAAGATTGATTCTCGATTGATCTAACCCATTTGATTGATCAATCCAATACTGGATTGATTAATTAAAGTTTATACCAAATATTCCTAAGTGTATAACATGTATTCTAACGTGCATAAGGACGAATATATATCTGAAACATGTTAATTTGAAATTCGAAAGTTTATTCGGCTTTAAATAACGGTCATGAAAATGCACCTAAAAATTAGTTTACATTTAAATGTTTTGTTCATGAATATCGTCAACACTCACATATACTTTATAGTCTTAATAGTCCCTCCTCTGAAAATTAAGTTCTTTTGAAATTGCTTATCCTTTGCTTGGAAGTGTTTTCATAATAACTTATCAAAGCACTTTTGCAAAGAAGTGATTTCAAAATTTTGAGAAGTATTGGTAGTATTTTTAAGATAAATTCAGTAATGATTACTTTTAAGAGTAATTAAGGTTGCATTCTTACTAGAACAATTACTAAAATACAAATCAAAACCACTTTTAATAATTTTAGTTAAAGCCTAAATAATTCTCTTGAAATCACTTATGACAAAACTTCACATCTAGGAACCTTGGGCTTTTGAATGATCATTCTTCTTTTCTTTTATTTGTTTATTTATTTTTTGTCATCCCAGAACAACACCTGAGATGGAGTGTTTATAATGTGTCTGTTATGAGGTTGATTTCTTAGAAATTGTGTTTATGATCGGGGTATATGTGTTGTGCAGGGGCCTGCTAGCAAGTAGAATGTATGATACAGCAAAAGCAATTGTGACTAACCTCATTCTCCTCCTAGAACAATATGGTTATGTTCTTAATGGGGCAAGGGCTTATTACACTAACAGAAGGTAATGCTTGCTTCCCAACTGTTTCTTTTTAAATGATGTTGCTAAAACAATATCAAATTACAATGTGTCATAGTTGGAGATTACTTATAGTGTGCCTATTAGTGTACTCATTCAATTACTTAGCTGTTAGATATATATTTGTATTCAATATAAGTTTGTTACTTCTAAATGTACATGTGTCAAGTAAAGATAGCTAATACTGTTAGTGAGGTGACAATATAAGAACCCACTCTTGTAATTGTTCTCTTATTGAATGAATTTCAGATCCTGAATCTTCTTGATATTTCAAGAGCTCTTCTTCCGCTTTCAACCCCGTCTTGAGGTTTCACGGTAGCAAATGTTTTTAATGCCTTTTTCGGATTGTCTAAATCAAAATTTTGATTTTCTGAAGATATAACAAATTATGAATTTACGGTATATCGTTCATATTATATTCGTTTTTTTCCTGATGGTTATGTACAAACTCTTATCTTCAAAGCTACAGGAGTGATTTAGTACATAGAATTTACATTCCAGTCAGAATGAAATCAATGCTTTGCCATTTAGATCTCACTAAGTCTTTTCTAATTTGGGAAACCATTATAGAACAACAGTTTCTAAAACTTTGTCTTCTGATTCTGTTAATAGAAATTCAATTATACATTCATTAAATTGTCATAATTTGCTTACCTTGCCTTTAAGAATTCTTTTAAAACTTTAAACGCTCAGTGTGAGCTTGGGCCAAATTTTGCAGCCAACCTCCCCTTCTGAGTTCAATGGTTTGTGAAGTATACAAGAAGACTAAAGATTTGGAATTTGCTAAAAGGGCTCTCCTTGTATTGGTAAAAGAATATCAATTTTGGAATTCTGGTATGAATATTTGCAAGACTGTGCTTTGATGCTTAATCAGATACTTTTAGAATTTATATACATCGTTCAAAATAATTTATGTTTGCATATTCTGCTTTGTTTTGTTGTATTGGGTTATTTCTCTTCACCAGTGTCTCTATTTTGTTCTTGTAGGAATACATAAGGTGACAATTCAGACACATGGTTGCAGTCATACTTTAAGTCGATATTATGCAATGTGGAATAAACCCAGGCCTGAATCTACTATCATTGTACGTTTTTTTTATCTTAATTAATCATTAATATCATGTTACTGAAATGAATTGTGGCATAAGTTATCATTTGATTTCCAAAATTTTCTGTTTTCTGCCTTTTGTCTCTTAGGACAAGCAACTTGCCTCCAAAATCTCTAACACTTCTGAGAAGCTGCACTTCTACCGGGAAATGGCTTCAACTGCTGAATCCGGATGGGATTTTAGTTCAAGATGGATGAGGTAACTTTCTATGTAATGGATTGAAAACTGTTCTGTATCACTTCTCTCATCTGAGAAATATTAAATACATAGCATATCAATGAAAAGATAATAATATAATAGATGAAAGCATGCATATATACTTGGACATTGTACATTGTACATTGATATAGCTAGTAAAAAACGTAGTTGTTAGCATTTAGTAAGTGAATTTATCCACGTATTGTTGAACTTTAAATTTATTTAAAGTGAGTATCTCTATGGTTAGTTAACGGCCATGAATACAAGGATATTTATATCTACAATTTTTTATGTTCAGTTTGGACCGAGATTGTTTCAATCACATGGTGGCTAAAAATGCATTCATTTTGTGAGTTGATTACAACATCATGTTTATCACTTCTAACAACTTTTTATTGTCTGATTGTAGGAACGTCCCTGATTTTACGACATTAGCTACAACATCAATTTTACCTGCTGACTTAAATGCATTTATACTCAAGGTATGTCTGGAGATATTGATGGAAGATAAAATAAAGTTCATGAAAAATTATAGTGATGAGACCTCGTGTCTATTACTTCAGATGGAACTTGACATTTTCTACTTGGCAAAAGTAACAGGAGATCATAACATGTCTAAGAGCTTCATGGAGGCTTCTCAAGCAAGGAAAAAAGCAATGGAGTCTGTTTTTTGGTCTCAAGCAATGGAGCAGTGGCTTGATTATTGGCTCGGTGATAATACTTGCAAGGTGCTCTTTTTATTTAAAACAACATTTTACCTGCTATAGTTAAAGAAATTCATTTGCAACTGTTCGAGTGTTCTTCATATTGATGCCTAGGAAGTTCAAACTTGGGAAGCAACGAACCAGAATCAGAAAATATTCGCTTCAAATTTCATTCCTTTGTGGATTGAGTCATTTTATTCAGGTTTATGAACACCAGCCCAAATTCACCAAGATACATATGATCTATATTTATAGATTTGATGTATTGAATTCCATAAAAAAGTCGTGACAATTGAATTACAATTGGACCCTGCTGTTGTATTGGTTCTTTTTACTAAAAAAAAAGGAGCTCAAAAATACTCCATTATTATATTTGTTTATAAGTTAGCATATGCAGAAAATGACGTTATTCTGTTTACTGTAAAGATGATCATTTGGTGGACAAAGTCACGAGAAGTCTGCAGAGTTCGGGTTTGCTTCATGTTGCTGGTATTGCCACATCGTTGACAAATTCAGGACAACAATGGTCAGTTACCAGTTTGACTTTAGAGTACACTTGGGTGGTATAAAGCATGGAATCTGAAAACACATTTTGTGCTTAACAGGGACTTTCCAAATGGTTGGGCTCCTATTCAACACATGATCGTCGAAGGTTTGGCAAGATCTGAAGTAGAAGAAGCAAGATTACTGGCTGAGAGTATTGCTGTTAGATGGATCAAAACAAATTATGTTGCCTATAAGAAAACCGGATCCATGCACGAAAAATATAATGTGGAAAAGTGTGGAGATTCTGGAGGAGGTGGTGAATATGTACCGCAGGTATGATTACTTTAGAACAATCTTGTTACACGATTTTCCCTTTCATCTATGGTAATGCAGCTGCAATTAAGAGTCTATTTGGAATTGTTTCTCCTTTATTTGAGAGTGTTTTTTAATGGATCAAAACACATTCAAGGGTGTTTGACATTCTCTATGAGAAGTGCTTTTAAAAGTTTGAGCACTATTTGTGCTTTTGGGAGAAATAATTTTGAATTTGGATGCATGCTCTCATTATAAAATAATTATTAAAGTGCCATTCAAAATCACTTCTAACATTTTCATCTCAAACTCTTAAAATACTTATCCTAAAACTGTTTTTTTTTTAACCAAACAACTTCTCTTGAAACCAATTCTAATAAAAGCATATTGAAACGGTTCCAAAAATACATATATTAACCAAATTAATTTTTTGCTGATTAATAAATTTGTTTTGGTTCAAGTTGATTTCTTGGATTCAAGATTTACCTACTTGATTTGAATTCATTTTCTGTATGTTGCAATACAGACTGGTTTTGGATGGTCAAATGGGATAGTATTGGCATTCTTGGAGGAATTTGGATGGCCTGGAGACCTAAAGATAGACTGCTGATTTGCTTAGGTACCACATATTGAAATAAATTTATTGAACAATGTAAGCAATTGGGTTCATGTTACTTAGCCTTGCTTTATTGAAGTATTATTATTTGCATTTTGCAATCCATTTTAGAATTCACACTTGTTCTTGTATCCTTCCTATTTTCTGTCATTTTTAGTATTTAATTTATGATGATAATCGATTCTAGATTACAAGAATAAAATTATTCGATTCTAGTAACAGGTAATTGGTGGAATTCAACTTGTATTGCACAACTTGTATTCTAAGATTACTCACTGTGGATAAGACACAGATTGGAAATTATATACTAAAAGCAGAGCACCAAATGAGAGTTTTGATTGCACAATAATGTTCTAAAGCAAGTCGATTTTTTTTTAAATAATAATGTTCTAAAGCAAATGGAGTTAGTTGCTCAAGAAGTGGTGTGATCTTATCAGAATCTTAACTTATGAATAATCAAAAGGTTAGATCTTAATTAATTATCGAAAAACTTCCATAAGCTATTGGATTATACTTAAAATCTAACCAGAACTCATACGTGTCAGTTGATCACTTGGGTAATCATTGCATCACAAAAGATTTAGGCTTTATATAATAGGTAGCTGGTGATCAGTGATAGATACTCAGAAATTATTCTACTCGACTGGTATATTAACTTATGATAAAAGGGCAACCCCAATAAATAAAAATAAGCCTTCTAGCATTTTTGGACCGGTAGCAAGTTTATTTTTTATAATATTCGTGTTCTTTTGGTCATTTATAATACCACCTTAATTTAGTTTTTTAATACCACCTTAATTTTCTTATAGAAATGATGAAAATAATATAGATGTTAACGGAATTAAATAACAGGTAATTTTTTATAAGAAGTTAAATATTGAGATATTTCTGTTACTTATCCAAACTTTTGGGTGATAAAACATGTATAAGTCATGAAAATAATAGTAAAGGGTTATTTGCAAGGAGTATATTCAAAATACACAACTAAGCACCTCCTGCTGATTCCAAGATGTGATACCAATTGAGTTGGTGATCGTCTTAGGGTGAAGTTGCTGTATTTATAAGTCAATTAATAAGCAACTGTTAGTTTATAGGTTAATGACAATTAACAACATTGTTTCATTAAAAAGCCCTTTTATCAAATATTCACAGGGTTTCATATCTGCAAGTGGTGGGATGGTTAATCTCATAAAATCATAAAGCAAACCCTAAATCCAAATTTTTAAAAGAGTAGGGACCCGGCCGGATTTGGGGTTCCCACTGCAAAGAGTGGCAATCATTGAAGAATGGTAGTATTCAAAAATGACACTGTTAAGGTCTGTTTTAATAATCAAAATTAGATATAATATTATGTTTGATTGAATGAGGAAATGAGTAAGTGGAAAGTAGTTACTTGAAATTCCAACCTTTACACATAATATAAGTCATCTTTTTAAGATTTGATCCTCTCTTATTGCTTTCATCTTTGTTAGTCAAATAGAGTTGGCTAACAAAACACCCAGATTTTTATTTGTTATTCTTATTTTTTAGTTATTATTTTAATGATATTTATATTTAAAAAATATATTAATTTAATATTTTTTATTTTATTAATGATTTTTCGTACTAATACATCATATACACTTTAACCATAAGTATTTGTAATATTTTGGTTTATTTTTATTTATAGAACATTAATAACTTTTTTTTCACTATTTTTGAATCTCTGATTACATATTTTAACTTATTTTACCTTCTCATTTTATAATTTTAATGAATTAAAAAGCATTAAAATATTAATTTAAGCACCAAAATGGTGAGAAAAATCAGTCAATGTTTGGCGGATAAAAAGAGACTAAAATATCACAAATATTATTTATTATGAGAGAATTTAAGTATCTAATTTTAGTGATTTTTAATAAGATAAGAAATTATGTCTTTTTTGAATTCCTACTCCCTCTCATATGAGGGGTGTATATATAAGTATCTTTAATTACATAGCGAGGTCTGTATTAACGATATGGTCACAATAAACTAGTTTATAGAATCGAGATCTTCGTTACAAGTACATACAAATAAAGGGTTTTATATACAGGTCGTTCATGGATAACGATCTCGACATCGAGGACATCATATCTGTGCCAAGTCTTGTCATTCTAAATCTCGCTCCTTGAGGATAAGATGCTTTGTAGATTAGGTTGATGTGTTTTTCTGAATTCGTTGGACACAGGTCTTTTGCAGAGCTAGTTTTTATATCCCCGCTTCATCCTAACAAGGTACCTATACATATCAGGTCAGATGTCCGTTATATATTTAATATCAAATATTATTCATTAAAAATAGATTAAAATATCACAAATAT
This sequence comes from Hippophae tibetana, assembly GCA_037013495.1. Classification (NCBI taxonomy): domain Eukaryota; kingdom Viridiplantae; phylum Streptophyta; class Magnoliopsida; order Rosales; family Elaeagnaceae; genus Hippophae; species Hippophae tibetana. The sequence goes on along the minus strand of CM072804.1, from coordinate 2,521,621 downwards.
CCTTCATTAAAAATAAATATGGTGCATAAGTGTAGAAAATTTATATTTAAATTAAAAAAGTTACCAAATTGATATTTTTTAAATGTGTATGTATCCATAAAAATAAATATAAAAAATACTAAAAATAAAATTATATTACTATTAAAATAACAAATCGGTTAAATATTGTATATTATATTATCTGTGGTATCTGCCTAATATCACGTAAAAAATATTTTTTTTATGGTAACTTGAATTCACTTAGCATAATTTAATTATCTATTATTAATAATTGATCTCACTATTTCCACATCCAAATTTTATATTCAATTAACAAATTACTATGTAGTATATATATTAATGTAATTATGAATCTATCAGTGGAGGGTTGTCTCATAAAGTTATAATTTTTTTAATAATTTTATAATTTTACCAAAAATTTAGTTAATTATATTTTTGTAAAATTGCATAAACACACGTTTTAATCCTTGGTAGAGCGTGAACATTTTAACTACAAGGCCAAGCTTATTACTAGCTAATTTGCAAGAAGAGTACTGTACGAGCACTGAGCTAACTTTCTTTCTTTCTCTTCCAGTATCCTTCTGTTATGTCACAATGTAGCTTTCCTTTTACTTGAAAACACACATAACAAACTAATGACACAGCATATTCGACATATAATTACCAATTAAACCGCCGCTAAAAATTTGTTTATGAAGAATATTATTGTTCTTTTGGGAGTGGGGAAAAAATGAAAATGAAAATTAAATAATTGAGGGAAAATATTTTATGTATTAAGTTGAGACAAAGCACAATTTGTTTACCATATATTGATTGGTATCTTTTCATAAATTCTCTCATTTTACATGAATTAAATATAACAAAATAAGGATTTCTATCTATTAAAAAAATGCATATTAGTTGAGATGAATATTATAATTTGTGATGTATTGCTCATAATTGAGGTTAGTAAAAGGTTTTTTTTTTTTTTTATGTAAAAGGTTACTTTCTTTAGAGTCAGCAGAATGGAAGTCTAAAAAGACTCAAAGCAAAAAGAAGATTAATGTCAAGGTGTCAGAATCAGAAGGATAAGGCTTCTTTTTTTTTTTAAAGGCTAACGGGGTTTGTGGAAAAGGATAAAGATTAGTGAGAGGACAAAAAAATTCTGGAGGGTCTCTTACCACAACAAATTACTGATCACATGTATTTATTTACAAAGTGATAATCCAGTATAGAATAGGAGCTCCATGGACTGTCACGAGTATGCAGCTTTCAAACAAATTGTTTGGGTGCTGTTGTAGAATTCATTTTATTTGCCACTTTATTTTTATTTAAAAATATTAATTTTTTTTTATAAAAATAGAATATTTTAGTTATTATTAAATAGTATACTATTATTTTATTAATAATTTTTTTTGATATAATAAAATAAATTTATTATTTTATTTTAACTGTTAAAAATTAAACTTATACAGTACAATATCATTTTATTTTTTGATTAACTCTTACTATAAATTTTATATTTTATAAGATTTTTAAGTATTTTTTGAAAACTTTTCTTCATTATATTTTTTGTAGGTATCGTATATAGATTGAAATTATGAGATCAATGACATTGTAATTGTATGAATAAGTTCTCTTCAATCCATTATCCAGATACATGGTACAACACATTAGAGATGCACCTTTAAACTTATGGTATTAATCTATGAAGATAATAAACATGAGAGAACTATCTATATAGTTCAAATGTTATTTATTTTATAATTTTTTGAATTATATAGTCTTTATTTTAATATTATACTCTGTAATTTTATTCAAATATTATATATGTATATATAGCAAAATGTTCAAACAAATTGTTTGGATGCTGTTGTAGAATTCATTTTATTTGCCACTTTATTTTTATTTAAAAATATTAAAATATTATTTTATAAAAATAGAATATTTTAGTTATTATTAAATAGTATAATATTATTTTATTAATAAATTTAATAGATAAATTTATTATTTTATTTTAAGAGTTAAAAGTTAAACTTATATAGTACAATATAATTTTATTTTTAAGTATTTTTTGAAAACTTTTTTGCATTATATTTTTTGTAAGTATCGTATTTAGATCAAAATTATGAGATCAATGACATCGTAATTATATGGATGAGTTCTCTTCAACCCATTATCCACATAGATGTTAAATACATTAGAGATACATTGTTCAGCTTATGGTATTAATCTATGAAGATAATAGACATGAGAGAACTCTTCTATATAGTTCAAATGTTATTTATTTTATAATTTTTTGAATTATATAGTTTTTATTTTGATATTATAAAGTTTGTAATTTCATTCAAATATTATATCTGTATATATAAAAAAATGTTTAAAAATATAAAATAAAATATAAATTTACAAAAACAATTGACAAAAAATATCATACCGTTTAAAATCAGTTTTAAATTATTAAAATAAAATGATAATTTTATTTTTATTAAATTCATTTTATTATTATGTCATAATTTTTTAATAATAAAATAATATGTATTGTTTAAAAATAAATAGAGTTATTTCTATTAAATTCATTTTATTGTTATGTCATAATTTTTTAATAATAAAATAATATTTATTATTTAAAAATAAATAGAGTGTTTCGTTTTTAAAAAATAATAATTTAAATATCTATTATGAGAATAAAATAATTAAAATATTTTAATAACGTAAATAAAATTACTATCAATATATTTAATTCAAACTATTTGTCCTCCCGAGTCCGAATTTGAAGTTTTAAGTTTACTGTCATCTACTCTGTATACATGAAGAAACATCACCTCCTTTAATTAGCACATCCAATTTCATTATTAGTTTGATTTATAATTTAAACGAGTCAAATTCAAAATTTATAATGGGAATAAATAAATCACTTTATTTTTTAATAACTCGTTCCAAATTATTTTATTTTTAAAACAAAAAAAATTCAATTTAATTTATATTATTATATTTAAATTATAAAAAAATATACACATAAAAATAGATATTATTAAAAATCAACTAATCTATATTTTTATACCGCTACACGGATTTGTATAAAAAATATATTTTTATAAAAAAACTTATAAAAATAAAAAATACTAATTGATTTCTAACCAAAATCTATCGTTTGAATATTTTTTAATTAAAATATAATAATAAATTAAAATAAATTTATTCATTATTAAAATAATAATAATTACAATTATTTATTTATATAAAAAAATTGAATTGTAATTCATTAACCTGAAGGTGTAAACTTTAACGACTTGGCGACTAAGTTTTGAATTGTTACAATTCCCCTTCTTTTATTGTTTGAAACTTTTGATTTGATATTACATGGACCATCGGCTAAGGATATAGCCACACATTTTTTATAGAGTAGATAAAGTATGTGTTTTTCATAACTTATTAACGTCACTTACACAAAAATTACTTACATTTATAAAAAATACACTTCATAAACATAGTAATATATTAATAATAATTAATAACAATAATAAGAGAATAAAATTAACTAAAAACGTTTAAAATTTACATGAAAATTATGTTACATGTGTGAGAGTTAGTAATTGATATTTAATTAACTTTGACTTTTTATTTTAAGGTTATATTGTATTAAAATTTTATAACATATTGAATAGAAAAATTATCGTATATGTATGATCTAATTTAATTGGTCTAGTCAATTTTGAAAAATTAAATAGGTACAACACACACACAACCATGTATATATTTTATTATTTAAGTTTAAAATAAATATTAATAATATTTTAAATGATTATAAAGTAATTCAATACATGTAAAAAATTTCCCATTAAATTATACATTGTATTAAATTGATATATTTTTTAAATAAAATACTACTAAAATATCACTTTAAAAATATAAATTAAAAAAATTAAAAATAAAACTATAATATTATTAAAATAAGAAACCCTTAACAAACCCAAACCATGTTGTGCTTTTGGAAAAAAGATTGAACCATAAAATTTACTCTTAAACATATATTTAAATAAATTTATTTTCCAATATTTGTTTAATTCTTATATAAATTGAATAAGGTAAATTAGTGTTACAATATAAAGCCGATCGGGAGGAATAAGAGCTTCAAACGTATGAAATTTTGTGAATTATTTTCTTTTATAATCTGCCTTTAGGACATTAGTAAAAAGGACCTATCCACTGTTTTCGTCCAAAACCTTCTTTTTACTATTTTAGGATTACATATTCCTTTAGAACTAAATGTAATATATAAACAAGAGTTAAAAAATTTTGTGATTAATAATATATAGTTGGATATGAAATTATAAATTTATATATTTTTATTAAAAATATACATCTATTTATATTCATATGAAACTATAAGTTTATATTTTTATTAAAAATATACATATATTTATACTCATATAAAATTATAAATCTATATTTTTTATGAAAAATATACCTCTATTTACACTCGATTAATATTTAACAAAATTTTCATACATTGAAGCAAACGTGCTCTAACAATACTGCTTACCAAAACATTTTATATCCCACAAATATTTTTTTTGTCTCTCTCTCTTTTTTATTATCTAAAAAGTAAATTATTAAATAGTTTGTTCTAAACGAAAGCTTTCAAAATACTTGACAAACAATGTCTAGCTTCCAATACATAAATTCTAACTAAAAACTAGAGGCCATATTCATGGATTCACAACATCTGTGGTTTTACACATATGTGATTAATTAGGAATGTATTTTTGTTATTTTAATTAAATAAATAATTTGTTAAAAAATAAGGAAAGTAACATTAGAAAACTCATAACCCATCACATTTAATTATGCATGTGATAATATATAATCAATTGGGTGTTCAAACAATTAATTTTTATTTTTATTATGTTTTAATATTTTAATATACAATTTGCTTTTTAAAGAATTAATATGAAGTAACTTAAAACATATATTATTTTTTTAAACAATTTAAACAAGTTTTTTAAAGTAATTTTTTAAGCTTAAACAATTTCAACTTAAAACATATACACTTTTTTTTAAACAATTTTTTAAGCATAAACATTACAATATTGAAAAAAATTAAAAATGAGATTGTTTTGTTTCAATAGCAAGTAGAAACTTGTACAATATTAAAGAAAATAAAATTTGAGGGAAAAAATTGTCCAATGTGCATTTAAGAACACCAAAATGAATAGAAAGATAACTATTAGTACTCGATGGACAAAAACATGTAAATATTTCATAGATATCCTTCACTAAAAGCATGTGTGCTAGTCACATGTGAAAAGTGTAAAACATTGGAACATTTTTTAAAATATAAGTATCAATAAAGTAGCACATGAAAAATATAGATTTAAAAAGAGTACCAAAAATAAAACTATGATACTATTATAATAACAAAGTAAATATTCATCATACTCGAAATAAAATTTTCAAAAAACAATAACTGATATATAGAATTTTCAAACACTAACAATTCTCACAAGTTTTTCTCAATTATATAATTTGTTATACTTTAAAGAGATAAATAATGGATAAGTCTAATAACTATAGCAATTAGAGTACTTATATTTAATAGTTTTTTCTTAATAATTTAGTCCATTAGTTTTTAAAAGAGATATTTTAAATCTATTAGTTCTAAAGTGATGGTTTGATCCACATATTTAAAATTTAATTTTTTAAAAAATATTTTTTTTATAAAAAAAAGTTTTATTATAAATATATGTTGAAGCATTTTTATCAAAATAATAATTTTAAAAAATAGGAAAATGAAGAAAAACATAAAATTAACATTTTGACATGTGTTATCACTTTTTTAAAACTATAATTTAAAATCTCATTAAAAAACCATTACATCTAAATGATATATTCTAAAAAGCTAGCAAACTTTACTAGTCACCTTCCCTCTATTTTAATTTACAAGTAACATTTATCTATGTTGTACTGCTTACCGTTATCAATGCTAGATAATAAATGAATGATAAGTCACTTGAATAGATTAATTTTAATAGATAACAAATGAAAGACAAGTCACTTAAATAGATTAATTTTAATGAAATTATATTTTAAATCTATACTTATCAAATATGGGTATCATAAGTCTCTATCTTTACAAAAAATAATAGTATAATTTTTGTTTGTAAAGTAATTGATTAATACTACCCCAATTGTCCATTATTTTTATAGAAGGGTGACATTACAAGTCTAATACTTTAGGAAATGATTTTTTATAATATAGTGAATTTTTGTTGCTTTACTTAATAAGTAGATAACTAAAATACATTTTTTATTAAAAATAATAATTTTAGACCACCATTTATTTCAAAATTACAATACCAACACTTTTTACCGTCCCATGAGTTTTCTCAATTTTATGATTTTGTTATATTTTAATTTACAAGTAAATTTTATCATATGTTGTGCTAATTACCTGTATCAATACTAGATGATAAATATAATAACTAAACTATAATACTATTTTTGAAAACACAAATTAAATTTAAATATTTTGAAGTAAAAAATATACCATAATATAAATCTATTAAGAGGTTAAGAGTTATAATATAACATATTATAATTTATAACGAAAATTATCTAACATAAAGATAAAAATATAATAAATATTAATATTATTAATGTATAAGTCTTAAAAATTAAAAGAAGCATTTTAAAACATAAAGAATAAGATATAATTTATAATTATAAGCCTCTGAGTATATATAAAATACATACTTATAGAAAAAATGAAAGCCTATTAGATACAACTATTTTAACGTATGTGCTTGTTTCATCAATTTTACTAAACACGTCAAATTGAGTTAGTTTTATAGTTATGATAAAAATAAATAAAAAAATAAGGGAGAAAATACTAAAGGAAAAAAGGTAACTCAAATCCTTTACTTTAATTTAAGTAAAGTTCACTTTAACTCCGTATCTATTATGTTGGATAATATAAGTGTGATTACTTTAGAAAAAAAGTTACAAAAATCTATTTTGTAAAGTAATAAATTTGTGTTATCTTATTTTCAAAGTTGATAAATTAAATAACACAAGTTTCTTACTTTACAAAATAGATTTATACTATCCAATTAATGATAAATTATATGATTTTAATATTTTTTATTTTAAATATTATTATTTTCTATCAAGTAACTAAAAAATATTAAAAAATAAAACTTTAATAAGAATAAAAATAAAATTTAATATAAAATAGTTTAAGAAAAATAAATAATATTGAAAATCAAATAAAAAATTATTTTAATATATATTTTAATTTATGTAAAAATTAAAAAGTAACAAATTATTAAAACAAAATAACAACAATTAACAAATATTAAAAAAAAATTATGAATATTATTTTATTATGATTAAAACTCATGTTTTAATCATGTTTCATCATTTAAAATATAATAATATTTTAATAAAAATTATTAAAATAATATAATTTATCTTTAATTAACTCTTTTTATAAAATTAATAACCATAATGATACCATTTATAATCGAATTAATTAAATATCACAACTAATTTAATATAAGAGATTTTTGTAACATTTTTTTTAAATTAAAATATATGAAATATTGTATAATATCTTATTATCTTTAATTAATATTTTTATATAATATATATTATAATTATTCGTATATAATTAATTAATGTTTATTAAATATGTGATTTTTTTCTATTTAATCACTTCACTTATATTTTATTTATTTCATTATTATTTATATGTTTATTAAATATTATTAACGTATATATATAATTATATATAATATATTATTAAAAAATACATATAACTATATATATTTTTAAAATATTTGACCGAACACTTAACGATATTTCATCCCTATTATTACATGCAAAGGAGAGAGAAACTTTAAAATATACAATGCATGGAACAAAACGACTCCATTCTCGTAGGAGAGAGAGCAAAATTGAGGAAGTCGAGCCATTCAAATACATTAATTTACTCCTCTATGTCCATTTCTAACACCTCGACACTCGTGTCTTCTTTCTCTATTTTGATTTTTAATTAATCGCCGTTCGCACTTTCTCTACCAAATCAACTACAATTTGTTTAATTTAAAAACAATAAAAATATTTCGAGATAATTTAATCAAAATATATAAATATTATATTTTAATATCAAAATATATAAAATAATAACATTTGTACTGTATATTTTCATTCTTACTTATAATAATAGGATATAATTTAATCTTTGAATATTATTAAAATAATTAATTTTATTATTATAAAATTAAAAAATATATTTTTTAATTTAATTATTTTCTTAGCAACTATATAAACTTTCATCTTGTGTATTTAATAGTAGATAATAATGTTGTTTATAAATCGGTTCAGATCAGATCAAATCGAATAAGACAAGATAAAATGGTTTTATAAATCAAACGATTTAGTTCAGTTCGTATTAATTTTTAAATCTGTCGAACCTGACTGGATAGATTTAATAATATATTAAAATTTTCATATTATTTCTCATTAAAGTGTCTAAAAATTGAACTAAACCAAAAATATGATCGAATCGAACGATTTTATAAAACAAACGATCTAATTCAATTTGTATTAATTAAAATCATTTCAAACGGTCCAATCTAATTAATTTTTTTTCCCAAAATCAAACTCGATCATAGTGATTGACACTTCTAGTTAATAATCACCTCATTAAATTTATGATGGTATAAATAATTAAATAATGTCAATTTATTATATAACTTTTTATATACTCATTTATAGATTTAAATTAATGGGTCTGAGTTATTTGATTCTTATAATTATAATTTTATAATTAAAAAGTATGATTAATTAAATTAAAATTTGAAGTTTTTTTAGAATAAAATAAAATATATATATTATTAAAAAAAATAAAAAAAACTAAAATCATCTCCCACTCTCTATATATTATCTTAATTTCTCTCCCATTCTCTTTATTCTTTTCTCGTTTTCATATTTTATTAATGAAAAAAATAGAGGAAAAAAATTAAATAAGAGAGAGAAAAAGAGTGAATAATAGATAGAATAAGAAAAAGTGAACAAGAGATAGGGAGAGATAATAAACGGGAAAAGAGAGAAGGCGAGTGAGAAGTAAATGAATAAAGGAGATAAAAGAAGGAAATAGAGAGAGGAACAGCGTGATTGTGATTTTTTAAATATTTTTTATTAATAAAATATATAAATTTCAATGTATTTTTATAAAAAATTTAATTTTTAAATATTTTAATTAATTAATAATATTTTTAAATTATAGAATTATAATAAATTTGTAAAATTAAATAAGTAATTTTTTATCTTATATTTATTATAAATTTTAATGGATAATATATTATTCAATTAAATTATTCTTAAAATCTCAATTATTCGCATCAAACTCAAACTCTATATTTTAACCTTTCTCTCATCAACACTGACAAATATGTAAGCCTCCCTAAACCCTCTCTCCCCCCTAATTGATTCTACACCCACCAATGATAAAATGTAATCTAATTCATTCACTTTCCGCTTCAAGTCCTCAAGTTGGTTTTACCTTTGACCCCTCTCTCCCTCCCTCCCCCCCCCCTTCTCAACGACTTGAACCTATCAAACCCATCTCAATTCTCAAACCCCGTGCCAATTCCCATATCACTTACTCTTCCGTCTTCCACTCTGTGTTTAATGCAAACTGGCTATAGGCTGCTTACAACGAGGCCTTAATAACGCTAGTTTTTGCCTTTGTCCCTTTGTCCATTGTTTTTTAATCAACGTAGTCAGATCAGTCACGTACTCCTCTCTAGTCACTAAATGTAAGCCCAAGCCTAAACACACAAAATTCAAACAGAGCAAAATGCTTGAAACCGTAAAGTACCTGATCGGTGCGGTCGGTGAGAGTGGCTACGGTTCCAAGTCTACAGCTGAACAGGTTACTGAAAGCTGTTACAATCTTCGTTCCTTTACGGCTATCATCACCGGTAAGCTTGTACATAAAATGATTTAAACCGTCGAATAAAATCGCTTATTTTTATATAACGTCGTTGTTTATGTCCTTATGACGATTACTTAGGTGCTACTTCGGGGATTGGGGCCGAAACGACTCGAGTTTTAGCCAAGCGCGGCGTGAGGCTTGTCCTTCCCTCTCGGAGTCTCAAAGCTGCTGAAGAAACAAAGGCTTGGATCGTTTCTGAGTTTCCAGACTCGGAGATTGTAGTCATGGCTCTTGATCTTAGTTCACTCAGTTCGGTTCGTCACTTTGTCTCTGAATTTGAGTCTCTTCAGTGGCCTCTCAATCTCCTCATGTAATTTTCTTAGTTTTTTCAACTGTTTGTTTGCCAAGAAAACACACGAAATTAACTTATTTTTTAAATGTATTAATCTCAGTAACAACGCCGGAAAGTTCGCGCACAAGCACGCGATTTCCGAAGACGGGATTGAAATGACATTTGCTACTAATTATCTTGGTAAGCATCGGCCAATAAATGAATAGATATTAATTATATTGAGGATTATACCGGAGTTAATTACGGAAGAGTCTGTTTCCGTTGTATCATTCTCAGGCCATTTTCTGTTGACGAAACTTCTGCTGAAAAAGATGACGGACACGGCGAAGATTACTGGCATTCAGGGCCGAATCGTGAATGTTTCATCGAGCATTCACGGTTGGTTTTCCGGTGATACAATCCGATATGTCGGCGAGATAAGCCGAACCAAAAGGTGATTATAAAAGTGAGCTGACTCCGAGATCAAAGCACAAAATCGGGAACTATAACTGAACTGATTCCTAGATCAAAGCACAACTACGATATGTAGTAAGTTTGACCTTTTCAATATATTTTATTTTATTAATTTTGATTAAAACTTGTCTGGTTTTGATCAGGCATTACGATCCAACACGTGCGTATTCGCTCTCGAAACTCGCTAATGTTTTGCATACCAAGGAACTTGCTCGGAAACTCAAGGTTGATTATTAACAAATATGATAATTATATAAAGGGGATTTTGTTTTTTCCTCTTCGTCATCGTTTAGCGTTGTTGCGAATAATTTTCTTTTAAATATTTTTAATTTAGCAAATGGAGGCAAACGTTACCGTGAACTGCGTTCATCCAGGGATTGTAAGAACCAGGCTTACCAGAGAACGTGAAGGCATTATCACAGGTCTTATCTTCAATGAATTAATTTTCAAAATATTCTTTCAATATTGTACTGAATTATGAACCTTAAATGTGTAGATTTGGTGTTCTTTTTAGCTTCCAAGCTTTTAAAAACAATCCCTCAGGTAAATATTACTTTATAATTTCGAGCATTAAAATTTGGCTTATTTTCATAACTAAAATAAAATATTTTTTGTTTTGTTTGCCTGTTATAATATTGTAGGCTGCAGCAACGACGTGTTATGTTGCCACCAATCCTAGGTTGACAAATGTGTCTGGAAAGTACTTCGCGGATTGCAACGAATCCTTGCCGTTGAAAATGGGTTCCAGCATCAGCGAAGCTGCTCGTTTATGGAATGCTTCTGAAATTATGGTCTTCACAGACCCAAAGGCGGTTTTTGATTAGTTTAATTAACTTAGAATAATAATTAGTAGAGACTAGAGATAAATGGAAGCAATACTGGCTAGAAATCATATCTTAGTTTTAAAATGATTTCTTGTATAATTATCTACGAAGTACCCTAATACAAGGGTAGAGCTAGGAAAGAAGGAACATTCCCCTAAAGTATAAGTTTTATATTACTTTCTCTATCTAGTAAAGTGGACAGATAGATATAGTTTTAAACAAGTGTTTTTGTATATATCATTAATGTACAATATATATAAGTGGGTTTTCTTAGTTGGGGTTATAGTTAAAGTTATTTTAAGGAGTATTATTTTGACTTATCATATGTATAATAATACCTAGCAGTACACAAAAATATGCGAATATTGGTGTTGTCATTTGTTGGAATGGCTAGCTAGCATAAGTATATAATGATTTTATGATGATACAATGATTCAATGTATTAATAATTTAACTACTTTTAATTAGTACAAATTGGTTGGATTAGAGATCATGAAGGTGCTTGGAAACCCTACTTCATATTTCTATGTTAGTAGAACACTTCTGATTGATTTGTCTTAATGGGAAACAAATATAAGGTTTGTTTTTCATAATAAAAAAAAACAAAAATAATTAGGAGATGAGCACTAACAAAATGGGGTCGGTAAGTAGTTGCATACGGTGGTTGATTTTTATTTTTTTTGAAAAAAAGGGTAAGTTAAGATGAAACACTACACCAATATTCTTACATAACTTTAGTTACCAAACGAGAGTTAATTGATTACTTATATCTAGTATGAAATTTTGAGAGAAGAATTTAAGTCTTGAAACTAACACCTGAAGTCGCCAATGTCAACAGTATCTTTGTATTGTGATGATGGGTTATGGGACCTACTAACATGCATTCATTGGCCGTGCGTGCCTATGGTATTATATGGTGGCTAGTTTGATGCATGCGTTTAAGGAAAGAAAGTTGGATGGAATTAATGTATACTTCTTTATACACTTTATTATACATTCTATACATATATTTATTCATCTTTCTAGAATAACTTCCACTTCGCTTAATATAAAAAAACATAAGTTAATCTATATAAATATATATTTTTAAAAAGATCGAGTCGACATATGATTCAAAATATATTGTTTAAAAACATATTTTCATAATATTTGTAAAAAAAAAGTTATGTTATGTACATACACTCAATTACAGTTACAAAATGTCTTTCTTTTTAGCAATTTTTTTTAAAAATTGTACACACTCAATAACAAAATGAGTATATAAAAAAATTAATTTTTTTTTTGAGAAAAACTAAAAAAAATCCGTATTATCAACATATATTCCTTTTTTTCTTTTTCCTACCAAACTCATCTCGAAGTATTTGTTTTTATAGGATTAATTTATACACTTTTTGTTATAGCTGCTTTTTTAAAGAATGGGATATACTTGAATTTGTTTAGATGTACCTAGAACTGGCGAGACATTAATAGGCACAGAGGTGGTCAATAACAAGCCCAATGAAGCCCAAACTCTTAAACCCTCTACGTGTCCGACAAGACCCCCAAACTGTATCCGAGTAACCTGCAGCTCCTAAGCACCACCAGAATGGCGATGAACTTTGCCCAGGAAGCTGCCCAAAAGGTCTTAGCTCAAGAAACAATACGCTCTGCAGCCAAACAGTCTCAGCGTTTACTCATCGTCCCCGTCCGTCTCCGCCGAGCCATCAAAAAGTACCTGCGAGGTCTATAATCCACACTCCCTCTCTTTAGTTTGCTTGTATAATTTTTGTATATATTCAACTCAATGTTAACTACTCACGCTTGCATATGGTGTTGGGTTTTTGATAATAGAACAAGAGGAGCCTCATCTAAAGAAGAAGTTGCTAAGATTATCGGAATCATTGAGCGAAATTAAGTATGTGAATCTGCAACTTACATCTGCAACTGCGAAGGAGCTCGTTGAAGACCCTTTGAAGTGTGCAGAGCAATCGAAGCGGTGGAAGATCAAGAGTTCTTATGGCGACATTGGCATTGAGTACGGAAATGACGAGACCGTGGCTTATGTTGCTTCTCGTATGCCCGCCGTGTTCTCTGCCTGTTATAGAGTTCTCAGCGAGGTACGACAGAAATAAAATTTTATCATGTGGGTATCTAGTAGTTGGGGGGGATCTATTATTTTTACTAGAAAATCAGCACCTTGAACTTTGAATTTATGTAATGTCGAATTAAAGTTCAGCATTTACTCTCTTGGCAGCCATTGGGTTCTGGAGGAGCGTGTTCCTTTTCTAAATTTCTGTGTCAACTCTTTTACTTCTATATCATGTCAGGTTCGTAGAAGGTTACCTGGCTTTTCTCCAAGAAGAATTCTGGATTTTGGTGCTGGCACGGGTTCAGCCCTTTGGTGAGGAATTCAGGTCTTTACTTTGAATAGTTATGTAACTTACAAGGGTTCCCCAATAATTCTGTTACTGGTGGAATTTGTAGGGCACTTCGAGAAGTTTGGCCACATTCATTAGAAAAAGCAAATTTAGTAGAACCATCCCAATCAATGCAGCGTGCAGGCCGGAGCCTCATACAAGGTTTTAATTTTATTTTTCCATCTAACCAGCCAAATTTTACTTTTAGACCCTTAGATTGCCTATGGTGCAAAAGATTTCTTGCTATAAATAAGTCATTGATATCTCTGTTGAAGCTCATTAGCTCACTCCTATGTTCTGCATGATTTTAATCAGCTCCTAGTACACACATCTATGATTACTTATTGCTACCTGAATTAATCTTTCTCATTGATATTTAGGCTTCTGTTGTGGTTGTCTTCTCTTACATGGTTATGTATACTTTTGAAGATTGATTATTTCAGATTATTTATAGCTCAACTTCTTGTTTGTGAATTCATGCAGTAATGCTTCTATATGTTGAGACGGTTAGTGACGGATATTTACTTTATGGTGTTTTAGGTCTTAAGAGCTTGCCACTTATACATAGCTATGATAGCATCCAATCGCTCACCAAAAATCTCAGTAAGTCAGAAAGAGAACACGACCTTGTGATTGCTGTAAGTTGATTTATCTATAATCTCTTGCCCTAGTTGGTATTTGAATCAACTTTTCATAAGAATTTTTTTTTCTATCCTTTGAAAGTCTCATCATATATTCCCTGATGCTGATACTAATTAATGTATTATTTGCGGACATATTTGAAGTCTTATGTCCTTGGAGAGATACCATCGCTGAAGGACCGCATCACTGCAGTGCGCCAGCTCTGGGCTCTTACACGGGATGTTCTGGTACATTTTCAGCTTACACCAGTATTCTGTAGAATGTAGATAAATTAAATGTGGTCTCATTTTGTTGGTTAATGTTACGCTGACTTGTAATTGTCATAAATGAATGGATAGGAAAATGGAGAATACTCATGAACATATTAATCCATGTGATTCTTAGTTGCATGTGTTGATTTAACTAACATCAAATATTGTGTACCAGCACCCCTCTAGTAGAGTGGTAAAGGCTTGGTACTTTCTAGGAATAGCCTGTTAGAATCTCCCACTCCAATTATATATTTAAAAAACTAATAAAATATTATGTAGGTTTTGGTTGAACCTGGAACACCACAGGGATCTAATATCATATCTCAGGTGCGGTCGCATATACTATGGATGGAAAAAAGAGTAAGTTAATTGTTTTCAGCTCGTTTTCTTGGAGATAAGATGTTTTAATATGCTTGTTTAATTACTGTGAAAAAATATGATTTTATGTACCATTCGTATAATAATATGCTATTGACATCAGAAAATCCGGAAATCAAAAGGAGAAACCAATGAAGAATCTAAAGACTTGGTTTCTCAAAAGGGCGGTGCTTTTATAGTCGCTCCTGTAAGTACAATAACATATCTCTTCATATATATATATATATATATTCTTTTTTATATATGATACACATGCATGTAAGTGCGTACATATGTCCCTTTGTGCATGTACATGCATGTTTTTGTACTTTACTGGAGCCTAACCTTTGCACTTGCTTTTAGTTTGTATTTCTCAATTGTTATTCATTCAAAACTCTTGATGCAGTGTGCTCATGATGGTGCATGTCCATTAGAGAAAACAGGAAAATATTGTCACTTTGTTCAGCGTTTGGAGAGGACATCTGTTCAGCGTGCATATAAGGTTCTTTTTCGAATCATGACTTTCACTGTTTACCAGTGTTTGGCACAAAATATTTATGTTTCTTTAAAACATAAACAATGTTGGCACAGCTGGAAATGTCAAGCAAAGGTGCCATATAATAATAGGAATTCAAATTTCAAAACTATATTAAACAGAAATATAGAGATTGCCCTGGTGCCTACCTTTTCAAATGCTTTAAACTTTCTTCCATAGTGCAAACATATTTTTTCCCCTATATATCTATCATAGTTGTGAACTTGGATCCTTCAATATTGAGAAGCAAGACTTTTACTTTTTCTTTCCCCTGCAAATTTTCGAGATCAAAATAGTGTGGTTGATAGTTTCTTATCTCATCTGTGACTTTCTGCAGCACTCAAAGGGTGGGCCTTTACGTGGATTTGAAGATGAAAAGTTCTCTTTTGTTGTGTTTAGGAGAGGACAGAGGCCAAGGTGAGTGATATGGACCCCATTTTTAGAGACATTTCGTAGAAGGAAAAGTTGAGTAACGGTTCCACGTCATGATATTTGATTATGATCAGGGAATCTTGGCCTCTTGATGGTGTGAAATTTGAGACTTTGAGGGAACAACATGCTAAAAGAAAACCTGAAGATCTTGAGATTGACTATGGTATGGTTTACATTTCCACTTCTTGTTTCCTTGATAAAATCTCCTGCAGCTTCATGGATAGCATGTTATTTGATTTTTTTTTAATTTCAAATGATGTTTTGGGGATTGGGGGATTTGATCAGGGAAATGCCATACTTTTACCATAGCATTAGGAGGCCACTTGGCATGTGATTTGATTAATTGCTTGCATACATTAATGACATTCTCAATATTACTTCATAGAAATTGAAACAAAATGTTCTCTTGTGCTTGACAGAGGACTTTATTAGGTCCCAACAAGTTGATGTTATTCCATACGAAGAACCAGATCCAGTTAACTATGATTCTGATTTTGTGGAAACTGATGATGTGGAGGAAAATGATGATGAAAAGGAGGGAGAAGAAGGACGAGGAGGAGAAGAATCAGGTCGTGCTGATCTTGGGGGTGGTTGGGGTAGGATCATATTTTCACCCGTTAGGAGAGGCAGGCATGTAACAATGGATGTCTGTCGATCAACCAAACAAGATGGCTCGGAGGGTGAGTTTCAGCGAGTTGTGGTCACACGGAGTAAGAACCCCACCTTACACCATCAAGCTCGAAGATCTTTCTGGGGTGACTTGTGGCCCTTTTGATGTAAATTTTATAAATTGTTGACCTTGTAATTCTATAATAAACTAATTTGTGTATTCAAAAGTTAATTTTTTGTTGATTATTCTTAATATTAAGCCATCTTCTGTTCTTTCTTGGGTGATCAGTTAATACTGTGCTTTGAGAAACCTTAAAATTTGCTAACTGCCAAATATGTGCATGGTTTTTTGTCATTGACTCGCCTTTATTTTTTTTGTTCTTTTCATTTAACCAAGCTATTTATTGTCAATTTAACAATTTGGACAAAGGAAAGAGTAATACCACGAGTTAATTATATTTATGACTTTTTTATAAAAAATAGTAGGATGCTCTCACATTTAATAGGTAAGGAATTATAATGTACTTTTGTTAAAGTTAATAGACTTTAAAACATCAATTTTCTTACATTTTTAAAACCAAAAGATAATTGAGGACAAAGGAAACAAAATCTGAGTGTTCCATATAATACCAAAGTCTTTGCCACTTTATATTCTAGAATGGTGACAAAAGTGTAAGGGAAGTTACTACCGTTATTTGGAGTAGAGATAATATATATATATTATTACATATTGATTGTATTGGTTACAAAATTCCTTTAAGTGGGCAAGAAAAACCTTAAAATACTAACTATCAAATGCTAATTTGTTTTCTGTTAATAAGAAAATTAACACTTTTATCTATGTTTGATTGATCGAAATAGAATCAAAATTAATTAATTCTAATTTTATATTTGATTGGGTTAAAATATGAGAATGAAATAAAATTAATTCTTAAAATAGAAGGAATCAAAATTTTTCTTCTCCCTTAAAGAATCATGTCATTCTCGTCTCAATATTTTTTCAATTTTATCCCAAGTCCATATATAACCCTAAACTCAAAGTCTTAAAATCTAAACTATAAATCATAAATCTCAAATTCTTAAACCATATTTAGAAAAATAATAATTTCAATTCTAAATCTTAACCCATAAATATATCTCTAAATCCTAAATCCTAAACCCAAAATCCAAAATCCAAAATCCAAAATCCCAAATCTCAAATCCCTAAATCCTATTTAAAAAATAATAATTTTAATAATGTATTTTGTTTGATAGAAAAATAATAATTAAATAGTATTATTTAAACTTTATTGAATATAGGGTACTAAAATAATATATAGTATTTTTAATTCTATTTCAATTGCAAACTAAACACTTTAATACTGATTCTTTTTTTATTCTAATAATCAAATCAAACAAAATTGTTTCCTTTTTATTCAATTTCATTTCATTACATTTTGATTCCGATTGCATTTCGTAAACTAAATGCAAGACTAACCTTAGATTGCAATTTAAGTGCATATTTCTTAACGTGGGAGAATAATATGTACGAAGGTAGGCATATATATATAAAGTAGGGCTCGATCTTAGAATGGGTTTAAATTTCAAAGCTGCAAGGAATTAACAATAGAATCCAAAGTCTGATCCTGATCGGCTTATTGAGAAGCTGCTGATATTCCTTAAAAATCATGTCTAGCATATCATTATTATCATCTTTATAATTTGCAGCTGGTATTGAACAAAGATCAAAGCTGCGTTCTTGATTAATAAAGTTACCATAATCATTATTAACATCCTCAAACTGAGGCCAAGACGATAGTAATGATCCCTCTCCAGTACTCATGAGCATCATTATTCCATCATGATCATCATGAGTACTGTTGTTCCTTGTAATTGATGAGGGAGAAACTCTAATAGGCTTTGGCTGATGAATCTTATTAGTGATCATCTTTGTTATTTTTCCAAATTGATCAGCACAACAATTACCATAATCTGATTTCTTCAATTTCTGATAATTATGATTAGCAGTTAATTTGGAAGTAGTGTTATTATTGACATAATTAACAAGTCTTTTGCTAAGATGGGAATTCCAGTAATTCTTAATCTCATTGTCAGTTCGGCCAGGGAGTCTTCCAGCAATTAAAGACCAACGATTTCCAAGTAGAGAATGAAGCCTTAATATTATTTCTTCATCTCTACTTATGTTTCCTCTTTTAATATCCGGTCTCAAGTAATTCACCCATCTTATATATATATATTATTTCACATTAAACATGTTTAGTACATAAAATAACAAATTAATTATTAATATAAAAGTAGTATGTACATACCAGCATTCTTAGGCAAAGTTCTCCATAGGCCTTCACCATGCTTGTCAATATAGTTAACAAGCAATTTGTCTTCTCTAGCTGTCCATGGTCCTCTGCATGTGCAAACCTACCTTTGAACTACATGGTGCTCTGCCCAATTTTTTTTTTCTCCTCTCTCTCTCTTTCTCTCTAATTTTCTTATTGGAACGTATAGCTCTAACACAAGGCGTTAGTATAATTGATACTAATTGTATTCCAAGAGAATAATCAAGAAAAACAAATACTTAATTTCAAATATTCCAAGTCCGTTAAGGGGCCCTTTCGCCAATTATATTATAGGCTAACTCTGGTTATATCTACCAAAACTTTCAAAGTGCGCAAACCCTCAAACTAATAAAATGGATGCTCAAGGGTAATTGAAAGTTTCCACGGATGTATTTAGAATTGATTGTGTTCCATATATGGGTTTAGTAATTGACCCAATAACGTCTTCATTTAAGATCTTTAACTAATTTTATTTATAAAAAATTATTGGCTAAATTTTATGTTTGTATAATCACTCAGAAGTACAAATAAAGGAAATCTGGTATACATATATCACTAAATTTTTATTTATTGGTATATTAAAAAAAGTGATTAATATGTATAAAATTATAAAAAATTAATTAAAGCATTTTTAAATTTTTAATTAATAAATTATTTATGTTACTAATTATCTTAAATAATTAATATTAATTAAAAACATTAAAAATAAAATTTATGAATGGGTAACAAGATAATCATAATGGAGATCTTTTAAAATTCTAATTTTTAGTAAAACCATCACGTCCATTATTTATTATACCAAAGAATAAAAGAATAAAAAAAATAAAAAAATATACGATGGGATGATTAAATAATCAAAACTGATGAGATTTTAGTTTAAATTCTCAGAAAATCATTACATTTGTTATTTATTATTCCACAGAATAATTTTTTATTAAAAACATAAAAATTTAAAAGTAATACCAATCAAATACACAAATAAAAAATTATAAATTATTTTGTGATACATCATTTTTTAAGGGTTAAGAAAGTCAAGTAATAAATATTAAAGATATTATAATAATTTCATAATAAACATGGAAACTTATACATTTAAAATAATTATAAGAAAATTACTAATGATACAATATTATGAATAATGATGATTCACATTATGAGAGAAATACTCATCTTTGAAAAAGTTTATATAAGATAACTTCAAAATAAATTTAGTATCAAATGGAAAATAATATATATTATTAAACTTAAATATTTTTAGAAGAAAAACTTGAAATTTTCAACATTAAATATAGATTAATTTTATTAGTCTAACTCAATTGATTTAACGAGAAGATGAAGAGGGACGTAGAAGGCCTAAGGTCTGTTCTTTTCAATGCTAGATGAATAAATAGAATATTAGAATTTCAAGAGATTTTACAAGCTTAATAAATTGATGCGAATTTATTAGAAAAAAAATTATCGTTTTCAAAAAATTATAAAATAATTTAGATGACTTAAATTAAAAATCAATTAAATAATAATTAAACTAACTTTTAATGTAATGCTCAGTTAAAAATCAACTAAATGTACAATTTGATACCATTTAAATTAAAATTTAACTAATTAAATTAATTTAATGTTAAATATTATGTAATTAAATCCTGGTTAATATTTTTTGGGTGCTATTTTTATTGTAAATTCTAAAGGTATTTTTCTTTTGGTAATTTCCCTTACTTTTTTCTTCTGAATGTTGAGACACCAAAACACTTGTGTTAGTGAACTGGTTGTGGGTGATGATTTTATTTCAAGACTACTTTTTTATTTATCCAAAAAAAAAAAAACAAGAAAACAATGCTCGAACTACTTTGATGTTGTTGCTAATTATCCGAGTCACAAATTTCTTTTACAGGTGGGATTATATTAACGCAAGTTAAACATTGACTTTTTATATTTCCTCATTTACTAAATAATTATTTTTAATTTTATTTGAGTATTAACATAAATAAAAAATAAAAATGTTTAAACTTGAATAATTTAATTATTATTAAAAAAAACTTAGACTAATTTAACCTTCAATAAAACTAGCAAGTAGTCAATTTTAACCCATAATGTTCAATTTGGGAATTAACTAAATTTGTTAAAATTTCCCACCCAAAAGTACACTATCTCAAATGAAATTTGCAACACAATCCACAAATACAAAATCTTTCTGAATATTCATATGGGGCTCTATGAGCAAGCTTCCATATCAAACTTTATCTAATTTTGGACACGCAGTCCTTCAACAATTAAAGAATTATATAACTGACCTGTGTGTATAAGATCCTTATTCTGGACGGCAGTGCAAATAAAATTGAACATCGCTGCTATGCTACTGTAATTCTATGATTGAAATACACACGTAAATTATACTTGTATTTGGACCTCTTCTTATCATCAATGAGAGCATCCCGTATTGTGCAAAGCTATATATATATATCAGCACAAGGTTATTTCGCAGAATTAAAGTTCTTCAACAACGAATTGGCAACCCATAATTGTGGAACGTTCTAATCCTTCCATCCCAGCTAGCAGTAACAACCACCAGACCCCACAGGTGAGGAGAACCAGACATACCTTGGCAAGCATTCCTCAAAAACTTATACTCTGATTTACACATTGTAGGGGACACTTTCATTGAACTCGAGTTTACAAGTGTCTCTTCTGGCCAGGTTGCAGATCCCCTGGTCAAAAACTCGGACAAAAAAGCACGGCTTAGAGAAAAACAATCAGGTGAAGAGAGGGGCATTTTGTGTTCTAAACGTTGGTCGAAATTGTGATACTTCACACTCCCACAAGATGTAGGTGACGGAATGGTATTATCAACTGTGACTTTCAGACCACCCCATGGTATTGCAATTGATGCATTTTGGGACAGGAAACTCTCAGAAGACCATATGTTCTTTGGCCGTGATGAAATCTTGTCCTGGTCAATGTAATTCCAGATGTAAACATTTGAATCCTCATTTGCTGAGAGAACATGTTTTCCATCTACAGTGAACGAAGCGGACATCTGGCTTCCTGAATTACGAAGACCTAATAATGGAAAGGAACGAGACAAAGTAAGCATGAAATAAATATGAATAGACTGTTGAGTCAAAATTCAATATAGCCAGCACCAAAATGATTGAAACACGTCCTTTAAATTTTTACATCACATATAAAAACTGGTAAATAAAACGAGTTCGTAATTTATTGGCACGTACCCCTAAATTTGGAGATCACAGTAACCCCATTAAGTATCCGTACAAGCGAATCAGCTGAAGTGACCATGACTTTGCTCGGATCAGCTGGAGAGAACTGAAGACTCAATAAATCAGCGTAAATATTAAAGAAAAAGAACAAAAGAGAACATAATAATAAAAAATAGGGAAAAATAGCGTGAGAGTACTTTTGATTCTGTGAAAGACGTTTTAGTTTATAAAATGTATTATTTAGTCCATTTTTTTATTATGAAAAATAACTACTTATGGATTTTTGACAAAGAATTTTAATAAAAAAATACCAAATGTCTTTCGTTAACATCTTTTTTTTTTTTTTTAAGTAAAAGGATTAAAAATCACCTATTGTAACCCAAGGAACTAAATGATATTTTTTGACCGCTCTTCACCCTAAAAAAATAATGAACTACCTGAAAACCAGTTATCCTATTCCCTGGTGACTTCTTTTTTGCTTGCAAGCAAACTTGAGCATCCTTTTGCAGATGATAATCTGAAAACATGATAGGCAGAGCATAAGAACCAGAAAGAAGAAATTAAGTAATAAATTAATTGATTATAAAAAATCTACTTCACTTTATGAAATTATAAATATATATGAATATTTGAGAGAAGATTCAGCAAATCAAATAAAGACAGAGATTAAAAAAGTCCCAAAAGAAAGATGTTCAATAACCTCACGTACTTACCGAAACTGATATGTAACTAAATCATTCCATTTGTTCAGATGACTGTATAATTGGTCACCAAACCACTTTATTGTTCCAACAACAAAACTAACACGCAAAAATTTGGGCATGCATTATGTTTCAATAGCAATAAAAGTGGTAAGAATCTTCCAAGTTGTTAGTTTATTAATCGTATCCCAATTTCATCTTAACCATTTGCACATGCTTAAATTCTCTTTTTTATATCAAACGATACCAAAAAACATTTTGGTATCATTTGAACCTGTCATTTGAAATGTAAAGGGATGAGTCTTACTGCCAAACATATGCTTACTTTCTTAAAAATACTTTTAAGTGAAATGTTAACTCATGTTCGTGCAAGGATGCTTAACAAATAGAGCAGGAATTTATCAATCATACCCTTTAAGATTTTGCCTTTCTTCAAGGATACTCCTAACGTTTATAAAAATGTCTCTAATGCCACCTTAGACTATTAATCAATGATATCCCTCCATATTATCAGACGTTAATAAAATATTTAGAAAAAATTGCTATTCAAGCTGGAATATGAGTTGAAATAGTGGACATGGCTTGAAATTTGATTGCAGAAGAGACATTGGGTCTCTCTTTTGGCTTAATTTCAACTATCATGACTTGGGATTATGGCATACAATCTTGGATGGCAAACCATAAGAGATCCCTCTCAGATGACCTCTAGGTCAATAAGAGGCCAGCTTGGACATGGTTTACTTTCATCTCTCAAGTATACATTTAAGATTGATAGAAGAAATTCACTAGTGAGGCCAACTCTCCAAATCGAACAACAAACACATAACCCATGACAACACAAAACAAACAACTCAAAAATAGATCTTAGTAAATCTAAAATCAAGAGACAAAGGAAAATCCTACACAGAGGATAACAAACTCATTCATAGAAAAAAAAAGCTTAAAACCTAAAACAACTAAAGATGAAAAGAGATTCAATGGAGGATATGGGAGAAAAGAAGATGGAGGCAGTGGAGAGAAAAAGGATGAAAAACCTAGTTGAAAAACGACTTTTCTCTCTCTATTCTTCAAAATCAACCTTCTACTAACTCCATTAAACGATGAAGGTATCTGTGACATTTTACAGACATTGGAGGTATCCTTTTAGGAAGAAAAAAACCTCAGGGGTATCATTGATAATTTTCCTATATATAGCATAAAGGTTTGGTTTTAGCCAATTTATACATACCTAAAATATTATAAAAATGGCAGTTGCCAGTCATGGAACCTACAACTGCACCCTGCAAATTTCAAAGCAAAGAAATGGTAGGTGAATTTTTTTTTTATAAGGATTGCACTCAAATAACCACACAAAGAAACACCAGACCTTTGCATCAGGGCGATATAAAACAGAAGTTACTATCTCTTGGATATCTATGTAATCAATAACCTTGCAGTGAAGAACTTCCCAGATGCGAACTTTACCATCTATTGAACCACTTATGAAATATTTATCCTCCAGAGGGTTGAAATCAACACAAGTCACTGCAACAAACATAATTAGATAATGAATGTGAAACTAAAAACGTTAAGAAGGATTCATATGCCATGAAGGCGATAACAACTGATGTTCACCAAATCACCCGTGGAATCCATAACAAACAGCAATGCTCACCATAATTATTATGACAAAATACTCTAAGGCATCTGTTGTATCCCACTTGCCACAAACGAACTGTCTTATCTACTGAGCATGAGAGCAAAAACTGCAGTGCAATCAAAGAAGACAAGAATAAGAATTACTTTCTCGAAGTTCAGTATTCAACAAAATTGTATGGCTCGAGCAATTAGAAGGATTACAAATTGTGCTCCTAACCAGGATGAAATAGCCAACAATAATCAATTGCTTTTAATTACACTAACCCCATTATTCGACCATGAGAGATCCAAGACTTCCCCACTGTGTCCCCGGAATTCATGCAGAGGAGTCTCTAATAAGTGGAACATCTTTGGAGGAAATATGACACATGCTGAATCTGATGATTTCAATCTCTTTGCCTTGCCATTTTTCTCACCGTTCAGGCAAAGAGGATCAACCCTGGAAAGGGGGTTCATAGTGAAATTTACATAAGAAGGGTCACTGGAAATGTCCAATTTGTCTAATCTCTCATCTTCAATCACCTTCCAGATGCGAACAATGCCATCTTCACCAGCAGTTGCCAAGTACCTTCCATCAAGGCTGAACTTCATTTTCAAAATTGAGCCCTCATGTGCTTGCAATTCTTGTCCAATATAAAGGGAAGATAGTTCCTTCGTCCGCTTTTTGCAAGGATAAACCTGGACTCTTTGCATATCCTTCCCCAATGTTGATTTAAAATCAATAGGGTTCAAAGCAGAATCCCCATATCTATCAACAATGCACATTCCAATACCTAATTTTCTTAACCAACCTACCTTCACTTTCTTCTTTGAATCGACAAAACATCTGGAATTCTCAACCTTTGTCTGCATCAATGGCCGAACTAAAGATCTGCTGTTTTTTTGCACTCCATGTAATTCAGCAAGAATTCTACCTCTGCTCGGTTCATCTCTCACGAACTTCCTCTCATTATTTAATCTTCTGACTTCAGACACATAGTTGTCCTCCAAAGCACGATTACCCTGTGACTCTGGAATTTCAATTGGGATAGAAGACGAGCTAGATTGACTTGACCAAGTCCCATCTTCGGAACTCGAAGTTCTCAACACAGCTCCACTATTTTCTGTAACTCTATCAATACCCATTTCGATTTCATACGATAATACATCACCTGATTCCTTCCTCAAATATAAATCTTGTTCCAACTCCATACCCATCCATTTCAGGAAATTGTGGCGGCGCTCCTCTACACTACCAGGGTTCTGAGTCCAAACATCATAAATCAATCTACCAGAAAGACTTGAACTACTGTCCTCGGAACAATCTGATACAGAAGAAAGTTCCTCAAGGGTATCATAAAATTGATCATCTTGCTCTTTATTGCAATATTCTATCTTTTTCATTTTTTTCAATTCCGCGTTAAGCCCATGAGATCCTGACCAAACAATAGTTAGAGAAAGAAAATTGAAACTTGATTATAATTAGACTAACAATCTGGTATCATACAAGGTTCCTCTTATTTAGGGATGATAACTCTAAATATAAAATTGTTCACTCTTGAACAGTCAAAAAGATTTTACAAGGAAAAATTGCTCAGTACTTCAAAATAATCAAGAATTTTGGTCCCAATATCACGAGAAAGACACATGACAACAAGAAAAAATCAATAAAAACAGAAAGTCGAGGGTTTTCTTCACCTGGGTTACCATAAACTTTTGGTCAAACCCATAAATTTGTTTTGCCGCATAGGGATTTCAACTTTCACAATCGTCCCTCTCATCCACAGGACAGGAGCTTCCCAGTAAGGTTGGCAAAGAATACAACAAAATTGCAACGTTTATTAACGAAATATAAAATAAAACAAACAAAAAGGTAAAAATTTCCTCGGTAAATGCATTTTTCGTACGAAGAAGAAGCTAGCGAGCGATAGGAAGTGGGCTTTCGTTGAGTTTGTATTTTTTTCAAAAAAAAAAAAAAACATCAATAATTCATGTTACTGATAATTATAATTAAAAAATAAATTTTATTATTTTAATTAATAATTACATATAATATTAATTAATATATAATAATAATTTAATATATAAAGAAAGGGTAATTTTATATGATATTATTGAGTCATCAAAATCATTTAAATGGATAAAATTGTAATTATTGATTATATTTAAATAAAATATAAAAATTATTAGATTTATTATACATAAATAATATTAAATAATATAATCATACTTTAAAGTGTTTTTTAAATTAAGGAAAAGAAAAGAAAGAAAGTGTTTTTTGGTCTTTTCGAAAGTGAGTATGTGTTCCTCCTTCCCGTAATTAGTTGTATAGATGGTACTTGGTTCGGTTTGGCTCGCTGCTTAACTTTATTGGACGTATTTGTACTCTTTTAAGTTGCGACGACGATAAGAGAAAGTTTATATTGTTAGAATATATATATACATCAAATTTTTAAAACTTAAAAATACATGTAATTTTATATTATATTAAACATTTATATTTTTATATTATACATAAAAACACGTGCATTGTGAATCTATGCTATAAAAAATATACATAATACTATATTTTTGAATATACATTAGATATATATTTTTACTTTATAAAAAAAATCATATATTCATTACATGAGGTGTTAAAAATGAAACTTTAGAATGTTTATTGATAACAATTTTTTAAATAAATTAAAATATTTTTATTTTATTTACATATTAATATTATCACTTATTATTATTTTTAATCTTTTTTTATTTAAAAGTAAACAAATTAATTCTAATTTTATTTTATTATAATTTTATAGATTTTATTTTCAATTGTCTTTCTTATTTGATTTCACCGCATAAATAAATACAATAATAATTTTTAAAAGAACGAAAACAATAACTTTGAATTTAATTTCTGCTGGGTTAAGTTTTTATTAGGTAAAATAAAGTGTGCTTGTGACGTGTCTAAAAAATCAAAAGACAAGCATGTTGTTGGAATATATCCGATATTATCGAGATATTATTTATTTATTTATTTAAAACGCTTTTATTTGTTTGCTTGTTTCATAAGCAAAGCAGTGCCCTTAATTAGAACGTTGAAGAAGTTGGAGCAAAATAAAAAAGAGGAAAAGTCGTGGGAGAAGTATGGGCTGCTTTTAAGTTCGAACTTCTAATCTTGGGGCAGTCCTTTATTCTTGTTATATTATTACGTTATTATTTTCATATTTATTATTTTTTAAAGTTTTTAAGTAATTATTAAAAATATTTATTTGATAAAAATAATTTTTATATATAAAATAATTTAATTATTTTATATATTTATTAATTTTTTTTCAATTGTTTTATTTCTTTTATTCTCTCTTATTTTTCTTACATTTTTATTTATGTAAAAAAGTACAATTTTCATATAATTTAATTTAAATTTATGTATTTTATTTATTTTATTATTATATTTGTAGTAATTTTAAATATATGTTAATTTTAATTGTTTTAATTATTCTATGTTTTATATTTTTAAATATTTTTAGTCATTCTTTTAACTCAAGTTTTTGCGATTAAAAAACATCAATTTTTAAAAAATTAAATAATATATCTAATTTATGAAAATAAAATTATTAAAATGTAATGTTAAATATTTATTTACATAAATTTATTCTTTTACAAGTTTGATATTAATATACCTATTATTTATAGTTAATAATAAAATATATAAAAATAAGATATTATATTTAAAAAAAATTATTAATTTATTAATAATTTCTGTAATGTTTAGATACAATCAAAAAATTTAACAACAATAAATATTAAAATATATGATAATAAAATAACATGGGATCTTAATCTATTAATAGCAAACACACCTTAGGATCTTAATCTATTAATAACAAACACACACCAAAGGATCTTAAGCCATTAATAACAAACAAATGCACATGGACAGGCACAAAACCTCAGAGTCATTAATAATATAATATCAAATACATTTATTACGCAGAATTAATATTAAAGCCGAAGATTGGAATCCATCGTATAAATTTGGTGGGCCTTAAGCCGAGTACTTTTCAGCTATTTGTCTTGAATTTGTCAGGTTAAATATCATCGGAAATAGGGATGAAATTTGAGGGATGGGATAGGTCATAGCGTCATAGTCAATCCTATCTTCAGGGAAAATTAGTATTTATTATTGATTTAAAACAAGATATGATTTAAATAAAGATAAAATTTTCATTTAATACTGTTAAATTCATCATTTATCTTGTACTATATTTTTTCTAATAAAAAATAATTAAATTTTTTGTACAAAATAATAAAAAATTAAACTGCTTGGCACAACTAAAGAATATTGAGTGATTTTTTTCCTTTTATTTGATTTATATAGGTATAGGCTGTAGTAGTTACATTTCTAATGCTTACCCAAAAAATGAAACGAAACAAAACAAAAAAAAAAGTAGCATTTTTTATGCTTATTCTTATATGGTCTATTTACATATGCGCATCGATTACTCAAATCATTCATTTGCCACAATGTCAAGCAATTGATCCATGTAAATATGTGGGCAGTTCGTTTCCATTCTAAGCAGATTTCAAACTTTGAAAGTTTAATCAAACTCCTTAGTAGTTGACGTAATGATCTCTTTTATGAAAAAAAATTAAAAAAAAATGAAGAAGAAGAAGAAGTAACGATCTGGAAACAAGAAAGAAAATGACGAATTAGATTGCAGAAAAGGGTATGTTGGTCTGTGAAACAATTGTGGATAAAATACTAATGGATCTGGACTTGACATATATATATATATATAAGGCCCAAAATTTAACAGCCAGAAGTTACGCTCTTTTGTTCTGTTGTTCGAAGTACTGCTACAGTGTTAGCAATATATAATTATACAAATTGTCATAAAACAACATATTGGATATATAATTATTAATTAAAATAGTATTATTTATTTATTTTAATCAATAATTATCTATTATTTATTTATTTTAGACAAGTCATGCATGTAATGTCTATTTAACAACCACTCTCCCAAATTTTGAGGTCCCAAATGCTTAAGAGGCCCTGTGGTCCAATTTCAGTTGCCGTTACGTGCTCAAATTGGGGACAGCTTAAGACTTAAGAGTTACGGGGCTTCAAACTTTTCAAGAGTTTTGTGCTTAGTGAGGTAGTGAGGCCCTCTTCTCACGCACCAACCAATATTACTAATTTCAAATGCTAGAATCCTACAGTTGACTAGTTTAGTTTAGGACCAAAGTGGGCCTTTGGCTCCTCTGATTGGGTTACACACAGTCCACATGGTTTGGTGCAACGTCACCTCAAGAGAATTTGGATCGGTGATTCCCCTCTCTCACGATTCAATAGTCATAACAGTCTTTCACTAAATTTTATTTATAGAAAATGAAATATTTTCATTAATAATTTTAGTGGGATTTAAAAAAAAAATAATGGTACAACAAATTAAATAATATTTAAAAAAAATTAACTAATTAATCCCTTTTGTTTTATTTACAAGTTTACAACTGGGCCAACAATTAAATGCTTATTTGGTTCAATAAAATGCAGTGTTTTCTCATGAAATTGAAGCTATTCGTGAGCCAACAATACCAAAGTTGATTCAAGAGCTCCATTATGCATGCAATTAGCCAAATGCGTGTAATTCGGATTCCATCCCGTCCAAGAAGAAAGGCCATGTAATTGTTTCCAAGCATTAATAGAATATAATTCACATGATACCCTTTGACCTAAGGATATCTTCAATGAGATCGTTGGTTTTTGGTTTAAATTTAATTATATATATATTCTTCGTTATCATGTAAATTATAATAGAGTAAATATACTATTTAATAGTATTATATATAAATTTTTTATTAAATAACTGACATACAGTGAAATGTAAGTCTCACGGGTAGTCCTTGATAAAAATAATATATTATAAAAATTATGAATTTCTTCGCCAGTTATATTAACTTTTGAAATTGATTCAATAATAATTAATGGATATTGGTATCTAATATAAAATGGGAAATTTATTTTGGTATAATTTTAGTTCATGACTTGAGATTTTAATTAGACATGATTATTTTAAGTGTGATGAATTAAAATTGTGTTTATTTATAAAAAATTAATTATTGTTTTCTGGAAAGTAATAATAACCTGTAAAGTGTAGAAGAAAAATAGTTATTAAAATGTTAAAATTGTGATTTAAAATCGAATATATATTAATATTATTTTTTATATGCATATAATTTAATAGAAAAATATAATTTTAATATTAAAACAAATAATATTTTGAATAATTAGGATGAGTTTTATTTATTCTTATATTTTTTTTACTTAAAAATATGTATTAAATAATTAAAAGATAAAAATTAATATTAATACTTTAAATAATATATAATACAATAGTTAATATGTATATAAAGTAATACAAAATGACCACTTATCGTCCTAAAAATTGTATAAAGCGATCAGTTACCATTCTACAATTAAACGTCTTAAAAGAGTCAAATAAAAAAAAACAAATAGGAAAAGCATTGGTCATCCTATAAAAAAATAAAATGCTTCAGTGGCCTTTTTATAAAAAAACAAATAAGATTCTTACTAACCATCATATAAGGCTATAAGCTCAACATATAAGATGGTATATGACCATCATATTTTATTTTCGCAACCATTTGATAAGAAACATATATTGCGGTTAGTCACCGTACTATATGCATATCTATATATATATATATATATATTTAAATATAGAATGTCTTATAACCGTCTTATTCTTTTTAATATTAAATATTAAACATTTTGTTACATTCTTAATATTTGTATAAATAAAAGCTTACGCCACAAAATTTAGAACTAAATATTAATATATTAATAAAAAATATATACGTACACTGCACAAACTATATATATAGTTATACCATTAAAGTTCTCAAGTTCTCAAGGTTACACATACTAAGAACATGCTATAAATACCTATATTATTGTGGTGGGTGTAGCTTGGTGTCTCCCACAGTTACCAACTTACCATCTAAGTATAATTAATATTATTTATATTATTCTATAGATGAAATAATCTATTAGCAAAAATAGCCTAAATTAATTGTTTTTTAAATCCAAGTATAATTTTTTGGTGCTACGAGGGGTGAAGAACCAAACTATGATTTTTCATGGGTACCAATATTTTAGCAAAAAGTTTGAATATTTAACATTTTAAAGAGTTATGATTCAATGATATAAAATTTATTTGAATATGTTTAATGTCTAAGATTTATAGATAATAATATAATATAATTATATAAAAAAGTATCATTTGTTATATATATAATCTACTTATTATTTACAGTAAAAAAAAAAGTTTTATTTTTAACACATCTTTAATATATATATATATATATATATATTTACAATGTATGATAATATATTTTATGCTATTTATCCGAGCTCATGTGTTATAGGGTCAGTATCGACTTCTTAAATATATATTGTTAATATTTCTTTTTCTTTTCAAACTTCTTTCCTTTAATTATCTTCCATCACTTTTAATATGCACTGACCATAAGCAAATGAACAATATTATATATCATAAAAAAATATTATAAATATAATTAATTTATCAAAAAATTAATTATATGGTTCTATGGACTTTCCTTTTAAAAAGAAAAGGAAAACAAAGCCGACAATAAGGAATCGGTGTATTACGTGACATTGCAATTAATTTCATTCCATATTTAGCAAAAAAAAAAAGAAAAAAAAATTCAATCCACGTAAAAGAAATTATTATTAAGAAGAAGTTTGATGTATTATATTAATAAGGTTAATATAATTATATTTTATTATATTACGTTATAATTATTTCATATAATATTTAACGATAATTTGTATAACATATTCTCATAAAATATTAATAAATCATTTATATTTATAATAATGTTTAATTTATTTTATATTTTTTATTTATCAAAGTAATTTTATTATAAAATCTTATTTAAATCATTATTTAATTTATTTTTATATATTATTTATATTTTAAAATAATAAAAAAATATTTTTAATTAAGATGAAAGAAAAGTAAGACATATTTTAAAAATTAATTTTAGACAAACAAAATAAAGTATTAAGTGTGATTTAAATTTAACATATAATTTTTATTTAATATAAGAGATATCATTTCAAAACTAATTATGTAAATATATAAAAATTATATAATAAAATTTTTTATTATTACATGACAAAAATGTTCTAAATAGACATTTTACATATTACATGTTTATGGTAACTTTAGCACCTAAATTTTAATCATATTGCAATTTTTTTTATTAACTAATTTTTGTGTTCAATTACTTTATATTATTAAGACATTTTAATTAAGTAATTTTTATATAAAACATATAAATCCCTAGAATTTTTAAATTAGGACACACAATTTTCTTATTTTCCCTCCTCCCTATTTTTTATCAGATTTCAATTCTAACTCAGTAAGCAAATAATCCAACAGAAGTGCCGTCTGAGACAAATAAATAAACAAAACTATTGTTGGGAAGAATACAAAATTAAAAACTGCAAAACTCATTAAAAAATAATTGACAATTTTTTGTATTAATTCATATCTCAAAATATTATATTATTTTTATTATTATAAATTTTAAGATATAATTTTAAATAATTTTTTAACATTTTTTATCCAACTTAAATGCATACATGATATAATCGTTTTCTGAAACAACTTTTTGACATAATTTAATTATCGTATATTAAGATAACCTAATCATTTTATATCTATACTTTGTGTTTAATCATATATTAGTTAATGTATAAAATAAATAACTTGATACATATTAAATTACTCATTAATAAATTCACCCTCCAGCTCTCCCGATGATGTTTTCTGAAAAGCTCTCCTGGTGATGTCATTTGATTGGCTTCTTGACGCGGACCACATGTGCTTTAGTGCGTAGGGGTAGAACATCACCCACTCTTTGCTTTATGTTTTGAAACTTGAAAGTGGAGTTAACACCAAATTTTTTAGATTTTTAATTCTAATATGATTCCATAATATAATTAATTTAAATTAAAATATATCAATTTTTTTATCTAATAAATATATATTGATTTTAAAATTATTATCATATCTAAAATCACATATACAATTTAAAATTTAAAATTTATATTTTTTAATAAATCTGTATAATTATTAAATTATTATCAATATTTATATTTATTTTTAAATAAAAATATTAATTTAATATAATTATGTTATGTATATTATTTAAATATAATATAATATAAAATAAAATATATATTTATTTATAATTTAATAATAATTCGATTCGAATCAAAATCAAAATCGAATATAATAAATTATAAATCTATCAATTCGAATCCAAATCCAAAGAATCGAATTATTTGATGAATCTTCACTTAAAAGTATATATATACCTTGGATTAAAACTAATAAAACAATATGTTATAAAATAAATATTCAAATTCAAATTATATATTAGATAAAATAATTAGATTTTTTTAATTTATTATTATGTAATACATAATTTATTGTTATACAACATATAGTTATAAATAGATTTTTTTTACATCAAGTTGTCACGATTTATGGGAATGAAACAAACTTACATTGAATATAGGAGAATTTTTTTGGTATTTAAGAATATGTATTCTATTAGAGGGACGCAAGAACAAAATAAAAATAGAAAACTAAGAAGGGAGTGTGGTTGGTAGTTTATGAATAAGTTTCTCATCAGTAGTATTCATTTAAAAGGTTTATAAATATTTAAAAAAAATCCTGTTAAATATATGTTTTTAAAACATCGTGATTTATGTGAGTAGTGAAATTTATTTGCAATATTTGATTTTCGCTATAAAATCACAATTCTATGGAGAACATGCTTTGAAAGATTTTGTTGGGACCACTAAATCCTATGTTTTGAATATCACTCTATTTCCCTCCCTTCATTTTCAATAGGTCAATTCCAGTTATTCTTTTTTCTCTTTAGATTATTCAACGCTAAAATTTAAATGTAATGATTTATAAAATATATTAAAAACTCTTTTAAAGACATATTTTAATCGTAAATATAAATAAAATAATAGATAATTTATTTTTAAACAAAAAAAAACAAAATACATACAAGCATTGAAAAAAAAACAGACAATAACACTAAAAAACACCACTTAAATTGGTTGTAGTTAGTAATGGGTACGGGACGGACGGGAACGGTTTTTGATATAATCGTTCTCGAACCAAATTAAAAAACCTATACCCGAAATCGTCCGAAAATCATTACGATTTGAGGACGATTTTTTACCCGCGGGTAACGGTTCGGAACGGTTATGAAAAAATCTCCGAAAAAACCCCAAAATATATATATAATTTAATTTATTAAATATAATTAATTTCGGGTACGAACGGGTATGGTTTTTAGTATAACCGTAACCGTTGTTTCATATTCAGTTTTTATCCAAAACTGTCACCGTTTCCGAAATTTACCGATTAAAAACCAAACTGTCGGTTCAGATAATTGAACCCATGGTTTTTTTGCCCATCCCTAATTGTAGTAACCTTATTATCAGTCAAAAATAACGAAACTTATCAACACTAGAAGCAAACAACCTCATAGAGACACCGTTGAGGAGCTAAATCAAAGTTAGCATAACAGACTAATATCGAGGAGCGAGCCAACACCACCTGGACAACCCACCGCTAAGAAAGCCCATTGTGAAGGACCACAAAATGTGTGGTGGTTGAATAGGTAGAGAAATAGAGCAAGGTATACGAGACAAAACAAGATATATCGAAACTAAAAATTAAAGATAACAATAGAGTCGAGAAATAGGAAACAATGAAGGAAACTGATTGAAGAGGAGTAAGAGGGTGAAAACACGATGTGATGGAGGCGAGGAGTGACGATGGGTCTAAAACCCTAAAAATGAGAGAGGGGAATTGACTCTCAAAATAACAATAGGGTTAATTACCCTCTATTTTAATAAATCTAAATCTTTTAAAACTAAAATATTCGCATATTTTTAATATATTTTTTAATTTTTTTTTAAAAAATTTTAAATCTCATCATATTCATAATTATTCATTTCTTCTTATATATATTATAAACGATGTTATTTTACAATTTATCATAATTTGTTTAAAATAAATAAGAAAGTTTAAGAATTTTTTTCCCTACAATATATAATATTTTTTTATTTTTTTTACCAATTTAAAATATGTGATGCACCATATCAAATAATATTTTAGTTTTAGAAAAAAATTAAAAATTAAAATAATTTTGATTTGGTAATAGATATCTATTAATATACTAATTAATGACTAATTTAATTTATTTAATTTATGGATCAAAACATATTAAATCAATTGAATCTTTTGATTCTTAACCTATATTATGTGCCACATAATATATTGATATATAATAAGCTGTTATAAATAATTTTTTTATGTGATATGATGAAGCCTGTCATTTTAGGACATAGTGATTAATGTTACACAAGATCATTAGTAAAATTTGTAATTATATTTAAATTTTGCACAGGTCAATGTCTTAGACTCTTGGTCATAGTATCTATGTCTATAATCATACTTGTATTAATACAAAAAAAAAATGATATCCATATGTATGTTTTTGTGCTATATAGGAATATCTCAAATATTATTCTAACCGCCACTACTATAAAAAGAGGCATTAAAGTCGGTTAAAAACCGACTTTAAATTAAATGACTTAAAATTTAAAGTCGGTTCACGCGATGAACCGACTTTAATTTTTTTTTAATTTACTCATTTTCTATTATACTTAAATAAAAACCTATATTCGAGCAGAAAAAAAAAACCAAAATCAGTTTGCAAATAGTTTAAGTAATACAAATAATTGAAAAATTAAATATTAATTAATAGTAGAAAAAATATCACGGTGTATTCTTCTCTTGATGTTTATAATACAAACCTACATTATATAATATAGAAATTTATACACATAATAATAGAAAAATATGAATAATAAAAATACTTAGGAGAGTAAAATGAAGTGACAAAATGAAAAAAAATGAAAAAAAAATGGTGTTTTGTAAGTAAGAAATGGGTGTAAATGTTTTGAGTATTTCGCTTTTAAAAATAGGGGATCTAAAAGATTAGTTAGACAGTAAGAAAACCCACTAACCGGTGCTGAAAATGGTGGTCGTAGGTGGCCAAAAAATGAGAAAGAGTAGAGGATAAGTGGAAGAGGTTTTGAGTTTTTGAGAGTTATGCAACGCTTGTAATAGTTTCTGTCTGGAGAAGAAAAAAAAGAAAAAAATTTATCTACGTGTGTAGCGTCGGTTGACACCTGGAACCGACGCTACGTCCACGCATAGCATCGATTTGACACGTCAATCGACGCTACGTCCTACGTGGATAACATCAGTTCTACATCGAACCGACTTTACATATCGACTTATATACCTCTTTTGTAGTAGTGCGCATCACATTATGTTGCATTGTTACGATTGTATATTCATGGAGATTTATTGTTGTTAGGATTATATTTATGGAATACATAAGTAAATAACACAATATGTTGGGTAAACAATTTGATATTTGAGGTTCTTGTATTAACGCATCCAATTATATTGTATAGAATCTGACTTGATCATCTCTCTAATACTTATTATTTTTTATCTAGTAAAAATAGGTGATTACAAAAGTAGTAATATAACGATAAACATAAATTGTCTATGTATGTTTACATATGTGCAGTACCAATCAAATTTAAAGTATCAATATCTGTACTTTTGTATGGTATTATATAGTTATCAAGCAAAAAGATGATTACACATAAATGGAGTTAGAATAATAGAGACGAGAGTGATGTATGTATACATTTGATTATCTTAATAATCATGGATGATATGTACTCGAGTAAAATAACATATATAAGATATATATGATTATCAATATATTGGAGTAAGAAATAAATACGATATTATGAAAAATATTGAGTAAATTTTCATTAAATTGCTACTAGTAATCTTAAAATATTTTTTTTATATATACACTTAGAGCTGGCTAGTGTTTACCATTATTTTGATATCATAGAACAATCACACGTGTTCAAAATTATTTGGTCATGTTCACTGAATTGTATAAAATTATAAGTCATATTTTAGAACAATCATAAAATGTAAATTAAACTTTCTCTTCTTATTTTATATTTTATATTTTATTTATTATTATTTATGATATATTATTATCTTATTTTATTTAAATATTATCTTATCTCATCTCATTTAGATTATAACATAACGTGTCTAAATTTAAATGTATATTGTACTATTTTTTTATTAAATTTATATTAATATTTTTTATTATTTTTATATTATTACTTGTCTCATTTAATCTTATTAAAGATAATCGAGATATCTCAATTTATATTATTTTATTATTACTTATTTTATTAAAAATTAAATAAGATAAGATTAGATAAGTTTTAAAAATTAATAAATTTTCTCATAAATTTTATTAACATATCATCACAATTTACATCTTTATCTGCTATAACTATTAGTCTCGGTAATAGCGGTTAGAGATGCAAAGTAATTTATCTAATCTCATGTTTCATTTATTGTATATAATGTACTCATAGTGTAATATTATTTGATCTCATTTAAATTGTAGTTCTAATATATTTAAAATTAAATATATGTTATATCATTTTTTCTTATTAAATTTCATTATAAATTATAATTTATCATATTTTTATTCTTTAATGAAATTTATTAAGAAAAAATGAGATATCTTAATTATTATTATTTTATATTATTAAAAATGAAGGGAGATACAATAAAATAAATTTTAAAAATTAATAAATTATATAATAAATTTCATTAATATCTTATTAATAAATTTTTAGCTAAGTGAATTCCGAAATGAAGTTTCGGGTCAAACTTCCTATGCATATATATCCTCACTCTAATCGCATCCATAAAGCTAGTCAGGAAGAAAAGCTCCACTCTTATTGAAAAGCCATGGTATGTTAACAGATATAGAGTTTCAGTTAATTTGTTATTCACACTGTTACAACCTTTATTTCAAAGGTTGTGCAACTAATTTAGATTTTTTTTAATACAAAAATTAAATTCAAACGTTAATATTTCAATGAAATACTTATGAACTCTCCCTATCTCTCTTTCTCTCTTCAAAAGGCATTGATTGGTCGACAACATAAGACAAACTATAAGCTAGTTTGATATTTAGTAAGTTGATTGTCACGGAAGAGCTTTTAAGGTTTTTTTTAATAAGAAAATCCAAAATCAACTGATCCAATAAATTAATTAAAATTGGAATGCATTCAAAACTTTCGTGCTTATTGAGAGAAGAGAATAAGATTAATGAACGTTTTTTTAGATAAAAGACAAAAATTGGTAATTATTTTTCTCCAAAGATTTTAATTATTTTCAATTAGATAAAATTAATTTTATTTAAATTTAATTAAAGGAAGTTAATTTTATATATCTTTTACTATCCACCTACTTCTCAATGTGCTTATCAATTCAAGTCAATAAATTGGTCAATATTGATATTTAGTTGATAAATTTAATCATGATTATTAATTAATAATATAATTTTAGATAAATAAATTTTTTAACATGACATAAGTGGATCAAAAATTATTTATAAAAATCAATATTTTAATTATAAATAATTAAAATTAAAATTATTTATAAAAATTTGACAATTTTTTTCTCAAAATAACTGTAATTGATATAATGTAGAAGTGAGATGATTATTGAATATCAAAACTATATATATTAATATTATTTTATATAAATATATTTTTAATAATAAAATATACAATAACTAATTAGATTGGATTTTATTTATTCTTATTTTTATTTTACTTATAAACATGTGTTAAATAGTTAAAAAATAAAAATTAATGTGAAATATTTTAAATAATGTAGTAGAGTAAGGAATATTTTAACAATATTTTAAAATAATGTAATAGAGTAAGAAATATATTAACATTTATTTTTTAAAAATTAAATATATTTTTAAATAAATATTAAAAAATAAGAAGCATAGTTAAATCATTAGAAATTTGCTATCAAATTATGACCAACAATTATTAAACGAATATACTCAAAATTGATGCAAGATGATTATGGTTATTAACATAATTATCTCGTTCGTTTTCATGCTCATTCCTAATATTATGTCATGGGATGTACACCCAACTCTTAATAGTAAATACACCAGTTTGTTAAGGAGATAAAGTTAACATCTAACGGTATATTTGCTATATGATAGTAAAATATTTCACTATATAACTTTTATACAGTCATACGTTTAATTGTGAAATCATATTATATAATAGAGCATAAAACATATATTTATGTAGAGATTTAATACGATCACAAAGTTTGGATCTAAATCTTATTGGATACATAACTTAATCTATCTAAATATTCATTTATAAAATTATGTGTTTTTTTAATTTTTTTTCCTTTTATCTTAAATTAACAATAATATTTTTAAAATTTTAAAATGTAATAAAAAATAAAAAAAATTAAATTATTTTATTAAAATATTTATAATTTTGTTCTACTATATTATAGAACTTATTAAAAACAAAGTGTTGAGTATTTTTTTAATTAAATGTATTTTTTATTTATAAATAAAACTTTATTTTATTATCTTTATTTTATTATAGGTTTTTTTTTCTTTGAAATAGTAATCATAAGGGAGGGTTGAGAATTGCTCTTTCATATGGTAGTATTATTTTTCTTTTTGGGTTTGGAATGCTATTTCTTGTTATTAAAGTTATAAAATTGGTAGATTTGATGTAAAAAAATATTAAAAATTAGAAAGAATAATATATTTAAAATTTATAGTAATAAAAATAACGTTTTAATAATATTAAATGAATTTTAATTAGACGATTTTTAATATTAAATTTATTTAAATTATCATAATTTAATCTAAATAATTTAAAATAAAATAATATATTTTTAGATATTTTATAATAAAAATATATAAAAATAAATATAAAATAATATTTTTTTATGATTATAATCTTTAAAAATATTTTATGGAGTTGAGGATTAGGTGCGCGGAAATGATGTTGCCCGGAGTTTCTTCGGCAAGAATGATAACCACGTGGGCCTACACGATTGATGAATGCTTGAAAAAGGGATTGCGCTTATCACAACCGTTAACTCAATTAATATCCTTTGACGATGTAAATGTGACATTTGCAGTGTCTGAACGAGAAATTTTATACATTTGACATGGACATTTATTTATTTGTATATAAAATATCTCATTTTATATATATTCTAATAATATATTTTTAAATTTATTAAGATATAATTATTATATTTCACTCATACAAAAGTATGTTAGCATAATTTTTTTACTTGTTATTAAAATATACATAATTTATATATTTCACTCATACAAAAGTAATTACTTGTTATTTTACAAAAGGAAAGGAAAGATGGTAATTAATGTTGTTTTCATAATATTTGTAATATTTAGCCCAAAAAAAAAAGTTGGTATAAAAATTGGCATGTGATACAAATATATTCTTCGGTATTAGGTCATAAATACAATTGCTTAAAAGGTTTAGGCAGTGTTTGGCTATGTCTTCAGTCGTCCCTAGTTCATACATTTCGTCTACAGATTTTCAGTAGCTGTTAACAAAGCATGGACTGCAGATTTAAAAAAAGCTCAGATTCTATTAGAGGGACAATATATATATTTTGAAGGAAAAAACTCAAAGTATACGTCTAAAAATTAAATTTTGCAGTAATAAAAATGTTTTATCCATGTAAACAATTACATTAGTGCAGACCATAAAATTGAGCAAATGGATTAATTGATAGTCACATGAATTATTATTACTTATGGTGAAGTGAAGTTCCAACACCTCCTATCAATAATATCCTTAGTACGGGATTGATTTAAAACCATTTTAAAGCGAATTTGGCGATAAGGTTTGCACACAAAAATGTTGATAATTACTATTACACTTGGCTTGTTAATTTATTAATTAGTTTATGCACTACTTTTGTGTTTCTTGTTTAACATGTTCGAATTACACTAAATTAATATTATAAAAAAATTAGGGTAATTTAAATTTTTTGTTTTTAAGTCCTTTTATTTATAAAAAATTTGCTAGATAAAAGAAAGATAACTTTTCACTTAATTTTATGTTAAATATAACAAAATTACATATGTAATGAATACATGTTTGTATTTTTAATAGACATATATCTAATAAAAAAATTTAAATTTAAAAAATTACTTAAATTTTTTAACAAATTTTTTAAGCAAATTAACTTAAATTGAATTTTTATTATATAATGTGTAACTTTTGATATTAGACAATATAAAATTTTATTTATTTTTAAAGAATTTTTTTCTTAAAAAATTCAAATAATTTTTTAATTAAATATTAATTTTTTACACATATATCTATTAAAAAAAATATAAACTTATGTGTAATACATGTGATATTTTGTTATATTTAACGAAAAATTAGATAAAAATATAACTTTTATTATTACTTGTCAACTTTTTCAAAAACAAAATAACAACTATTTAACAAATAAAGAGATTTGAAAATATATTTTTAAACTAATTAGGGTAAATAATACATTTAGTTTAAAAAAAATGAACATTTTCACAGTGAGTATTTTCACAATCTCTCTTCATATAAACAGCATTACACCCATAATTGTAGTAGTTGGATATAGCTGGCTAGCTAGTGTTTATCAAATAATTATGTGTTGGGGAAATTTCTCATTTCTTTGATCGATCAGATGAGTACATTAACGATTATGGGTGACTAGAAAAAAAGGAATGTCAATTAAAAGAAGATGTACTTATCTTGCTCGTTTTAGTTAACGCGCTAATAAAACATTCAATTCAATGTCATAATTTGTACAACAAAGGGAGTCTATAACCTTCTCTAACAGTTCACTAAACAGCATTGTGCAATTAATGGGTGACGTTAATTTCTTTAAAATTTATAAACAGGTGTAATTAGAAGGTCGCCTTTTCTCAAAGAAAGAGATGGATTTTTGTAAAGTTCACTTTGAAATGGATATATGTAAAACCAGTTGTTGGTATAGTTAATTCTTTTTCGTGCCTGCAAATTTATGCATAACGTTCTGGGTTTCATTTGTTAACATGTTCTTGATGCTACATCGTACGTATCGGTGCACACAAGGTGAATCCAAGATCACAGGATGAAAATGGAGCCGTGTTAACAAGGTATTATATGACTCAAGCTGAACAAAAGTTGACCCAAGTTGGATTGTGATGATGGCCGGACATATAAACTCGTCTGAGTTGAAATGAACTATTCTTATTTTAACTTGTTAGATTCTCGATAATATTCTGAATAAATTAACTTTTTGGGTTATTATGAAAGCTCTTATCAAGTTCTCGTACTATAAACGAACCCTTCTATTTTATTGACTATAAAGATCTTGAAGTATATATTATGATGAGGACGAATATGGATTTTGTATATATTTTGCAAAACATCTTCTTAATTGTCACGCATATTGTACTCTAAATGAGTTAATAATAAAGGCCTGCACCCATGTGACAAGTAGGTAAGCAGATATATATGTATCAGCCACTCACAGTCTTACCGGTTAAAATAGAGTACATTGAAGAAATATCACTGCGATCTATATATGATTTTCAAGGTTTTTTCATGCATAAAGTGTTTGTGATTTGTGCTGATAACAGTAAATTATTGGAGTCCCTTTTGTCTAAAGTAATATACATCTTTCATCTGCATTTATTTTAAGGGTTCTCTTTTTTACTGCTTCTAATTATAACCAAACTCTTGTTTGGTTGCAATTAAATTAATAACAACACTGCAAATCGCACTTGGTCCTCAATAGTGAACAATAATTGTGCATTATTTATAACTCATTTTTTAAAAGCATTATTTAAAAAAAATGGTTTAAATCAAATGTAGTTTTAAAATAAAGTGCTTTTAAAAGCATATTATTTTGTGCTTTTGAGGTCCCAAAATCCTATAATATTTTTATTAATTAAAATTTATTATTATTATTTTCAATTATTTTTATAAGAATTATTACCCATTAGTTTACTTATTATTTCAACATCTACTGTTCTTAATTAAGATCAATTAAAAATAACAATCCATATAATAATCTGATGAATATATCATTACTTAT
This sequence comes from Hippophae tibetana, assembly GCA_037013495.1. Taxonomy (NCBI): domain Eukaryota; kingdom Viridiplantae; phylum Streptophyta; class Magnoliopsida; order Rosales; family Elaeagnaceae; genus Hippophae; species Hippophae tibetana. Next base: position 2,477,786 of record CM072804.1, on the reverse strand, counting down.
AATCTATTTCTTGTGAGTGGTGCTATGAATGAATTCTCCTTTTTGTGAAAATCAAGAAGACATCGATTTCTCTTTTTTCCTTTCAATTTCTACCTTCAATCCGATAAGAATAAGCGAAGCTGAATTCGTCCATAGTTTTAGAGAGAAGTTATATGTAAAAAGAATAAAAAAAACTATACCCGGAGGATACGTCAAATATTGTTAATATGTGTTCACAAATGAATCAAAAAGTTTAATTATTAAATTAATAAAAATAGATAATAAATATTCCAATTAAGAAGGGAGATTATAACTATTTGTTTAGATATTTATATTTATTGTAACATTTTTTCTAGATTAATTTTTAAAATGGGATAATTTTGGATATTGTTTGATCAAGAAGTAATAATAGATATATTTAATTATATTTATTTAATTAATTTATATATTTATTAAAATAATTTTAATTTTAAATATTATTTATTATCTATCTCATTTTGTTACTCACATTTTCCAATTATAACGATTTTTAAATTATTTTAAATACGAATTTTATATTTTGATTCAATAACAATTATATCAAAAAATGTCTAAATCTTTTCCCGTAATTACTCCTCACTAGAATGTTTATAGTAACATCAAAAAAATAAAAAATCATACCATATATAAATAATTCAATTATTTAATATAATTTTTTTTTTAATTTTTTAATAAAAATATTTATTTACGATTGAAATAAAAATAAAATATTTTTTAAAAAAATTAAAAATAAAATTTTATGTGTAAAAAATTATTTATTTCATGTAATTAAATTTAAACAAAATTAAAATAGAATATTACTAGATTATAAATTCCACGGGACAAACAGTACTGGTCCGGTTATCTTTCTCTCTCATCACACAGCAAACGTCATAACTCATTACCCATACATAAATACATAATAATATAGAACGTTCATATTTACAAAAACCTATCTCAGGACATTCCCTTTGATTTCCAGCTTTTCAAACCCAGTCTCAACTCAGAAAAAAAAAAGCAGCCACTTTACTCTTTCTTTGAGGCCTGAGCAGGAGATATCAATTTCCTCTTTTAATTCTCCCTTTGATCTTCTACTTCAATTTCCATGGATACAGCTCAGTGGCCACAGGTATTTATAGATCCATACATATAATTGTTGATCTTTATCTTTAATTTGAGTCTTGGATCTTTTTTCTTAAATAATAATAATAATTGAGACCACTTTGAAAGTGTGCCGTGCTTTACTTTGTTGATCCTTAATTGTGTAAAAAGATGATGGTATTAATTGATAAGTAGTAGTGGGAAGTCCCCACTTGATTTGGATTTAGTTTTCATCAGTTGTTTCACTTTATCTTTTGGTTTAATATTAATTCTTTTAATTAATTTTGTTTTTTTACTTTTGTTGATATCACTTGCAAAAGTGAAAAGCATCTATAGATATATACTAATTAATTGTTTTTGTGATTTGTTTAGTTTACATCGATCGATCTGTTGTCTGAGTTTTGATTAATTCTCGTTTTGGTTTATAAAAATTAATCAGGAGATTGTGGTGAAACCAATAGAAGAGATGATAGTCACTAACAAAGAGAGGATCATCAAGACAAGATTACCAACAAAACAACAAGTCATAAACTGTCCAAGGTGTAATTCAACAAACACAAAGTTTTGTTACTACAACAACTACAGTCTAACACAACCCAGGTACTTCTGCAAAACTTGTAGAAGGTATTGGACTGAAGGTGGTTCTCTTAGAAACATTCCAGTTGGTGGTGGGTCCAGGAAGAACAAGAGATCTTCAGCTTCCTCCTCTTCTTCTTCTACTTCTTCAATAACTACTTCAAATATCACTAGGCTTCCTGATTCAGCTTCACAGACTCAAAGCCACAAGATCAATCAAACACCACAGGATCTAAATCTGGCTTTCCAATCAACGTCTCAACATCATCATTTCAACAACATCACTGATTTTATTCAAGAAACTCATCACAATTTAGAAAACAACAACAATAATATATCTGTTAATTCTACCCCAACAGATACAAATACATCTCATCTATCAGCTTTGGAACTAATTACTGGACTTACTTCAAGAGGTTTCAATTCATTTATGCCTATGTCGGTGCCTGATCCTAACGGCGTCGTTTATAATACATCTGGATTTCCTCTAGTTCAAGAATTCAAGCCAAGCCTTAATTTCTCCCTAAATGGGGTTGGAAGTGGCTATTCATCAAGTGTTCCTGATCAGACTAATGGGAGGCTATTGTTTCCTTTTGAAGACTTGAAGGAAGTTGATGATGATCAGCAGAATAATAAGGAACAAGGAGAACCAACTGGGTATTGGACTGGAATGTTAGGTGGAGGATCATGGTAATTAATTGACTAATTGTGAGATAAAAAAAATAAAAAAACAAAAAAACAATCTGGGTCGTTTAAAATCCCTCTTAATTAATTATTTCTCATCATGCAATTGTGGGTTGGCTTTCTTCGGATTTCTTAATCATAACTTTAACGGATCATAGGATACATGGGGCTTTCTTTATATCTCTTTGCTGCTTATTTTTGGCCTTCTCTATGTCAACGTACAAGTGGAACTTCTTTTTTAAGCTTATTTTAGATCGGCTTCGGAAAATTAGTAGTGATTGATGGGATTCGAATAATATACAGGAATCAATAACATATATATGATCAAGATGAGCCCAGATTTTTAATTAGGGTTTACATGTTGCCAGAGAGTGCCATATATATAATATTGTACTACTATTTTAGGCTCTTTTTAATGTAATTTCTTCTATCGATCACTAGGAGGAAAAACAAAGGGATCATAGCCCATTATTATGTGTACGTATCATTGGGTTTGGCTTTGTTTAAGAGTACGAATACACTACTGCATCGTTAATTATATAGCTTCTATTTTCAAACATTTTTTATATATATATTTTTGGCTATATGTTTTAAGGGTTGTTAATCAGCATTTAGCTTAAAGTTCTATATATTGCAGACATAAGAAGAATCCTCATTTAATGAATCAGTATTTAGAGAATGAACAAGAGCTACATATAAGAGTAAAGAGTCTTTAAAAAAGGCACCTTGGATGTTAATTACGACCATTAAACCAAAAGCTCACCTACTGATTAATTTCTATGACCAAATAATTCTTGGTCACTTTGTTATTGAATTGCATGATGTTTTTTTTATAGAGCCTGATAGATCCAATAATCCCTCTAATTATTTTATCATCACATATTTATTTTTTATATTCAATTAATTACTTAACAATGTCATATAACACATAAAATGCATAACAGTACACTACTCTATTTTATATCATTGTCTTTTCCTTTCCCATTTCACTTTCTTTTGTAAAACTATTATAAAATCAAATCAAAAATATACTATTTAGTTAGTATAGAACTAGTAATTCCTTTTGCACTTTGTGAAAGACTGAGAAAGATCTGACAAACTTCTGTTCCTTTGGTCCTAGTTTTGGGACCCACAAACATTCCCATTGGCAATTGTGCTAAATAATAATACACCCACTAAGTTGATCCATTCAGATCTACACCCTCCATTTTATTATTTATTTTATAATATATATATATTTTTTGGTTCTTTGCTGTAAGCCACTTTAAATGTGCATACATATAGAATAGCGTTGCAAATGGGTATAGATGTATAAATAATGTGCCACACCTCCCCCATTGTGGAGGTCTTTTTCCTTACCAAATTTGACGGTTTAATTTTATACAACTAAATTAAAATTCTATTTTGTTTTTTTCTCGGTGGACTGTGTGTGACACTGGAATACTGTGAACAGCCACCCCATGCTCTAATTTGGTACAACCTGACAAATTAGATTCCTTGGACACCAAGAATCCACTCACAACTTCTAAATTACTCACCACGCCATGGACTTTAAACCTTTTACTATAAAACGAACAAACATGGAAACATCACCGTCTATTTGTGAGGTTAATGCTTTTTTGATAATCATATCGTAAATTTAAAAATTATATAACTCACTAAGTCCCTTCGTTCAAATATGCAATTATACTACACTCTTTTGATAATCATATCGCATGCATTAAATAACATATCAGTATAAATTTTAAAAAATGATACACGGAAGTAATTGCGAAACAAACTATTAACATTCCTTTTAAACCAAAATGTGTGATATAAACTGTAGCAGCCTAATGGATAATGAACTTTAGATTCCACATGAAGGGGACACTTACAAGTTATTACAACAAAATATATTTTGTCTGACTGTTTTTCCACAATAAAATATAGTTACGAAATAACTAAGATTTAATACGGGTTCAACCAGAAATTAATAAGAGATGTAATTCGCCAACGTTAGATTGGACAACCAATCACAGTATACAACGTAAAACAGTTACCCAAGCTAGCGGGGGTACAGTATAGAAACAAAAGTTGTATTTCATTTGGAGACATGACGTAACGATACCCTTTTGGCTTTGGTTTTCAACTTCTCTACAGGGATTTACTAGAAAGCATATGATTCTATCAAGGAAAAGAGTCGCCCCAACTTCAAGTCTTCGTTTCAATGATCGCCATTGATTCCAAATATACGGACCTTGTGCATGTTTGGGAACTTTGCAACCACCAGTACAAAAACTGCTAGTGTGTTGAAGATAAGCATTGGATTCTCATAGTCTGTCGTGTGTGAGGCTATTAAATACCTGCCGCAATAAGTAAGATACCCACTGTTAAAGTAGGAGCATGTTGACAAATTATGAAATGTTGGGCATCAAATACTGTTGCTGCTGGAACAAATAAACTTTATTTCTATTGACAATATACGAGAGAAAATGAATCCAACCCAAAAGGATCAAAAGGAAAGAATGTTATACTCGAGAGAAAAAAAAAACCATGAAGACGGCCAATATTGACAACTCACATTTTCCAACCAATCAGAAAGTCAACTGATGAAGGTTAGTCCTGCAAATTCACCCCAACAATGCAAATAAACAGAATGCTTGACCTATAACAGACAATAGTTTCTTAATCATGTATCTAATTAGATAAATGAGCTTATATCATGTACTAATCCACAAAGTCATGTACAGAAGGACTTCTTCATAAATCAGGTTTAGGAAAGAAAGAGAAACATTGAGCATCACAACTGGATTCAAAGCAAAATGGGAGAGATCAACTCCTGCTCACTTGCAGAAAGCCAACTCACAAATCAACAAGGAGAAAATGAACGTACGTCTTCAAAAAAAAAAAAAAAGGGAGAAAATCACATCATGTAATTCACAAATACATTGACACTCAAAGAGCAACATTCGGGTTCCCATCAGGAAGCATTTATCGTGCTGGAGAAGTTATAGCTATCCAATAGAGTGTCCCACCCGTAGAGCAAAAACTCTAAGAGTAAGGTCAGGATAGGTAAACTTACTGGTGCAAGTTTTGCTCTTGTACTTGAAATGCCTTTTTTTTATTCCCTTCGCTAAGTCAAGTAATTTAATCAAAACTTTGGTATCAGCGTAAAAACAGAGATTGCACATGACATCAAGTGATAAGTCATACCAAATATGGTGATAAGATAAAAAGTTTGAAAAAGAAAACTTCTTATCAAAAGAGCTTCAAAATTGAAGCTTTGTTACTGTTTGGATAAACAGAATGCTTGACCTAGGTACTCACGAACTAGGGGGTACGGCCTATCATGAGGTACCCCGCCCTGGGTACAAGAAACGAGCATAAGAAGTGATCGACAACCTCCACACGTGCTGTAATGTTTGGATAAACGGAATGAATGACCTAGGTTCAAACGACCTAGAGGGGTACGGCCTATCAGGAGATACCCTGTCCTGGGTACAAGAAACCAGCATAAGAAGTGATCGACGACCTCCACATGAGCTATGATGTTTGGATAAACAGAATGCATGGCCTAGGTACCCACGAACTGATGGGTATGGCCTATCATGAGTTACCCCGCCTTGAGCACAAGAAACCAGCATAAGAAATGATCTATGACCTCAGTAAAGTGTTACCTCGATGTAGTCCAGTTGGTATATGGACAAAGGAGTGATCTAAATCGTGAGGTGACATCGGCATGAGACAGTGTCCTAGATATGTACAGGCATGACCTCACCTGAACAAGTGAATCTGCACTCTAGTCAGAAGTAGTTAAAAGTGGTTGCATCATTCGAGTAGTGACACACGTAACTCAAGATATCTATATATATGGCCCTATGCACCCATTGAAGGGGTTTTGATTCTCTCTAATAAAAATCCTATTGCACTAATAATTCTCCAAATAATTACAATTTTATTGGTTCCTTAATAATATACTTTAACGTGTATTTGAAATAAAAAAAAATTACACAAAATTTGGGATTAAAACATAAGTTTAAAGGAGACACTACTTGTTAAATATGATTAATTTTTATATAAGTTACAAACTATTACAAGTAAAATTATATTTTCAACAGGGTGAAGAAGAGGAAATGCCCTTGTAATGAGGAGGCGCAAAATGCATGATGAGCAAAGGAATTATGAGAAAATCAAAATCAGTTTCGCGCAATTAGGACAAACCAGATGTACAGAAGGAGCTACTAAAAATTGTTAGCAGTCAGTGTGGTATATTAAGATACTAAAAGATAACTTCTATACCATCATCTTAAAAGAAAGACGCCCAATGACACCATGACAACATTGCCCCAAAACAATAAAGAACACTATGATAAGAGAGTACAGTCTACTGGGCTTAAAACAGGACAACTGGAAAATACTTACAGGACAACAGGCACAACAGTTAGAAATTTTCTGTTTCGGGTTAGTTGCTTTCCATTATCCATCTGCTCCCACCAAGTTAACCTGTTGTAGATACCTTGATCATCCGAAAAGGGTGTTCCTTTCTTCCAGTGAAAACAGTGGTAAGTAACCTGAAACACACATATATATCCATAAATAGACAACAGGTCTTCAAGAAATAAGACATAAACCAAACCTTGGATCTGCAAGATGTGGAAGACACTCACAAATTGTTATTTTCAACCAAACAAAAGTATCAATTTTTAATCTTTCACATGATCAAATTGGGGCACTTAAAGTATGAAAGTATATTAATTAAATTGATTAAAGTTCAGGGTTGACGAGTCAAGCCTTGCGAAGTATCCTAAATAATTTGTTGTACAAATTTCTAGTGGAAACAAGATCCACTTTGTCTCAAACATTTCAAGAACGGAAGAAATTATCCAAAAAATGATTGGGAAAACCTCTATCTATTAAAAGGCACTACTGCTGAATTTAAGGTTGTGGGATACAACAGTTTCACATAGTATTGAATTTAATGCCTCACTTACATCCAAACATTTTGTATCGAATTCCAACCAAACCCTAGAGTTTTATGTCCCTCCTCAGCTAAAGCTTTTTAAAAAAAAAAAAACAAACCTTTAAAAAAATATAGATCAGAATGCAAAGCAAAAGGAAACGGGGAAATCCAAATCAAAATTCAATTGAGATGGAACAGCGCAAGGGGGACAAAATATCCAATCGAAAAAAACTAAAGCATTGGTAGTAAGCAAAAACGGAGACAATAAAATCCATAAAAAGAATTATCAATTGGAAAAATAAAAAAGAAAATGAAAAGGAGAGAAAGAGAAAATTACGAGAAAATGAAAAAGGTGGACAATGGTCCAGGCGGTGCCAGGAGAGCAAGCGAAGAGGGAGAGGACGATGATCCACGAGAAGAAAATGAGGAGCATGTAGGTTGTCCAAACCCCTGGATACGTGAACCACTCTGTATTTTTGTTCAGATCCGTCGTCGGCACCGCTGTCACGTACATTTTCTCCTTTCTTCTTCTACTTCCTCCTCCTGCTCTTTTTTTACGTTCTTTATTTTCTTTTTGTTATTTGTTTTTTATAATTTCTTTATTTTTCAACTTTCTGATCGAATCGGAGATCACTATTAATGGAAAAATAATGAATCTGACTGCATCGCATCAAATAACCCACAAATTAGGATATTTCAATTTTGCAGCAAAATAATAAAATAATCATTTTCCTGCTTATCCTGATAATGGCCACTCTGGAATTTAAAAACAAAAATGCCGAGAATACGTCTCAGTTTTTTTTTTTTTCACAAGTTCGCAACGTTGATTTCATTAATATTATTTCACAAACGTTGATTTCATTATTAAATGAACGGTTTTGATCGATTTTATCAAAATATCTAATTTAGATAATATTGACCTTGATATTATGTCCCCACAACAGAGCCAATTGTTAAGTCACATTCAAACAAAATTCAAAAAAATAATTTTTGCTCAAAAAATCTAGACTTTTTTTACATGAAAAGGTTCTAAAATAACCTATAGATGTCTAGAATAAGCTAGAGTTAGATAGACTCAATTCAAGCTTTAAAGACACTAGAATGTTCTAGAGCACGCTGAAAGGTGCTAGAATAGGTTGGAATATTCTAGAATGTCGTGGGTGGTTCTTGAAGGATATAAAAACCGCTTGAAACTTACGAAACATCCTAAAACTTGCATGAATGAGCTAGACAAACCTAGAAGATTCTAGAGTTGGTTAGAAGATCCTAAAACCTTGTGGCATATTGTACATAAAATTAGAACACTCTTGTACATTCTAGACTTAGAAGGATCTAGAAAAATGTGGCATAGTCTTAAGTTTGGTGTCACACTATAAATAGATCTATTGGTCTCCATTTGTATTCATCTTGGGAAATTGTAAGATAAACTCTCTCTAGAGCAATATAAAATATTCTTTACAAACTCTTTTTCTAGTCTCTTTGGAGTTTCATTCGGATTCAAAAGCAGGCTTAGTGCAACGGACCGTGCTAAGTGTCGTACGATCGCTACTTGAAATTTAAGGTTGTGACAGTTGGTATCAGAGCTTTCGGTTGAAGCATTTATATCCTTGGCATAATGAAGAACACTGCCCCAGCTACACCAAGCATGGATGTTCCACCAATGGAACGTGGCCGTGAAGAAGTTCAGAAATCACCAAAGGAGTCTTGAGCCAAGTCGAAAGACATACTTTCTAGCTTGGAAGCACGTGTTGGGAGTACGCAGGACAACTTAGGGGAGCTGTTTGATCAGGTTGACAACTTGGAGGAACATTGCAATGGCTTGGAGGCCGAGAATGTGGAGATCCATGCAGCGGTCAAGATGTCCCTCAATGAGCTAGACGGTGGGTTAAGACAAGAGATTGAATGGTTGAAGGGCAAACTTGCCAAGGTAAGGGATCTCGTCCAAAGAGAAGTTGCTAATGTCTTGCTTAGAGTGGAGGACATGGGTAGTGATCTAGCTCTATGTAAGCGGGTGATGGCTGCGGGAACTAGCACAACCACTGTCATTAAAGCTAAGAGAGTGGATGTTCCCAAGCCTAAGACCTTCAATGGTGTTACGAATGCTAGAGAAGTTGAGAACTTCCTATGGGGGCTGGAACAATATTTTGAGGCTACTGGCATAACGGACCATGCCAGCAAGATCCGAACTGCTACCATGTATTTGGTCCGACACTGCTATGTTGTAGTGGAGACGGAGGCATATAGATGTGCAACGAGGGATTTACACAATTGATACCTTTGAAGATTTCAAAAGAGAGTTCGAAATGTAGTTTTTCCTCGTAAATGCTAAAGAGGAGGCAAGAGGTCGACTGCGACGGTTAAAGCAGACATGTAGCATAAGGGACTATGTGAAGGAGTTCACAACCTTACTGCTTGAAGTTCCTGACACATCAGACAAGGATGTCCTAGTCTTGTTCATGGATGATCTCCAATCGTGGGCTAACCTTGAGCTCAAGCAACGTGGTGTCCAAGATTTATCTTCGGCCATTGCGAATGCAGAAAACTTTATTGATTACTCCACAAACAAGGAGAGCTCAAAAGCCACATATAAAAAGTTTGGTAGAGGAAAGAGTAATGGAGGCCATGCTAAAAGTCAGGGACCTAAAAATAACAAAGATGGCTCCTCATTCAAACCATGAGATAAGGGGAAAGAAAAAGAGGATCGTGGTGCCTCGAAGCCCCTTGTGATGTGTTTCATATGCGACATACCGCATTGGGAACATGAATGTCCGAAAAGAAAGGCATTGAGTGCCTTGGTTGCCTCCACACATGATCAAGATGGAGGTGAGTCGGACGAAGGTGCAAAGATGGGTTCTTTGCGCCTACTTGGTGCATTGTAGAGCGCCCCAAAAAACCCCAAAGGCTTGATGTATGTAGATGTAACCATCAATGGGAAGGTCGTCAAAGCTTTGGTGGACACAAGTGCATCTCACAACTTTGTTTCAATTGAAGAAGCAAAAAGACTCGGCCTTAAGGTAGTCCATGGAGGGGGATTTCTCAAAGTAGTTAACTCGGCAGCACTACCATTGCATGGAGTTGCTCGTGGAGTTAAGGATAGTCTGGTGCTTGGACTAGCCAAGTGGACTTATCAGTGGCGCCCATTGATGACTTCTCTGTTGTATTCGGCATGGAGTTCTTGGATGGATCAAAGGCTTGCGTGGTGCCGACGGAGAGGACCACTAGACCTACTATCCAAGCTCTCTCAACACTTCAATTTAAGAAGGGATTGAATAGGGATGAAGAGAATTACTTGGCCATCCTAAAGGAATACGATGATGATGAGGCATCACCAAAGCCAAACTTGCCGATGGAAGTGCAAGTTGTATTAGATAAGTTCAAGGATGTGATGCTTGATGCATTGCCCAAACGGTTACCTCCAAGGAGGGAGGTGGACCATGAAATAGAGTTGGAACCTGGCACCAGGCCATCAGCAATGAGCCCCTATCGAATGGAGAATGCAGAGTTGGTAGAATTGCGGAAGCAACTCGACGAATTGTTGGATGCTGGCTTCATAAGGCCTTCCAAAGCCCTATTTGGGGCCCCGATGCTCTTTCAAAAGAAGAAGTATGGCTCGCTACGAATGTGCATCGACTATCGGGCTCTAAATAAGATCACGGTCAAGAATAAGTATCATATCCCACTTATTGCTGATTTGTTCGATCAATTGGGGAATGCTAGATACTTTACAAAATTGGACTTGTGGTCAGGATATTACCAGGTACGCATAGCCAAAAAGGATGAGCCCAAGACCACTTGTGTGACCAGGTACGGTGCCTATAAGTTCCTTGTCATGCCATTTGGTCTCACAAATGCACCAGCCACCTTCTGCACTCTTATGAACAAGATTTTCCATCCCTACCTCGATCGGTTCGTGGTAGTATATCTTGACGACATTGTGATATGTAGCCGGACTTTGGAAGAACATTTAGAACATTTAAAGAAGGTGTTCGAGGTCCTAAAGGAAAATGAGTTGTATGTCAAGAAGGAGAAATGTTCCTTTGCCTAAGATGAGGTGATGTTCTTGGGGCATAGGATAAAGGATGGAAAGCTTATGATGGGTGGAGCCAAGGTGAAAACCATCTAAGAATGGGAACCTCCTGCCAAAATTCCCGAGTTAAGATCTTTCCTTGGACTGGTGAACTACTACAGAAGGTTTATCAAGTCCTACTCAGCAAGAGCAGCCCTTCTAACCGACTTGCTCAAAAAGAACAAGTCTTGGGAATGGACAAGTGAATGCCAAGCCTCATTCGAAGACTTGAAGAAGGTCATCAGTGGAGAACCGGTGCTTTGCCTACTAGACCCGTCCAAGAGGTATGAGCTGCACACAGATGCTTCAGACTTTGCCATTGATGGAGTATTGATGCAGGAAGGGCGTCTGATAGCTTATGAGAGCCACAAGCTTAATGACACCGAACACCGCTCCACAGTGCAAGAAAAAGAAATGATAGCTATCATTCATTGCCTAAGGGTGTGGCGACACTACTTGTTGAGTTCTCACTTTGTTATCATGACGGACAATGTGACAACTAGCTACTTCTAGACTCAAAAGAAGTTGAGTCCCAAGCAAGCTCAGTGGAAAGACTTCTTGGCAGAGTTTGACTATAGGCTGGAGTACAAGCCCGGTAAGGCAAATGTGGTGGCTGATGCGTTGAGTCGAAAGGTAAAGTTAGCAGCCTTGAGTAGGCCAAGTAGCCCTTTGTTGGAAAGGATCAAAGAAGGGCTTAAGCATGATGCTCTTGCTCAAAACCTCCTTCCCCTCATCAAGGAAGGAAAGATAAGGCGATTTTGGCTGAGTGGTGGTCTACTCTACACCAAGCATAATCGCATCTTTGTGCCGAAGTGGGGGAGCATAAGGAAGGAGTTAATCAAGGAGTGTCACGATTCACTATGGGCTGGACACCCAGGAATGAGGCGCACCCTTGCTTTGATCAAGCAATCTACTACTAGCCTCAAGCCTCAACTACGGGATGATGTTGAAGCCTATGTGAGGACTTATCTTGTGTGCCAACAGGACAAGATAGAGCAACATGCACCTGGAGGTTTGCTAGAGCCGTTGTCTATTCCAGAGAGGCCATGGGAGAATGTCTCTATGGATTTTATCACTTGCTTGCCAAAATCAGAGGGCTTTGGCAACATCATAGTGGTTATTGATCGCTTCAGTAAATATGCAACATTCATACTTGCCTCGGCAGATTACACGGCAGATAAGACGGCATAATTGTTCCTCAAGAATGTTGTAAAGCATTGGGGGATTCCATCCAATATCATGAGTGATCGAGATCCACGATCCACAGAGAAATTTTGAACGGAATTGTTCAAGTTGTTGGGATCAGACTTGAACTTCTCTACAAGATTTCATCCCCAAAGCGATGGACAAACTGAACGTGCCAACGCCTTGCTGGAGCTATATCTCAGGCACTTTGTTAGTGCCAACTAACACGATTGCACGAAGTTGTTGGATATAGCCCAATTCTCTTACAACTTACAACATGAGCGAGTCTACCACGAAGAGTCCCTTCGAGATCGTCATGGGATAACAACCCATGACTCCTCATGCTTTGGCCACGAGTTATGAAAGAAAGAGTCCTGCTACCTTCAAATTTGCCAAGGTGTGGTACGAACAAGCTGAGTTGGCCCATACCTATTTGAACAAGGCATCTAAGAAGATGAAGAAATGGGTTGACAAGAAAAGTAGGATGTTGGAATTTCAGGAAGGAGATTTGGTCCTTGTCAAACTATTGCCCCAACAGTTCAAGTCCTTGCGAAAGGTTCATAAGGGATTTGTATGGAAGGATGAAGGAACATTTCTAGTCCTCAAGCAAGTCGGTAAGGTGTCCTACAAGCTACAACTCCCTCCGAAGCTCAAAATATATCCTGTGTTTTCATATAAGCATGCTAAAACCTTATCATGGAGACAAGGAAGACATAAGTCGGGGAGAATCCAAGAGGGCGTCTACTACAGTGATAACCTCCTTTGACAGAGAAGTGGACTCAATCTTGGCAGATCGCCTAATCCGACGTAGAGGTGTACCAAGTTATTGGGAATACTTGGTCAAGTGGAAGAATACCCCGGATATATAAGCAAGTTAGGAACCTGAAGATTCTTTGTGACAATTCAAAGATGACATAGAGAGGTTCAAGCTTGAAGACGCGACAAGGGCATCGCGAACTTGAGTGGGGGAGGGTGTTACGTTCCGCTCAAATTGTCCCGCAAAATCCAAACAGATGGTGCTTGCCCAAATGACCTAGACTTTTCTACATGAGAAGGTTCTAGAGTGGCCTAGAGATGTCTAGAATAAGCTAGAGTTGGATGGACTCAACTCAAGCTTTGAAGACCCTAGAATGTTCTAAAGTACGCTAGAAGGTGCTAGAATGAGCTGAAATATTCTAGAACGTGGTGGATGGTTATTGAAAGATGTAGAAGCCGCTGAAAGCTTACGGAACACCCTAGAACTTGCATGAATGAGCTAGACAAACCTAGAAGATTCTAGAGTTGGATAAAAGGTCCTAAAACCTTGTGGCATATTGTACATAAAACTAGAACACTCTTGTACATAAAACTAGAACACTCTTGTACATTCTAGACTTAGAAGGATCTAGAAAAATGTGGCATAGTCTTAAGCTTGGTGTTACACTATAAATAGACCTATTGGTCTCCATTTGTATGCATCTTGAGAAATTGTAAGATAAACTCCATCTAGAGTAATACAAAACATTATTTACAAACTCTCTTTCTAATCTCTTTGGAGTTTCATTCGAATTCAAGGTCGTAACACAGCTACTTGAAATTTAAGGTCGTAACACAGTATTTGTTTATAAATGAGTTTTTTTTTATAAATAACTTTTATGTTTGTCCAAATATCAGTTAGAAAATAAATTTAAAAATAACATCACTAAATTCTATTTTAATATTCTTAAGTACAAGGAAGAGAATTAAAAAATAATAATTTTGTATTATTGATTTATTTAAAAATCATAAATTATTTTTTATCAAAACCATAAAAGTAAATTAATAAAAAAAATAGAAAATGAATAATATTTAAAGGTTTCAAAAGAAAGAAAAATTATTTTGAAATCAATATTTTGAATTAGTATTACTTAGTTAAAGTGTTGAATTTGGTTTCAGGACAAGGGGAAAGAAAAGTTTTATGATTTAAACAATTAGAGATTTTGATCGGGATAGGAAGAGATTTTGATGTTAATAATAACTCCGTTTTAAATTCTTTTTTGCTTTTGTTATATGATTTAATTCTTAATTTATAAATTTTTATTGCTATCTAAAATTTTCATTTTATTTTTTATTATTTATTATTTTTCAGCAGCTATTTCTTAAGTTGAGTTTTTATTGAAATTAATTATTACACCTTAGTAATGAAAAATAAAATTATTAAGACTGAATCAATATTTATACAAGTTTATAAATATTTTTCTTTTAAAAACTTAGATATTAGCAAACAATTCTTCTTTTTTTTTAATAACAAGATATTAACAAACAATTAGTTGTCAATAATAGAATTTTTAGGCTAGAATGAAATACAGTACTTTCATTCGTACGTAAGACGCATGAGAAGGAAATAGGGAGCAATATAATAATTGTATGGTTTGTTTTAATGACTTTGTATCTTATCTAAAATAAAAAGTTCAAGCATTATAAGTATTTAAAAGCATTATAGTGATGATTTTTACATTAACATTCATAACAATAAAAAATATATAATTTATATTTAAATTAAATATTTTTATAATTAAAGAAATTCAAGTTTAAATATTTTTAATTAATCATTGTTAAATTAAATTTTAATTATTTAAATCGTTTAATTTTAAATTTTATCTAATTTAATTTCATTTAATAATATTTTTTTTATTGTTATAATTTTAAAAGTTTTATTTTATGTAGTTTTTCAAATAATTTTTTTACTATTCTTTTTATTTAATTAGAAAAATGTAATTAACAAACTATCGGTCCTAAATTTGGAGAAAATTAGTAGTAGATGATATATTGGGACGAGAGGATGCTAGCAATTCTTTTATACCATCTTTTTATACCAAATTCATATATATATATATTATAATGTAAATAAATATATATTTTTTAATTAAAAATATTAAAAATAAAATTAATTCAATAATAATATTATTAATGCTTCAGTCAATTTTATATGAAAATATATTTCGAAAACTTCCTCACACGATGTCAGTGAAGAATATCGGAGAGTAGCTGAAAGAGTGTATGCGTATAAGAAGAGTATCACTATCATTGGTAATCCCTTCCGCCGCCTTCTAACAAATTAATTGAACTCTTTAATCTTTTTACACTTTATTATAATTTTCTGGACGATTTTCTTTATTCTATAAACTCTTGATAAATAAAAATAAAAATAAAAATATATTGAATAATTAATTATTTAATGTGTCAGAAAATTATTATCATTCATTTAAAAGAATTTAGGATGACTATATTTTAGATTAATGAAAGTTAATGTTAATATAATTTTTTAAAATAAATATTTAATATTTAATAAAAATATATATAAATGATATTGATGAAAAGTATAAATCAGAGAAATAAATAACACTATTTAAAGTGTACGTCTATGCTGATATGGGTGTTTTAAGACGTAACAGTCGAGCCATATACAAAAGCATTAGAAGGGTATTTTTCATGAACGATGTGAAGCGTATAGAGAAATAAGAAGAAATAATAGTTTAATGTTGTAATTGGTGTGTCTTAAAATATACATAAAAAACTTTATTTATAGGATTGTAATAAGTGTAATACAAGTGAAATAATACAAGTGTAATACAAATAAAATAATATAAATATAGTACAAATGAAATAGTAAAAATGTAGTACAAATGAAGTATAATATTAAATATAACTTAATATCTCCCCTTAAACTCAAGGAGGAAGAGAAACAATCAATTTGAATTTGGAAACTAATTCTTAAAATATGCCTGGTAAATGAGATTTGGTGAAGATGTCAGTTGTTTGATTTGTTAAGGATATTGATTTGAGACAAATAGTGTCTTGAAGAACATGTTGACGAATAAAATGACAATCAATTTCGATATGTTTTGTTCGTTCATGAAATATATTATTGTGAGCAATCTGAATAGCACTCTGATTGTCACAATATAGGATGTTTGATCTGTTGAGGATATTGATTTAAGACAAACAGTGTCTTGAAGAACATGTTGACGAACATGTTGACGAACAAAATGACAATTAATTTCGATATGTTTTGTTCATTCATAAAATACATTATTGTGAACAATCTAAATAGCACTCTGATTCTCACAATATAGGATAGTTGTGGTTGATTGGAGAACACCCATATCAACAAGTAGCCAACGGAGCCAAAGAAGTTCTTGAGTGGTGTCAGGAAGAGAGTGATATTTAGCTTCAGTGCTGGATTGGGAAGCAATAGATTGTTTCTTGCTTCGCCAAGATATGAGAGAGTTTTCAAGAAAGAAACTATATCCAGTGGTAAAACGACGATCAGTAGGGTCACCTGCCCTACCAGCATCAGAGTAGGCGGAAGAGAAGAAAATTAGATTTGTTAAAGAAGTGAAGACCGTGAAACATGGTGCCTTTGATGTAGCGAAGAATACGAAGAACTATAGTATAATGGGTAGACCGTGGAGCAGACATTAATTGACTAACAAGATGAACAATATAGGCGATGTCACGACGAGTGATTGTGAGATAAACAAGACTACCAGCTAGTTGTCTGTATAATGTGGCATTTGAGAGAATAATATCATCTAATGAAGTAAGTTTGATATTAGTTTCTAGAGGTGTTGATGGAGTCTTGCAATCAATAAGACCAACCCAATTAAGAATATCGAAAGAGTATTTTGTTTGAGAGATATCCTTGAGAATCAGACGAGATTTCTAGGCCCAAGAAGTAGTGGAGACGACCAAGGTCTTTCATTTCAAATTGATGGCTCAGAAATTGCTTGGGATCAATAATGTCATTAGAGTCATTCCCTGTTATGATCATATCATCTACATAAAAGAGTATAAGTGTTACACCAATGGGAGTCTTCCGAATAAAAATGTCGGAATCATAAGAAATGGAAGTGAAACCAAAGTCAGTAAATGTAGAGCTGAATTTGACAAACCAAGCCCGAAGAGCTTGTTTGAGGCCATAGAGAGCACAACGAAGTCTGTATACTTGATGAGGTGAATGAGTGTATCTAGGAGGAGGTTTCATATAAATTTCCTCGGTTATGTCTCTATTGAGAAAAACATTTTTGACATCCATTTGAAACATGTTCTAGTTCAAGCAGCAGCAACAACAACGATATTGTGAACAGAGGTGAGGCGAGCTACGTCTACAAATATAACTTAACAGGCGGATGCATGTATCACTCACATATAATATCTCAATGATCTATAAATAAATTTTTAAGTATATTATTTATGAAATTACAAATAAATTAACGTACAAAACAAAATTATGTTCTACCTAATTTTTAAGCTTTAAATTTATACACAATATATTAATCAAAATTTAATAATTTAAATATATTTATGATGAAATTAAATACATATAATATTATTTTTTAATGTGTATATGTAAACCTTTTTGAATGTAAATCCTGATTCTGGTCGGAATATATGGGATATACTTAGTAAACAAAGTAGACATATCTGTTTTTTACTCTCTTTTGTTTCCTTTGAGAATGAATGTGCCAAAAGCAGAACTATGATTAAGTACAAACTTGCCGTGTGATTTTTGGGTATAAATTTGATGATAGTAGGGAAGAACATACATGGAGCTATGTGAACTGTTTAATATTTACATTTTTTAGATTGTTTTTTTTAATTATTATTTATAATTCTCTCGTTGTTCTCCAAGCATAACCTGTTTATACTTGATCATATACTGAAGGTGATAATTCATTGATCGCCATATAAATTATGTATGTAATAAATACATAAGTATACATATCGTAATAAGTAATATAATGATAAGTAAATATCGTTCACACAGATATTATTTTATAAGAAATTTATTTTTAAAACTAAAAATAATAAAAATCAATTTTTTTGGTGTTCTTATATTTTAAAAAAACAAAATTAAAATAATTAAAAATAAATAAAAATAATTAATTAAATCAGATTTTTTGACTAAAAATATATATGAGAAAATATCTAGGAATACTTAATCCCCAAATTTTCTAAACATGTGAATCGTTAAAATCTTCCTAATATAATATCAATTAATTACATGATTAATTGAGTTTAACCTATCATATATTTATCTCCTAAGTAAACTACATACCATATATTAATTAATTTAATCACATTCTCATGTCAATTAAATTACATATTACTCATTAAATTCATCAATTATAGATCACATACATAAAAATCATACAATTCTGCCTAGAAACTATGCATGTTATTTAATCAAGACAAACAATTAAATAATTCTCTCAAATCTATTTAATTGCCTCTATAAATAAATTATTGGTCAAATAATTAATAGCATAAAAATAAGATTAAATAATATAATTTGGGTAAAATTTTAGATCATCACATGGTGAAAATTGAGTTCATAAGATCCCTAGATTAATAAATTAATTACACATAATTGTGTTCATAAAACTCATATTTTTCATTAAAAAAGACATAAAATTGATAAGAAAAAGAGTAGAAAAAGAAATACAATCAATCTCTTGAATTGTAAAATTAATTTTTTCTTGAATCTCCACCAAAATTGTGTCTTCTCTTGAATTTTTCGGTATTTTTATCTCTTTTTAGCTCTAAAAACTGACCAAAATTATGCTAATGGAGGCTAATTAGGGTTTATGGAGTGATTAGGGGCTTAAATAAAGCTCAGATGCGATTTGGACCGTTCGATCAGCTTCAAATCAAGGGTTATGATCAAAACAAACAAAATCGACAGTTTCAACCAATCACAACATGACACGTGGCATCAAAAATTTATTGGACGAATTATGGAGCAACGCGGGGGAGGGGAGACCGATTAGAGTCAACGCTCACCTAGTCAGCAATACGTAATGCGACGTGATTCGCAAGACAGGATGGCGTGGGGTATGGGTGGAACGCGCGAAGTAATGACGTGGTGACACGTGCCATGACACATTAACCGATTTCCGAATTTGGATTGAACATCGTGCTGACACGTGGCGCGTGTTTCGTCCTCCTCACATGCGACGCGACGTGATTCGCTTTCCGTGCTTGTGTGGCATGCCACATGACATCTTTTGATCGATCCTGTGTTAAAAATTCAAAAAAATCTCAAAAAAATTCAAAAATTATATTTTTTTACCCCTTTTCACTAAAAAGTTTATATTTAATTTTTTGACCATAAAAATATTATTTATAAAATAAAACAAGTAAATATTAAATAAAAAGTACGTTAATGACTTTATTTTTATAGAGTCATCGTTCAGTTAGTCACAGGCTAACAACATCTAGTTTCTTACCTTTATGATGTTGTTTCATATTAACATAATAATACTATTATGTCATAGCTACTTTACATAAATAATGTATGTGAAAGTAAAGAACATGAATTATATAATAATATAAATTTACATACACATATTATCATATTTATTAAAATTACTTAGAAAATTAATCAAAATTGGGATATAAGTGTAGGTCATGATAAATTTTGGATTTGAAATATGGAGGGTCACTATAAAAAAAATACAACTTACTTTACTATATTTGATTATTTCTTACTTGTCTTTGAATAAACATGTTATATGTGTCTTGATTAAGTATATTATATACACAAATTTATCTATAATTCTATAAAACACTCACTATTGGAGTTTTCACAAGTTTGCGTCTTATCAGCATTTGAAACCAATTAGTTTGAGATATCAACCTCAATGTAGTCACTAATTAGTTTGAGATATTATGCCTCGTTAAAAAATATATACATAATTGTAGGGGAATTTTCTAAAGATTCAAATGACGTTTTTTTTTTGGCTGAATTGAAGACTCAAATGACTTTAAATTAAGCAAGTAAGATTATTATTATTTTTTAGTGAAAGATAATCAAATCTATTGATAAATATTGTGGAGCAACCGCAACTTTTTGATAGCTGAATTAGGTTTTCAAATGAGTGCATGCAGCTGTGTAAAGTCCTTGTAAAGAGATAAGTTCTCTTCCCATTGGCCATTCATCATTTGAAACCATCACAATCCAATTGCAGCCTAGTTTTAGCTCCTATTTTCTTTTTTAATAGAAAGATAGAGACCTTAGATTGGTTTGTCCTATTCATTACCTAATTTGCTCTGTTTTACTTTAACAAATTATGAAAATTAAATTTAGCAGACACATATTGCGCTCCCCACTTTAATCTAAATTTTAAGATGCACTAATTATGGTTTAATATTGATTCGATCTCTATAAATTTAACTGGTGATTTACATGATTTATGGTATTTATAATATTTTAAAGTGTACGAGTCTGTGTAAATTTTATAGTGCATAGAATACGAATATCAAACCTAAAACAATGGAGTAATTTGTAAATGAGTATTGATAATAAGTAAAGAAATATTGGTGATAAAATAATAGTTATCTATTTAATTATGATTAAAATAATTACTATTATGAAGCAAAGAAAAAAAATTAACAAACAATCAATGATGATAGACTAGGATTTAGGTATCTCTTAACCAATTCACTTGCTCTGCTACATGTTCTAAGATTTTGATGAATCTTTTTCCAAACATTCACAATTGACTTCATGTTTGTGATCACAGTACTATTCTGGCATTTCAATTACACAATTTCCAAATTGGTAATCATAGAGCATGTAATCGAAGAGAATAGATTTGGGATCAATCATATAACAGCTCGATTTATCGAGTAATACTATTATTTTAAGTTCAAATTATGTTATTTTTATTAGAGATAATATTCTACGTTAAATAAATATAATATTATGATAAAATTTATGAGTATTATGGATATCACTTTTTGAGATTGAAAATCACACTATTTTTATAAATTTATACATAATATCAAAGTTTTAATCTATCTCAATAAAAAAATTAATGAACCTACTAAAAAAACATGTAACTCACAAAAAGAAAAATAAATGATACAAATAGATATAATATAATAAAAATAAGTAAAATATATAAAATAATGAGTTTTGTAAAATATAAAGAATTACGTTTTGAATGAATATTAAAAGTAATATTTCACGTTAAAAATAAAAATAAAAATAAAATACTGATAGAGTTTATAATGATAATGAATATTCATACTTATTATGTTAACTTTTTAGGATTGAAACTTATTGATTTTATAGATTTTCACAGCTTACTACAGTTACATAATTAAAATAAATCAAATAGTAAGCTTTTATCAGTGATAAGCCATCCCTTGCTCTTTCTTTATAAAATTTACATCGGTAGATTCATGAACTAACTTTAAGCTATATTCACAAACTATACTGGTTTATTTATAGATTAAAGAATCAGATCAAGGAGCACTAGGTCTAGGATTAAGTGGGTTTTTCTTTCTTTCTTTTTTCCCTACCAAAGGAAGAAGAAGATAACTTAGCTAGTGCTATTACAGTAAGAGCAAAAAGAGTGATAAATATAAGATCTCTCACTCTCGGAGTCCATATAGATATAGTAAGAGCAGTGGTATTATACGGTACAGTTTGTACCGTTTTCTATGCTTTATTGGTGATAGCTCCGCTAATTTTCTTATCTATACGAAAAAAAATTAAATAGACGGCTATGATCAAAGTCCCACTTAGAAGAAAATACGAGCGGTTTCAGATGTGTAACAAAAAAAGTAATGAGACCTAAGACCTAAGTTATAGTGCGCTAGCTGATGTTTACACTTTTTCATTTTGTAACACATTTATGCCACTTGCATGTTAACCAAAGTTTGGTTTTAGGTCATTGATACAAGAAGGCCACCCTTTCTCTAACAGAAGTAGTGGTCAAGAAAACTCGACAGTTCCTGTTTATTAATATCCTAGCAGATTTGTCATGAAAAGTAATATAAAATGTTGACAACTGTTTTCCACAATATACATATTTAGTGATTGAATTTATAATATTAGACTTTGGATACACAAGAAATTTTTATTAATTGTTCGGAAGAGAGATTCGATCATATTCAAAAGAATATAAGACAATACACTACTACAAAACTGGGTATATAAGTCGGGTTTTAACCGACTTTAAACTAATTTAAAGTCGGTTCGCTGAACCGACTTTAAATTAAATGACTTAAAGTGTAAAGTCGGTTCAAGGTGTGAACCGACTTTACGTTTAAAGTCGGTTCACGGGATGAACCGACTTTACGTTTAAAGTCGGTTCACGCGGTGAACCGACTTTAACTTTTTTTTTTTTAATTTATTCATATTCAACCTGTATTCGAACAGAAAAAAAATCAATATCAGTTTAACAAATATTTCAAATAATACAAATATTTGAAAAATAAAATATTAATTAATAACAGAAAAATTACTATGGTTTTGTTCTATTTTATTCAAGATCGTCATATTCTTCTCCTTATGTTATAATAGAAACCTACATATATAATACAACAATCTATACATATAAATAATAACACATAATAACAGGAAAAAAATATGAATAATAGGGGATCTAAAAGATTAGTTAGAGAGGAAGAAAACTCACTAAACGATGTTAGAAATGGTAGTCGTAGGTGGCCGAAAAATGAGAAAGAGTGGAGGAGAAATGGAGGAGAAGGTTTTCGATTTTTTAGAGTTCTGGAACGCTGAAAATAGTTTCTGTCTGGGAAGAAAGAAGAGAAAATATTTATCCACGTGTGTAGCGTCGGTTGACGTGTCGAACCGACGCTATGTTACGTGGATAGCGTCGGTTCCAGGTGTCAACCGATGCTATCCACGTAGGATAGCGTCGGTTCTAGGTGTCAACCGACGCTATCCACGTAGCGTAGCGTCGGTTAACACCTAGAACCGACGCTACGCCCACGCATAGCGTCGGTTTGACACATCAACCGACGCTACGTCCTACGTGGATAGCGTCGGTTCGACATCGAACCGACTTTAAACTAATTTAAAGTCGGTTTTTAGAAAAAACCGACTTTACGTATCGACTTATATACCCAGTTTTGTAGTAGTGATACCTTTACCACTGAACTACTGGAATGACGGACAAAAACATAAAACCATGTGTACTATATCAATGTCCAAAGGAGGCTTAGTGGCAACCGCCTCTCGTTAGTCTGGTTCGAATCCTTGCCATTCAATTACCATATGTTTGACCTAGGTAGCTAAATATATACTGCATATATGTAACTTATCAAGGTCACTTTGTTTCTTTTTGTCATTAAATCTCAAACTGTTACACTTTATGAAAGTATCAAAAGTACAGTTTTTCAACATTGAACCTCTCCCTCTCGACTGTTCAGAGTTAACAGACAGATTGTAACGATGATCTAAATGTACAAAATGTTAATGATGTAATCTATAGTAAAAAAAAAATATTACTCTATTATGAATTAACATAATGTTATAAATAAAATAAATTCAATAGAGTAAAATAATAACATTGATATTTTAACGTGATTTATTCTTTAATTTGAAGTAAGTCTACAAGATAAATTTAGAAAAATAATTCAATTACTAATAAAATTAATGGGTATAAAGTGATAGGTTATATACCAAATTGAGATAAACTCAAAATAATGTCACATAATTGTTTCTTTAACTCATTATTTTTTCACTCTTAATATTTTTCTAAAATATTCGCTCTCACTCTCTTACACATATAACACTATTTTTTTCAAAGAAAATTATTCATTTGGTTTTGTTTTGCTTATCTTCTTTTGGTGTATTGATGTGTTTCTCTAACACAAAAACATTGTCTATTTATAAGAAAAATTGTCTACTTTTATATGGCTAAAAATTGGACACATAGTTAGCTAAATTTTAACCACAAAAAAATTTGATGCATTTGTCAAATGTGGTTGTATCTAACATTTTTATTTTTCTTTCTCTTCTATGTGGACGAGACCTAAAAATCTCCCCTTCCCGACTACATGGATGACTTTATCAATTCAGTAACTAAATGACAGTATTCAAAATTCCATCTCGTAAGAATTTTCGTTATAATGACATCATTATTTCCTTCATCTTCAAAACCAACTTCTATGGAAGCATCATCTTTATTAGATGGATAAACCTGGTCTTCATCTCTAACTTATCTTGGCATTGATGTTGGAGGAATTAATTCCAAATCCGATGAGTTACCATTTGAATTAGGAACATCCTTCTTCATTTTGGCAATATCTTCAATGGTCTCATCTTCAACAAATACAGCATCACGGCTCTTGACAAGTCTCTTTGCAACCAGATCATAAAATCTATAGCCAAATTGATCTTGACCATAACCAATAAAAATACATTGTCTTGTCTTGGCATCAAATTTGGGTCTCTCATCTTTAGGGATATGAACAAATGCTTTGCAACCAAACACCGGCATATAATAATAGGAAACATCATTTCCTGACTATGCTTTATCTAGAACATCTATCCTAAAAGGAGTACAAGGTGAAAGATTCAACACATGTGCAATTGTGAGTATGGCTTCACCCTAGAAAGTTTTAATCAACTTTGCATGTGAGAGTAGACATCTGACTCTCTCCATCAAAGTTCTGTTCATCCTTTCAACTAAGCCATTCAATTGTAGTGTCTTTGGAGGTATCATCTGATGCCGAATACCATACTTTTTGTAGTAAGTAGAAAAGGTCCTATGTATTCTCCATCATTGTCCGTTCGAATGCATTTCAACTTCTTCCCAGTCTATCTCTCAACTAAGACATGAAATTCTTTGAAGACATCTAAAATTTGATCTTTTTTCTTTAAAAGATATACTCACATATTTCTTGAATGATCATCAATGAAAATAACAAAGTATTGAGCACCACCAAGTGACTTTGGCATTGGTCCATACAAATATGAATGAATTAGATCTAAAATATTATTCATTTTGGAAGGAGGGAAACTCTTGAAAGCAACTTTGTTTTGCTTTCTTACTAGATAATCAACACATTTTTCACCCATGTGACTGAGTCTATTATGTCATAATTCAACTACACTGTCTTTTTCCATGGTATTTACTGTGTCAGTGGAGAGCTTTGCTTGCATTATATACAGAGTCATATGCTTTTCACCTGTAGCCACTACTAAGGATTCTTTTGTAAGTTTCCATTTGTCATAAATGATGAGCTATAATATCCTTCATTTGTAAGTTTGCATATAGAGATCAAATTCAAGCCCATATCTGGAATATGCCTAACATCCTTTAGAAATAGTCTAGTTTCATTCTCTATTTCCAAGCAAATATCTCCTCTACTAACAACCTTTGACAGACCTTCATTTCCCATTCTAATAAACAACCTTTGGCTAAATCCATGGAACAAACTCCGAAAAATATTTCTTCCACTAATAAAATTAATGGGTATAAAGTGAAAGACAATACAACAAATTGAAATAAATCCAAAATAGTATCACACAAGTGTTTTCAAAACTCACTATTTTGTCACTCCCCTTTTAGAAAAATATCTCAATATTTTTCTAAAATATTCTCTCTTACTCTCTTACTCTCTTACACATACAATACTATTTTTCTTCAAATAAAATTGTTACTTTAACTTTACTTTATTTCTCTTCTTTGAGTGTGTTAGTGTGTATCTCTAAAACAAAAACATTGCCTATTTATAGAAACAAAAATTTTAGACATAAAAATATTTAATGCATTTGTCAAATGTAATTGCACCTACTATTTTTATTTTGTTAAAAGTGATTGCACCTAACATTTTTATTTTGTTACTCTTTTATGTGGGCGGGACAAACACGTAGCGCATGACATTCACATGTAAACATAGGAGCAGAGGCCATAGATGATGAAATTTGAAAGTTGCTTGTGGTATTCTAACAATCTCAAACTTTACCTACTCAAATCATATTTAAATAATAAAAATACCTTTGAATTGAAGCCTCTAGATTTCTTTATGTATTAAATTGTTCTCGAACAGTACATGAAGAAATACTAATTTAATCTGACCACTATGAGATACCAAATAGCCACTCTGTGTATATATATGCAATAGTCCCAAGCAGTTATCAAACAATTAAGCCTAACCGGTCAATTTTAGGTCTTTGGCAAATCACTCTTGTCTAGTTTTCAAATCAGGTTACTCAAGAGTTGGTATTAAAAACATGGCTAATGAGAAAGAAATGGTGAGTGGATTAGAGTGGAAGATAAAGGTTGTGGATGGTTCATCTAAAACTCTGGCTCCAGAGTCAGGGCTAGCCAGCAGAGTCTTTGTTGGTCTAAAAGGCCTAATTACAAGACTGGTTTTGGAAATGTGGAGATTTCTAAGGCAAGCTTGGAATTTGGGACACAATGATCCCAGAAAAGTGATACATTGTGTGAAGGTAGGAATGGCACTAACTTTCGTTTCCCTCTTTTACTATATGAGACCTCTCTATGAAGGTGTAGGAGGAAATGCCATGTGGGCTATCATGACAGTTGTTGTAGTCTTTGAAAACACAGTGGGTGAGTCTTTAAATATTTCAATATTAGCTCAATAACATGTATATAATGTTCTATACATAATGGGAAAGCTTAGTTTAAGCTTGTGAGTTTGTGATGCTTCAGGTGCAACAATTTATAAAAGCTTGAATAGAATCTCTGGAACCTTTCTTGCTGCATTTTTAGCTCTTGGTGTTCATTGGGTTTCCAGTCATTCAGGAGAGATATTTCAGCCCTTCATCGTCGGGATTTCGGTTTATATTTTAGGTTTGTTATAATTTTCACATTACTGATTTACTGGTCCATTTCTTTTGACAACGTGAATAATTAATTGAACTCTCATTGTTGACTACTTGTATTTCTTCAGCTTCTGCAGCAACCTTCTCCAGATTTATTCCATCAGTAAAAACTCGATTTGACTATGGAGCTTTGATCTTCATTCTCACGTTCAGTTTAATCTCAGTGTCAGGTTACAGAGTAGATGAACTATTTAATATGGCTCATCAGAGAATATCCACCATCTTAATTGGAACATCCATGTGTATTCTCATAAGCATGATCATTTGCCCCATTTGGGCAGGGAAGGAGCTTTATACTCTCATCAATACCAATATGGACAAACTTGCCAATTCATTAGATGGTAAATACTTTGACCATTTGCAATATGTAGTTAAACTCATGGCAAACTTTACCATTAATATTTTTTACTGTTCTTTGTTTCAGGCTGTGTAGTTGAATACTTTAATAGTAATGAAGACTCTACCTGTAATGACAAAGTATGCAATAAGAAATTGCTAGGATACAAATGTGTGCTTAGTTCAAAGGCAACTGAAGAATCGATGGTCTGTAACAGCAATAAGTTAATATCTTAACAATGGTTTAATCAAAATTTGGCTTAAACTGATTAAGAACATTGTTTTGTACAGGCAAATTTTGCTAGGTGGGAGCCAGCACATGGCATCTTCAACTTTCAACACCCTTGGAAACAATATCTTAAAATTGGAGCATCCTTGCGCGGTTGTGCTTGTTGCATTGAGGCTCTTAATGGCTTCATTAACTCTCAAAACCAGGTAAGTTGAAGTTCTGAGTTGTGTCAATTTCTTAGTAAACAGAACTTTGTTGTTTTGTATGCTAATATGACACTAATGCAAGCGGTTTTTGTATCTGGTATGAACACCAGGTTCTCGAGAACCCAAAGAAGCTTATCAGCTGCATTGCTTTAAAGCTAAGCTGCAACTCTTCAAGTGTTATAAAAGAGCTAGCAATTACTATCAAAACAATGAAGAAATCATCCAAAATAGATTTCCTGGTTGGAGAAATGAACAATGCAGTAGAACAACTCCAAAGTGACTTAAAATCAACTCCAAGCTTCTTCAGTGTTGGACAACAATTGCCAGAAGCTGAAGACAGCCAAAATGAGAAGAGTTCAGCTTCGGCACCTCTCATGGAAATATTATCTCTATTAGCTTTTGCTTCTTTGCTGATTGAAATTGCTGCAAGAGTGGAAGATATAGTTGATGCTGTTGAAGAACTTGCAAATTTAGCTATGTTCAAGCCAGTAGCTGATGAAAAGACCCAAAAAAATCACCCCGGTAACAAAATTATATCAGATCATGGTAAACAAGAGAACATCATGATTGAAAGGGTTTGAGAAGTTCAAAAATTTACTGCACATATATATTCTTTACAAAATGCTAATTGTAAAGAGTGAAACAAAGAAAAAAGAGAAGTGTTAATGTTGACAAAGTGCTTATTTATGTTTTAACTTAAGTTGGATAAAACGTCTATCAATTATTAATTTGAAGATAAAATTAAATTTTCTCCGATTTCAAGTATTCATAGTTTCGAATCTCACCAAAAATATCTTTCACTAAAAAAAATGGATTAAACATGACGGGAAGGTAAATTTACAACATAAATCAGTAGCAGAGATCAAGAGCTACCAATAATCATGGAACTTATAACAGGTATTTGTAAAATAAACCATATAAAATTAGTTAAAACACAAAATATAAAATCATATAAACCATATAACATTTAAAGTAAAAAGAAGATTCAAACTCACGATAATATTCTTTTGAAATATCTCTAAAGTTTTTTACATACTTTTGTTATAATCATATAAAATATATATTTGTCCTCATCGTCATTGTAATTGTCCTCATCGTCGTCAGCCTATCATCTTCTCCGTCTTCTCTCACATGTCAATTCTTAAGCTCACTAAAATTAAAATATTGATTCTTTCCTTCTAATATATATATGTGAATAAATTAAAGGCAAATTGACTGATATAAAATTCAATGAACAAATATTTTAATGATCAACTAGAGCTGATTAAGGCCTATATTGCAAGCTAAAGAATCTTAACAATGGTGAAACTTCTTGTGCAATTTTTGTCTCACTTTTCTCTAACTACTTTTTTACTACTTTCAGCATGAGCTTTAATTTAGGCTGCTGAATATTCTTAAAATGTACTATAATCGAATTGTATATGTTTGGAAATGAATTAAAATTTTGGAAAGATGGTAACTATATGTGGTGGTCTCCATAAGGGTAGTTGAAGCAAGGATGAAAAAGTCACGTAGAATTTTTATATTGAGATTTTAGATTCTTAGATATTGATATATGATATCCATTTTGTGGATATTATGACTATTGTCTATCATGTCTAAAAAATGCTATATGTTACTCAATTTATTTATTATATATTTTTATTTTTTAAATAATTTACCTTAAATTCAATTATTTATAATTTTTTTTATCTCCCGTCAAAAGATTGTTTCTTTGAATTGGGACAATATTTTGTATTTCTTTTTATGTTTTTTTATTTGTACATTGTTATTACATTTAATTACTAATCTTGCCTATGATTTTTATTTTTTATAGTTCAAATATACAGCGTTATATCATTTTATAATTACTATTACAATTGATAGTATAAACAATTATTTTAAACATTTTAATCATCTATTATACAATTTTTTATTTAATTGATTGAGGTATTCATATATAAATAGATAAGTATTTATAAATATATGTATTAATTAAAAAATTATTTTAAATATAAATTATTATTATTATGTTTTCTGAAATTTTATAAAAAAATTCATTATTTTTAATAATGTTTATTAATTAAAAAATTAATTTAAATTATTTTTATATTTTATGAGATTTCATAAAATAAAATAAAATATCATAAGTTTGGTTGAAGATTCATAGTTTATGCAAATTATTTTTTAAAATTTATTGAAAACAACAATATATTCCATATTTTCATGTTAATTTTCATGGAAAAAAAGAGCAAGAAATTAACTATTTAAATAAAAAAAATTATTTTTTATAAATTGTTATATTATTATAATTAATGTCAAACATATATTCATTAGTCCTATTCGATTTTGGGACGGTTTTGGAGGATATATAATTACTTGGTCATTAGAATTTACTGTAACCTACATGCCATGATTTTCAACAATCCGGTGCCCATCCTTATAATAGTTTGGGAACGTGTTGTTTCGTATTGGCTTCTCTGTTCCCCATGATTGAAAATCAGTAGCAGAATATCTCAGCCACCGTTACTGAAGTAATTTCCGTACAAAATATGGTGGTTGATGTTGTCATGATTGATTAAAAATAATATTATGTTTGTTAATAAAAATAGAAGGTAGCTAATTTAGAAAAAAATTCATTGAATGTGGCTTACTATATTGTCAAAGATGGAGGTTACTAACCTTGTTTGAATAAAGAATAGAAAAATTAGAAAGCCTAATTTTGTTTAATGAAGAAATGTTTGGCATATGAAATGAGAACTTGAAGGCTATAAATATGACTTCATTTCTTCATTGTTAATCATACCAAAAATAGAGAAAAACTTCTATGAGAAGTTCTTGAGTGAGAATTTTGTGAGAAAATTCTCTTGGGCTTGTAGTTGCTCTTTTCTTTTGAGTGTGTGAGAAAATTACTGAGAGTGTGGTTGTAACAATTTTTCACATAGTGAATTTTTCTCTGGTTGTCTTTTGACAACGAAAGTGGTTTTTCTCTAATTTGGAGTTTCTATTATAATTCTTATGTTGTGTATTATCTATTTCTCTGTTATTTGATATTCTGTTAAGGAAGATCTTGGGAGGGGGAATTTGTGATTATACCATTTTATCCAAATTTCCTAACAACTGGTATCAAAGCCAAATTCAAAGAAAGAAGGAGAAATGTCAGGAGTCAAGATTGACATTGAGAAATTTGATGAGAGAATCAATTTTGGCTTGTGGCAAGTACAAGTCAAAGATTTGTTGATCTAATATGGGTTACACAAGGCGTTAAAGGGAAAACCAGCCCTTGTTACTGGTATTGAGTCCAGTAAAACCAATATAAGTGATGAAGATTGGGAAGATCTTGATCTAAGAGCTGCAAGTGCAATTCAGCTTTGTTTGGCCAAAAATATTCTTGCAAATGTGCATGGAATATCTATGGCCAAAGAACTCTGGGAAAAGCTTGAAGAATTGTATCAGGCAAAAGACGTTTCAAATCGGGTGTATTTGAAAGAGCAGTTTCATACTTTGCGTATGAATGAAGGAACTATTATGTCTGGCCATCTTAGTGTTCTCAATGGTATTGTCTCTGAACTGGAAACCATTGGAGTTAAACTTGATGATGAAGATATAGCTTTAAGGCTCATCTGGTCTCTTCCATCTTCTTATGATCACATGAAACCTATCTTGATTCATGAAAATGAGAAAATAATTTTTTCAGAAGTTACTAGCAAGTTGTTTTCTGAAGAAAAAAGGCTGAGTGGTGGAAGAAATGTTTCGCCTAAAAACTCAGCATTGGTAGCTGACAATCGAAAGAAAAACAATTTCATGAAAAAGAAGATAGTGTGTTGGGGGTGTGGACAATCTGGGCACCTCAAAAGAAATTGTCCAAAGGGTGGAGCTGATTCGGCAAGAAGCTCAAATACCGACGGTGACGCTAATAGTATGTCTGTTTTCAAAGATTATAGTGATGCTCTTTGAAAAGAGCGTGTATATCCTCATGGCATGCCGCTAGTGTCTAAATATTGTCATGAAAGAGGATGTGTTACTGGTAGCGGGTCCACAAGTTTGCACACGGGCATTGGCTTGGCATAGATGCAAGGTGTGTGGTGGAAAGGATGTCGATGGCTAATGAACTCTCGGGAAAATCAAGTGTGAGAGTTGCACCATAAATTTCAACAAGTTTTTTTTTCGACATGAGCTGATGTGAAATTCTTAGAATTGGTGATTAATTCTAGGTGGGTTTACTCTTTATGGTGGAGTATGATAATTCTCGGTGTAGAGAATTATGACTGTTGGAATAGACAGTGTTGTAGTGGTAACCATGTTTATTTTTAATCAAGGTGGAGATTGTTATGATTGATTAAAAATAATATTAGGTTTGTTAGTAAAAATAGGAGGTGCCTAATTTAGAAGAAAATTCATTTAAGGTGACTTAACATATTGTCAAAGATGGAGGTGCCTAACCTTGTTTGAATAAAGAATAGAAAAATTAGGTAGCCTAATTTTGTTGAATGAAGAAATGTTTGGCATATGAAATGAGAACTTGAAGGCTTTAAATATGACTTCATTTCTTCATTGTTAATCATCCCAAAAATAGAGAAAAACTTCTATGAGAAGTTCTTGAGTGAGAGAATTTTGTGGGAAAATTCTCTTGGGCTTGTAGTTGCTCTTGTCTTTTGGGTGTGTGAGAAAATTACTGAGAGTGTGGTTGTAACAATTTTCCACATAGTGAATTTTTCTCTGGTTGTCTTTTGACAACGAAAATGGTTTTTCTCTAATTTGGAGTTTCCACTATAATTCTTGTGTTGTGTATTATCTATTTCTCTGTTATTTGATATTCTGTTAAGGAAGATCTTGGGAGGGGGAATTTGTGATTATACCATTTTATCCAAATTTCCTAACAGATGTAGTCGACAAATTGGCGTATTTCCGATCAGTCACGAAGTTAGATGATATCGAATTGTGCACAGATATTTTTGCAGCACATGGATGGGATCTCGAACAAGAGATCTCGTCTTTCACCGACTCTAACCCCTCTTCTTCACTGGAAAATCCAACTGCTGGCTCCTCTTACGCAACTTCCAGTTCAGAACCCGTCGGAGGACTACAACATCGACCTGAACCAGGTTTGAACGGCACTTTCGCTCCCGGTTTGGCCTGGTAGCTTATAACTTTGCCGGTCTCAATTATTTGTGGTAGTCTAGGGTTAATTTCTGGAGGTATTGGGCTTGGACTAAGGGTAGCTGGTGGAGTCCTTTCGTATTCACTGAGGATGATTGGATTGGGATCAAGCTCGGGTCACTACTGCGAATCATCGACACAGTTAGTGTCGATGTCGGCGCCTGCAGAAGAGACTGTGGAATATGATTCGGCTTTCGAGAGGGATTACGGTACGATTACCACAATTTTTTTAAGCGAAGGGTTTATGGATGCTCTACAGAGATCAAGAAGTGCGTTTAAGCTATTGTTTGTCTTAAGTTTTCTTCTAGCCCACATTGGTAGCCCACATTGGTAGGGAGTTTCACAATTTTTTATAAGTTTATAAGTTTGAGTAACATTTATTTGAGTTAGTTAAGAGAGCTGGGTCTTACTTAATCGGTTACTTGAGTTCGTAACTTTGTGAGTTTACCTTTGTCTGTGTGGAGGAGCTATTAAGTTTTCTTCGGTCCCACGATTTCTATTTATCATTTTCTTTATAACAATATTGTTTATAAGTTTAAATAAGCTTTAACTTAATGAGATCTTATTGAGTTAAATTAGTCATGAGTTTTTATATTTGCACTTACCGGACTATCAAGATATGCCTTTGTTTCTGACAGAGAACACTGTGTTCTGATACCAAAGCGGCTTATGTGAATGATAATTTCATATCCTGGAGAGGGAGTATCCAGTCGAGTGAAGGATTCAAAATGACTAACAGTTTGAAGGCCTCACGATTTCCGTTCTGTGCTATCGTTATGGCTGCCACTAATCAGAGGATAACTATGCTTCAACAGGTATATAATTTAAGTTGCATTTGTTCTTATGTTTTTCCAATTCCGTTTCTTTTCGTTCTTTTTTTCGTTTAATAACTACAATTTAATTAGCCTTTAGTTTAAGTGATAGCTAAATTATCGAAGTGAAATTATCATGTCATGAATTATTTGGATATTGGTAATGATATTGAACCAACTAATTTTGTTATAGCCAAAACAAAAGTGTATGTTATATCCATACAATTAATTACATTTCATTGCCACTATAGTAAGGTAAATTATTATTATAGGAGTAACAATTTAAGTTGTGTGAATATTATCAACCCTTTGGAATTACACGGAATAACTTACTCCGTATTAATATCTTGGCACCATCAGCATTTTTCTTTTTCTTTATTATCTACGATTGGAGCTAATTGAGTTGCCGTCAGTCTATACTGATTGAGAAACGGCCTGAAGTGATCAATTTATGCATCTGTTGTGTGGAATATATTCTCAACAAGTTTATCAAGAATGCAATATTGCAGTTATGTGCTTGTCACTTGTATAAACCATAAATGTAAAATTGTAGGTTTGGGGGGAAGGGATCTTAATTGAGCACTCTATGCACGGTTAATGAACCGTGGGCTATTATGCCGTACCTGCATTTTCACAGTGAACCTTGGGGCAGTGACTAGTGGTTTGTGGATTGATTTCTTGGCTTTTATCATTCATGTTCATTGATGAATTTTCTGTTTTGCTTCTGGTCTTGATAGACATGCAATTAGTAATTAGTTTTCTATCCTAAGGATTTGGTAGTAAAGAAGTTAAAATATTTGATTACAAGAATGGAAGTTAGCATTGAAATTTAGAAGCTAGTAGAGTTTCAGAGTTCTTGTCTAATTTCCAGGACTCTCCCTTTTGACTATTCCATTTTTGGTTTTAACTTCCAAGGAGATACGGTGGGAAGTTTTATGGCCCTTCATTTATCCTAGCAAGTCTCTGATTCTCCCCTAGGTGCTTTATAGTTGGATGGTGGCAACTTATTAACTGAATACTTTCTAATGCTTTGTAGGTTGAGGGACCAAAATCTCCTGAAGAAATGCTTATGGTACTCCAAAGAGTATATGAAGAAAGTGCTCCTGTTCTAATTACTGCTAGGATTGATTCTGAGGAGGGAAGAAACAACAGGTGCCTCAGAAAAGAGCAAGATACTGCATATAGAGCAGCACTTGAAGCCGATCAAGTATGATGCTCTTTTGAACCTTGATTTTTCTCATAGGGAGCATTTGCCTTCCCATTGATGAAGACTTGTATTTCCAGAAATAAAAAAAGTTTCTTTTGATTTTCCATGTTTAACACTCTCTTTGTTGCATCAGGCTAGGGAATGCCAAAGAAAAGAAGAGCAGGAACGTCTAGAAAGAGAAGCAGCTGAAGCTGAGTGTAAGCGCAAAGAGGAGGAGGAGGCTCGCGAAAGAGAAATACGAGAAGTGGCAGAGAAAGAGGCTGCACTAGCTCGTGAACGGCAAGAAAAGGCTCAATCCCTTGGTGCTGAACCTGAGAAAGGACCCGATGTCACACAAGTAATCCCCATTGGTCAGAACTTGAATTTGTGACACAATTAATATTTAACTTTTTTTTTGGTGCTAATTTGTCTTTTCAAATTTTACTTGGTGAACCAGGTTTTGGTAAGATTCCCAGCTGGAGAACGCAAGGAAAAGAGGTTTCACAGCACAGCAAGACTCAAGTCCCTTTATGATTATGTTGATTCTTTGGGTTGTTTGGATGTTAAGGCTACAGCCTTGTTTCTAACTTTCCTCGGGTAGTACCGTAGTATATGTTCCTCAAACCAGCCTTTTTGTGGTGATAAACTCCTGACCGAGTTTTAACGCAGAATATGATTGTTGATATTGTCAACAATTGTGTTTACCGATAATTATCAGATGTATTTTCATTTATTTCTGTTCTAATCTTTATGTACAAATGTATAGTATTTGTATACAAAAGAAAACGTAAAGTAACAAATTATAACAATATTAATTTCCCACTATTATTCTTGTCTGCTGATTATTTGCCATAATTTATGCATTGTTGTTTTCATGTTGTCTGTCATATTACTCACATGCCAACACTCCCCCATAATATGGTGCATATATGTCTCTTATGCCCAACTTGTCAAGTGAGTTGTAAAAGTTCTTTGCAGACACAGATTTTGTGAGTATATCAGTCAATTGATCTTCTGACTTAACAAATGAAAGCTTAATAATCTTTTCTTCAAGATTCTGTTTGATGAAGTTCCGATCCACTTCAACGTGGTTCGTGCGATCATGTTGAACTGGATTGTGAGAGATGGCAATGACTGCTTTGTTATCACAAAATAAGTTCATTTCAGAGTTAGGAGCAACACCAATCTCAGTTAGAAGTTTTTTCAAGCACAAGAGCTCACATATTCCCTTAACCATTCCTCGAAATTCAGCTTCAGCACTAGATAAGGCAACTACCTTTTGCTTCTTGCTCCTCTATGTAACAAGATTGCCCCCCACAAAAGTAAAGTACCCAGCAATAGATTTCCTATCCTTCGTATTCCCTGCCCAATCTGAATCTGTATATCCAAGGACTTCCAATTGACCATTCTTTGAAAACATAAGTCCTTTCCCAGGGGAGGACTTTAAATAACGAAGTATTCGCATGATCGCATCCATATGGTCTTCACTTGGATAGTGCATGAACTGACTCACGACACTCACAGCATAAGCAATATCAGGCCGAGTATGAGATAAATATATGAGTTTACCTACTAACCGTTGATATCTCTGTTTATCTGCTGGTACTTGGTCCACATATTCTCCGAGTTTATGATTTTGAACCATTGGAATATCGACAGGTTTACAATCTAGTAGTCCTGCCTCTACCAGTAGGTCCAGAGTATATTTCCTTTGGGAAAGACATATGCCTTGTTTTGATCTTGTTACCTCAATACCTAAGAAGTATTTGAGCCCTCCCAAATTCTTCATTTCAAACTCATTTGACAACTGTTCTTGAAGCTTAGAGATTTCTTCTTTATCATCTCCTGTAATGATCATGTCATCTACATAGACTATAAGGGTTGTTATCTTCCCTAATCGATGTTTTAGGAAAAGAGTATGATCAGAGTTGCTTTGTTGGAACCCATATTTCTTCATTGCTGAACTCAACCTACCAAACCATGCTCGAGATGATTGTTTTAGTCCATACAATGCTCGTTGTAATCTACATGCAGTTTCTTTTCCTGTTGTAACAGTATATCCTGGTGGGATATCCATATAAATCTCTTCCTCAAGATCACCATGAAGGAAGGAATTTTTTACGTCAAGTTGGTGCAATGGCCAATCTAAATTTGCCGCAAGAGATAACAAGACTCTAACGGTTTTTAGTTTAGCCACAGGTGAGAAGGTTTCTTGATAATCTATCTCGTGTTTCTGTGTATATCCTTTTGCTACAAGTCTCGCCTTGTATCGATCAACTAACCCATCTGCTTTATATTTAATGGAGAAAATCCACTTGCATCCTACCATCTTCCTCCCTTGAGGCAACTCGCTTAACACCTATGTGTTATTGTTCTGCAATGCCTCAAATTCCTCTTTTATAGCTTAAGCCCATTTTGGATCAAATAAGGCTTCTTCAATGCTACTTGGAATTTGACACAATGAGAGTGTTTGTACAAATGCCCTGATAGGTTTTGATAACCTTTGAGTAGATACATAATTTTCTATTGGATACTTGGATTGTCGTTCTTCTCTTTCTGGGGAGTATCGATTTGGAGGTTTGCCTCGATTGTGTCTGAAAGGTAAAACATAACCAACAGATGTATCTATAGCATTAGTTTGTAAAGGTGTGATAGGATAGCTTACCTCAGGAGTATTCTCAACAGGAGGATCATTGGGTACTAGGGAGTGGAGGGGTACATCAACCACTTCATCTTCTGGAGATTCAATTACTACTTCAGCTTTAGTTCTTAGAAGTTCAAGCTCGGGTCTAGATACTGACTCCTCCATATGATTGACATGATCCGAGTATGTTGGACTAGTGTCTAATATTTCAACATCAAGCCAATTTCGTTCTTCACCATAACTCTCCTCCTGAAGAGTGGAATTGGATACCGGTGATGGGAAAAAACATTCTGATTCGAGGAAAGTGACATCCATGGTAATATAGGTTCTTTTAGTAATTGGATCATAGCATCAATAACCCTTTTTTGTACGCCATACCCCAAGAACACACAACGGACAACACATGGATCCAACTTAGTTCGTTGATTTTTATGGAGGTGGAAAAAAGCAACACATCCAAAAATTCGGGGCGGAAGCATCAAAATAGTAGGCAAGGGAAGATGATCAGATAACACTTTTAATGGAGTCTGAAATTGTAAGGTTTTGTAAGCATACGATTTAGTAGATACACCGGTGTAGTAATAGCATCACTCCAGTATTTATTAGGCATATGTGCACCGATTAGTAAGGCCCGAGCTGTTTCTAAAATATGTCGATTCTTCCTCTCTACAGTCCCATTCTGTTGTGGGGTTTGTGAACACGAGGTTTCATGGAGAATACCATGGTTGTCCAAGTATGTCCGAAATTATTGATTAACATACTCCCCTCCATTATCAGACCTAAGTATCTTAATTTTTTCAAAAAATTGTGTCTGAACCATGGTGTGAAACAGGTGAAATGTAGCAAATACTTCATCTTTATGTTTGAGAAGGTAAAGCCATGTCATTCGTGTACAATCATCAATAAAAATAACAAACCAACGATAACTCGATGACGTAATGACCGGGGAAGGTCCCCAAACATCAAAATGTACTAAAGCAAAAGGAGTCACACTTTTATTCATGCTCATAGGATAAGACGCCCTATGACTTTTTACTAGGATACAAGTATCACATTTGAAATCTGAATGTGTGATATTTGAAAATAAACTGGGGAGTAGGTGCTTTAAATACCCGAATGATGGATGCCCAAATCTACGATGACATGCCAAATCTGTCGTTCCTTGTTACCAACAATGTTTTGCATATGATTGGCTCTTTCTGAACTGAGGTCATCCACATAGTATAGCCATCCTCTCCTAGTACCACGCCCAATGATCTCCTTGGTGAGAATATCCTGTAGAAGGCAAAAAGTAGAATACATCAGTACTACACAGTTAAGATCTGAAGTGACCTGACTTACAGACATAGTCGGTTTGACAAAGAGGGTACAAGTAAAGTATTAGATAATGATAATGAAGGAGATAAGGTCACTGTTCCAACTCCTGCTATACATTTGTACATAAAGATTAGAACAGAAATAAATGAAAATACATCTGATAATTATAAAAAAAAATTATAACAATATTAATTTCACACTATTATTCTTGTCTGTTGATTATCTGCCATAATTTCTGCATTGTTGTTTCCATGTTGTCTGTCATATTACTCACATGCCAACAGATATTACTATTAGTTTAAGATGAGAACTTTAAGTAGGATTTATGTACATTCATATTTTTCAACTTGTTTAGAAGATAGGGTCTTCTGTCCCTATAAGGGTGTCAAATTTTGCTGCTTTTTTTCTTCTGCAAAGTTCTTATTAAAGCAATGGCACCTGCTATAGAATATGTCACTTCAAGAATGCTCTGATTATTTTTTGCAAATATGTTCAAACTTGTATAATCCAGTAAGCTTATGGTTTATTGTGATTCAGTTTAATTTCTATGGAATGTGAAATGTATATGATAAGATGTTTTTTTATAGTGATACATTAATATGTAGATGCTCTCATTAATTTGCAATGATCATACCCACGGTGAATTTGCAATATTAAATGCACTAGCATTTTTAATACAGAATTTGGATAGATAATTAAATTGATTTTAAAATAGCATATTTGTTGCGCATATAGTGTATAGTAGTAGTATACACATCATACATAATTAAAATATTATTTTGTAATCAATTAAATTATATATATATTAGTTATGTTTTGTGATTCCATACTTTAATGCATTTTGGTATTCGAATACAATTTTTTTTTAAATCTCGTTGCTTAATAGTATCATTAATTTAGGTACTTATTTCAATATTTGGTTCTATAATTTTAAGGTGGCACTTTAGTAATATTTATGTATAATCTCTGGTACGTAATTATTGCAATTTTTGGTACATGTTTTGATTGCTTGTGTTTGTTCCTTGTCTACGAAATTATTTTCGTATTGTCCTGTATTAGACTTGCAGTTACAACTTACAAAATACAAATAAGTAGCTAGATGTTGGTTTAAGACCCTTTAATTTGGTTAGGTGAAATAGCGACACGCCTCCTTCAGTCTACTCGTTTGGCTAGCTATAGTTAATTTTAAGAATGTATCCATATCATATATATATATATATATATATATATATATGATATTTTAAAAAGAATAAAGTGAATTATTAATACTTAAATTTTAATTAAATTGAAATTCCAAAGTACTACTACTTAACATGGCATAAATCTGTTGTAAGAAAGAAACAAAACATTAGCAAAATTAAGCCAAAATATTCCCTTCTTTCTCAACCCGAACGAACAAAGGAAAGCTTAGGAATATAAGTCAGGTCATGGCAGAGTCATCTCACGAAATCAATGCCCCTCTCCGTAAGCCTCACGTACCCTTTTTCATAATTATTTTGGTTAACAATTAATAATTAATGATTTACAAAACTCATTTTCAATATTTGATAATTGTGTCTTAATTATTTCAGTATCCGAAGAGAATGATGAGAATAATGCTTTCAATATCAGGTCAACATTGTCTTCATCAAAATCAGATGAAGCCGTTCAGGAAGAAGAATCAGAAGAGAACTCGACCGTGGAACAAGTGGCTCTAACCGTACCTACCACAGATGACTCGAGTCTACCAGTCCTCACATTTAGAATGTGGATTCTGGGAATTCTATCATGTGCCCTTCTCTCTTTCCTAAACCAATTCTTCTGGTACCGTACTGAGCCTCTAACCATCACAGCCATTTCTGCCCAAATAGCAGTGTTGCCTTTGGGACAGCTCATGGCTTCCAAAATCACGAACCGTGTTTTCTTGAAAGGCACGATGTGGGAGTTCAGCCTAAACCCAGGTCCTTTCAATGTAAAAGAACACGTTCTTATCACAATATTTGCAAACTCAGGTGCTGGCACGGTTTATGCAATTCATATTGTAACTGTTGTTAAAGTTTTCTACAAGAAACACATCACTTTCTTTGTTTCCTTGATTGTTATTCTTACTACTCAGGTAATTAATTTATTTCTTTTTTCTTAATTTGATACTTAATATTGCGGGGTACTCGAGACTTTTGGGTTTGAATGGTAGGTATTGGGGTTTGGATGGGCTGGGATATTCAGGAGATACCTTGTAGAGCCTGCAGCTATGTGGTGGCCAGCTAATTTGGTTCAAGTTTCTTTGTTCAGGTACGTATTATTATTATTATTATTAAACCCATGTACCCAAATGTTGCCGCAAGGAAAAACACAAGCTTTGTAATATTTAACTGCAGGAGTTGCAGAAAACTTTGTATGTGGTGACTGGTGAGCTCGTATAAGTTTCCACAAGTGGACCGTCAAAGATTCAAAATGTTGATTAGCAGTTGGGAAGGAGAAAAGAATCTTGCGTTAATACATAAATTTACAAGATATAATCTAAATAATATATGTTAGTAAACTATTTTACAATTATTTTATCAATTTATATTTTAAATTTAATCCATACTTCACTTAATATACATACATCACAATAAATTTATAAAAATCAAAGAAATATGTTATATTTTCTTATCATATTAAAAATATATAAAATATTTATTTTACTAATAACTTAAATGGTATTCTTATTCTTCTATTTTCCTTGTAAGGTGTTCAATATATTTCAGATTTTTGTACAA
Organism: Hippophae tibetana; assembly: GCA_037013495.1. Lineage (NCBI taxonomy): Eukaryota > Viridiplantae > Streptophyta > Magnoliopsida > Rosales > Elaeagnaceae > Hippophae > Hippophae tibetana. The sequence continues at coordinate 2,435,993 of CM072804.1, read as the reverse complement.
CCCCGACCTAACTAATTAATGAAGGTTAGGTATAATTCTGTAGAAGTAAGTGTCCATTACAAATCACCTAACCTTTAATTACTCAAATTTTGCATATATATATATATATATATAAAACTCAAGATTTCATTTAAGTGAAAAAAATACTTATATTTCTCGATCTCAGGCATCTTTAAAAAATAATTACACAATTATAACAAAAAATCAACTAATACAGTTAGTTGAAAAAACTACTTTCCCAAAACAAAACATAATACATATAGTGTTTATCACCACTCTCGAAAAGTTAAGTTATTAAAATATGTTAAAGAATACTTTTATATATTTATCGTCAACTCAAATTATAGTTCAAATATTAATCCATCCATTTTTTATGTCAAATTTCTCTAATAAAAACACAAATTTGTAATATCAGGGCACTTCACGAGAAAGAAGAAAGGCCGAAGGGTGGATTGACAAGGACTCAGTTTTTCCTGATTGCCTTTTTATGCAGCTTTGCCTACTATGTTTTCCCTGGTTACCTCTTCGAAATGTTGACTTCGCTCTCTTGGATATGCTGGATATTCCCAAAATCAGTCCTGGCCCAACAGCTTGGTTCGGGCCTATATGGGCTTGGAATAGGTGCTCTTGGGCTTGACTGGTCCACAATATCATCCTACCTCGGAAGCCCACTTGCAAGCCCATGGTTTGCCACTGCCAATGTAGCCGCTGGATTTTTGTTGGTGGTGTATGTTTTGACTCCTTTGTTTTATTGGCTCAATGTCTACAAAGCCAAAACCTTTCCAATATTTTCTAACGAGCTCTTCACTGCCACGGGCCAAGAATACAACATCACTTCAATAATTGATTCCAATTTTCACCTTGATATTGCTGCCTATGAGAAACAAGGCCCTCTTTATCTCAGCATTTTCTTTGCAATGACTTATGGTGTTGGCTTCGCTGCACTTACTGCTACAATTGTTCATGTTGCTTTATTTCACGGAAGGTATAAATTCAAATTTATATATATCAATGAAAGTCTCTTTGGTATGTTATAATTCATAAACAATGAAAAGTATCTTTATATAATAATGCAGAGAAATATGGGAGCAAACAAAATCAAGTTTACAAGAAAGTAAAATGGACATACACACAAAACTAATGAGGAAATACAAACAGGTTCCTGAGTGGTGGTTTATAGTTATACTTTTGGTCAACGTTGCTGCCACAATCTTTGCTTGCGAGTACTACAATGAGCAGCTTCAATTGCCATGGTGGGGTGTTTTATTAGCCTGTGCTATTGCCATTCTCTTCACCCTTCCCATTGGGATCATCACTGCCATTACAAATCAGGTTTTTAATTAATTAATTTGTTTAAAAAAAATTCTTTTTTATTTATTTAATTTAAATGTGACTAAAGAAAATTGTAGATATTTATATAATAAGATTTATGAAATAACTCAACCATGAGTATATTTTTGATATTGTAAAATGAATTCAATACAGACGCCTGGATTAAATATAATTACTGAGTATATAATTGGGTATATCTATCCTGGATACCCTGTTGCCAATATGTGTTTCAAAGTTTATGGATACATAAGTATGACTCAAGCCATCACATTTTTGCAAGACTTCAAGCTTGGTCACTACATGAAAATCCCTCCAAGAGCAATGTTCATGGCACAGGTTTGCACTTAATAAATTCAATTGCTTCCAAACATATATATAAAGGTATAATATCAATTATCGCAATTTATTACACCATTATATCTCAATTATTGAGATTTATAAAAAAACATAAGAGAAAAAAATTATATTTTAAATCTAAACGGTTGATATATAATGGTGTAATAAATTATAACCGACACTATTTTATATATAAATAGTTACCTATTCTATGTTCTGCAATGATCATTGCAAATTAAGTATGAGACATTTTAATTAAAAATGCAGGTAGTAGGCACTCTGATAGCCTCATTTGTATATTTGGGCACGGCGTGGTGGCTAATGGAAACAATCCCAAATATATGTGAAGATACATCATCAATGTGGACATGTCCAACTGATACAGTGTTCTATGATGCATCTGTAATTTGGGGTTTGATTGGGCCAAGGAGAATTTTCGGAGATTTGGGTACTTATTCAGCAATAAACTGGTTCTTCTTAGTTGGAGCTATTGCTCCAATACTAGTGTGGTTAGCAGCAAAGGCCTATCCAGAACAAGAGTGGATTAGACTGATTAATATGCCTGTACTTATAGGAGCCACAGGAATGATGCCACCAGCAACTGCAGTGAATTACACAACTTGGATAATTGTGGGTTTTATATCAGGCTTTGTTGTGTATAGATATAAACCAGAGTGGTGGAAGAGGCATAATTATGTACTTTCTGGGGCACTTGATGCTGGTCTTGCCTTTATGGGGGTGCTCTTGTATTTTGCCTTAGGATTGGAAGAGGTTAGTCTCAGTTGGTGGGGTAATAATCTTGATGGTTGTCCTTTGGCTTCTTGTCCTACATCTAAAGGGGTTGTTGTCGATGGTTGTCCTGTTTATAACTGATCATGATTTTATTTCACGCACATTGGTGATTTGCTTTTTTTTCTTTTCTTTTTTATTGTTATGAATTTAGGATGAAGACATTGGTCCTCCATTTTTTTGGTTAAAGAAAAAAAACTTCACTTGGACAAGTAACTTATCCATATTATTTCAAATCATTGACTATACATTATAATTTTTCATCAATCTATCAAAGTTTTCTCTCCACAATTACACGTAGAGAATGTGATAGAATCACATTTAGTCATTTTATCATGAATGTAGGTATGTATTGATGTGTAATTTTTTGTTTTGTAGAATCCTATGAAAATGTAATCAAAATGTGTTATTACTAGTAAGACACTACTATTAATAAATGGTCACTTAGCTTTGTTTTAGATACAACTAATTTATCAAAATATTATAACTTTTTGTTTTTATAGTAGAAAATTAATCTAAATTTTTGAATTAAATGTCAAAATAGTTCACTAATTTTGAAAATAAATATATTATTGTGAGACCCGAGTCTTGAAATTAATTTTTATAATATTAAAAATTATATTTTTGTAAATTTTCAAGCTTTTTTGTTTAAGCTCGTTGAAGTGTTCGTCATTGTAGCCGATGGAAGTGGTCGTCAAGTGGCAATGAGCAAATAGTTGGCGAGAGGCAACAAGTGGGTTGATAAAGGAATTTTCAACGATCACTAAGGCCTTGTCATCTTGGCTTACGAGGGTACGTTTTAGCTATAAAAGGGCACATGTAACTCTCATTTTCTCACATCAAATTTTTTTTTATCTCTCTATACTTTTCTCTCTCTAAAAATATTACTATTTGGGTACATTTCTAAATAGTCTATTCAATGATAAAATGTTTGAGTTATCAAATAATTCAAAATGAAGTTTCAGAGGAGAAAAGTATTCAAATTTCAAATGGTTAGTAAAGGAGAATCAAAAGGAAATGTTTAAGGTGGCTCCTGAATAATCAACGAGGTAATTCTTCCATTTGATTTAAAATTATGATTCATTTAAGTTATGACTTACTAAAGTAAATGTTTATAAATTATATCCTAAGGTTACGTTTGGTTAACATAATGAAAAAGTAACGAGAATATTAATGGTAATGGAATTGAATATAAAAGACACAATGTTATTATTGTAATATTTGATCGGAACACTAAAATAAAAAAAGAAATGAGTATTGCAATATTTAGTTTACAGTTAGAATGGAATTGAAAACATTATATATTACCTTAATACCCTTACGTTCAGTAAAATTTAAATAATGTCATTTAATTGTTATTTTCTCCATCAAACAAAATACATTAGTAAAAGTTATTGTTTTTTTAAATAATTATTACTTACAAATATTATTTAATATTTAGAATAAAATCAAAAACAAGAAAAAATATTTTTGATAATTCTTTTCTTCCATATTATTTGTAAAATGACACAAGTATTAATATATGGTAGTAAAGTCCTATTGTTGATCCATCATATTAACACAGAATATCACAAAATTAAAATTAAAAAAGGCTTTAAGATTTAGCTTTTTAGAGTTTATGATTTTAAGGTTTTAATATTCTAGAGTTTAGAGTATAGGGTTTAGAGTTTTAATATTTAGGATTTAAGAGTTTTGGATTTTAGGGTTAGGGTTTTGAATTTTGGGTTAAAGGTTTCAGAGTTTTAGGTTTTGGATTTGGGGTTAGGATTTAAAGTTTGAGATTTGAGATTAGGGGTTTATTACTCCAAATTTTTATTCATGCATTATTTTTTATAAAAATGTCATGCATCATATATTACAAACAAAAGGAAAATTGATGCCATAGTTTTTATAAGAAATGTTATAAATGTTGTTTAAAAGAAATATTTGTTATAAACATTTTATATGCATGTATGGAAAATTTTATAAAACGAGTATTAAAAATACATTACACGTTACATCTAAGATTTTATGCATGCATTATAAAATAATTTTCATAGGAAGTATACATGTATATATGTCTTGCGGAGTATGGTACTCATGGACTATTGGTTGCACATATTATTTTTGATAGACAATAGGTATGCATTGTATTCACATGTATTTTCGAAAAAAAAATCATATATAGGTCTCAAAGTTTGTTTATGTATGGGTTTAGAATTTGAATGTACATAAACTTCAAAATTGGATCTCATTGTATCTTGGAATGAACCATTCATATGATATGAATGTTAGTCACCCATATGACAAGGACATTGACTAATACATATGTCATATATATTTCAAAGTATTACTGTCTATAAGGTTGAAAGTAGACTCATATGCATCTCTAAGGTGAGTTGTGCATATATACATATATTTTGGAATAGATCAATATATATGAGATTGTATATCATGTATATGAATTTTATATTTGACATAAAATATTTTATCTCGTATGAGCATATATTGAGATACTTAGAATATACATTCTAATGGTTTCAAAAGTGAGGAAGTATAGATATTTAAGATTTTATAAATAAAATTCTCCCAATATTATACCACATTATAATGATGATGATGTTATTTATATTCGTAAAATTTATTAATAAATAGCATGTATCATATTATTTATTATGATATCTTTTGGAGTAAACTCTTAATAATCCATAAATTTATCTTTTTTATTTTTTTTCTTACCTTTTAAGTGTTATATTGTGTTGTTAGTGATAAAGTTACGAAGTTTATTTTTGAATAATTCAAATGTTAAAAGTTTGATAAATTGAGACTATTGATAAATTTAATTAGTAATGTAAATATCGGATTAAATTTAAGAATTTTATAATATATCTTTCTTTTAAATAAAAAATTATTTACGAGTATTTAAATTATTTTATTTGTAAAGAATTGAATATATTTTCAATGATTTCTTTTGTAATCATTAAGAATTTTTCTTGTAAATATATTTCTCTTATAATTTATGTACTTGTATTTTTTTAAAACATGACATATATTTAATTTATTAATTTTGTATAGATGATTTTAATCCATTAAAATTTAAAAATGAATCTTAGTCTAAAAAAGGGTAATTTTTTCCTCAAAAATTAGGATCTCAAAAAACATTTTCTAATTCTAAAATGATTAAATTATATTTTTTAAAATTTTAAGAGATTAAAAAACTCATTTATATCCAAAACAAAAGGATTAATTAATAACTTTTCTTAAATTAAACAAATGAATTTTTCACAACTCTTTACCCTAAAATTTAAAGCTCACGATCCTTATATTGAAGCCAAAATTATGAGCATGTTCACCATTCCATACATTTGTGTTGTGGTTAACAAATTAACAAATGAAATTTAGATGCGGTCCTTGGAGCATTAGTTTAATGACACTAAAAAACTTTGTGAGATATGTAAATGTAACATAAGTGATTTAATAATTATAAGTGTATAAATTATATAATAATATTTTAAAAAAATCAAATTAGATGTGCAAGAAAAAATATCTTCTAAGTCTCTTACATTAATTACTTTGGTTTATTTACCCCTTTATATTCAAAAATACATGTTTTACTATTCTTAAAGAATATTATTAGTTTGACCAACATAAAGCTAGGAGGAGTTGATCGTGCTGTCATGTACAGTATTTTTCTCTGACCTGCCCTTATTCTGGATCTGTATATGAATTATGGGCCTTTTTTAATAAAAATATGTTAATTATAATATTTATAAAATTATATTTTTATCATATAAAAACTTATATGAATTTATTAATTTAAATATATTTATATATATAATTTTATTAAAAAAAATAACAAAAAATATTTTATTATTTTATTCTAACTACTAATCGAGGACCCGAGCATCTGTTTTGCTTATATTTTTTTACATGAAGAACAATGTCATTTTTTTTCATCGATGAGTAAAAGATGAACGGCCTTGTAACTTTTTACTCATAATTTATAGATTCTTATAATAATAACAATGATGATGATGATGCTGGAACATGTATACATCAAATACGATATTAAATAGCCGAAAATGCCAGAAATTTTACAAATCAATTGATCGAAGAAAATAATCAATATCAAAAATTGGGGAAAAAATAGTTCAATTATGCTTTCCTTCGCATCACATCAAACCAGCCAATAAAGCAAATGCTACAGCCCCGATCGATGCTGCCATGAAAACTGAAAGACCGTACTGAGATGGTGAAGAAGAAGGTGGAGCTGGGATTGTGCCAAAAACAGTTGGGTAAGAAGGAGCAATTTCAGGCAATGCACTGGGTCCATAGGAAGGAGAGTAGGCATTAGTACCATTTCCTGATACATAAATGTATATTTTCTGCTTCTTTTCGCAGTGACCTGCTTCCCCACTGGTGAAGAAGAAATTCCCAGGTTTTGTTATGTTAAACAGAGAGTTTCCATTGTTCATGTGCAATATTGGATCTTTCAGGTTACAGCTTTTGTAGGATTCTTGTGTCACTTGAATTACTGAATCTTGGCTTGGTGGGTAAAAGAACACTGCCCCAGGAAAAAAAACTATATATTAAAAATCAGTCATACAAAAGCAGAGAAGTGTAGTAATGGACTAATATGGCCTTGTTGGTTTCATAAAAAACAAAGAAGAATAAAACGAAGGAGAAACTTACAGAGAGAATCTCCGATCTTGAAAGTGTGATATTTAGACCATTTGGAATAGACACCTGGATTTGCAGCGGTGGGTATTCCCCATGAATCTAAATCTCCAACTTTGTACTGGAAGCAAAATACATGCTTCTGCACTAGCATTAAGACTACTAAAACCAAGAAGGACCTGTGTCCTGGATTCCAAAGATTGACCATCTTTAGCTCTCTTTTGTTTTTCTTCAATTCTTCGGAACCTTGGAATAAGAAATCTTATTGGGAAACAAAAGGGTACAAGCCGAAGGAATTTACTTGAATGCCCCCTTTTGATTGACAACAACGCCCAATTACTTGAAAATAGAGGATTAAAATTGGGAATTAAGTCAATTATTTGGCTATGATGCACATGGGCCAGTTGGATTAGAACTCCAAATGGGCAAAGCATGGTTGGAAATGAGGTGGAAAACGGATATTCCCCTTGAATATAATTAGGCATAGGCATGGTCATAGCCATGTGATAGAGGAGTACTGATGGATAGTATCAGTTGGTATCCAAGCTAGTTTAGCTATATAGTCATAAATGAATAATAAGATTATTATAAATATTTTTAACAACTTAACTAATATTAATTTACGTAGTTGTAACGAAAGGTATTATCCTGTAAATTAGTATTTAGGTGAAATAATAGAGTAATGCGTTTCGTATCAGATACTTTGATCTTCATACTATATGAGAGTAGATCATCCGCTAATCTTATTTCTCTACTAATATATTCTAAATTTTTAATCAAAGCCCTTTCACTTAAATCTAACATTCATTATAACGTCATGTCATTTAAAATATTTTTTTATCTCAAATTATCATTCAGCCTTCTCTCTTATCACTGCTAAAATTAGGCAACACAAGCTATTTTTAATTCTGTTATGCTTTAAAAAAAAAAAAACTGCCCAGTTAATTCTTACAGGGAATCACTAATGTCACTAGTTAATTTACTTATCTTTTTACTTTCCTCAAAAAAATTCTTTAGCACTAAAAATAATGAAAATGGGTTTTGCAAATTCTAATTCTTAGACCTTCATTATATAATTTTGCTGAAACAAACTTTTTAACGTCAACATTTAACAAGAGATGATCTAGGACTAGACTCTAGTATAGGGACGGGGGGTTATACATTTCAGAAGTTGTCATCTTAAAGACAGCAACTTCTTTATGCTAAAATAATTGTCTGTGCTACGGCGCCACTAACTGATTTCCCCTCTGGTATTCTTTACACAATTTGTAAGAGGGCATTGAACAAAATCACAAACAGCAACAGCCAACCAGTTGATAATATGTGGCTAGTTTAAACTTCCGAACATTACGGAGGTTGTTAATCTTCTCCATGCAATTCGGCATTCATTAGATCTGTCTCTTTCTCTCTCTCAAATGCTGTCCAATCATGTGGCTCTGTAAAACATATATTTTTCTGGTTAAACCCAAAAAGAAAACAGACCACTGTAATATGTTGGATGCAATTGTACTGCCAAAGGGTAAGCTCTAGTATTCATAGTTTAACTAACTAGATATAACTTACTTGGTTTATCTGCAATTACCATGAGCCGCCTCTGCAATACAGCAGCTGTACCGAGGAAAATCGAGCACATGCCGAACATTATTGTGATGGGAAATGCATTAACCTTCAAAAAGCAAACAACAGAAACTCACTTTTTAAAACCAAAGGAGTAACAATTTACTTATTAAAACAATAAACAAAGGAATGGGAAATTAATTTACTACCCCACCAATAGAAATTGAGAAACGTAAGTAGACTACTCACGTTGTACAACACGATGCACACAAAGATGTTTAGAGGAATGCGGAAGAAGTTCATAATGGTGCTTCGTGCCTCCTCAGGAATGTATTGGGACCGCATCTTCATAATAGAAGGCCAGAATATCCCTACACATGCTTCAAAGGTGCAAAACCCAAACAGCAGAATAGCCCCCGAAAGAGATATGCTACTGCCTTTCGCATTGGAAGGCACTACCAAGAACTGTAAAAAAAAAAAATTGTAGGTACTTTTTTACCAATATTCCTTTTAAAAATAAAATTTCACATTCACGGATATATAGAGAAAAATGATTAATGAGAATCCATGGTTTACATTTGTCAAAATAGGTAGCAAGAGGGATGCTGCAGAAATCAAAAATACAATCTGCATGTAGCTCTCAACTTTGGGATGTGATCGGGCCATCAATCGAGATGCAATGGAGCTTCCAAGCATAGAGGCCAGCATAAATGTTGCAAAAATGAAACCATGGGGAATCTCCTCATCATTTGGGCTTAGAGCAGGAGTCCAAAGAAAAACAAAGGTATACATTGAACCTTCAAATAGGGATTGTATGGCGCCGAGTAATGCAATTTTCTCATCTGTTTCAACAAGCACATTATTTAAAAACTCGGATATGTCATGAAGAAACAGGGAAAAAAAGAAAAAGAAAAATTGGGAAAGGATGAATGGGGAAGAATAGAACAAATATTAGCCAGATCCAGATAGGTAATGACTCAATTAAGCCTTATATCATAATTCTATTGCTCTAAAATTAAACACAACTTGAGCAAAAAAGATATCAATAAACCATGTGGAACTTGCAATTATCTTGAGTTATTTACTCTGCATACAGAAAAAACTACGAAGAAATCTAATCAAAGTTTCAATTGCAGCATCTCCAAATAAACCTAATTGTATTAATTTTATAAAATGTCTCATTCGGTCACAATGTGACATGATCTGGATTTTGATTTGTTAGATAAAATATTTTCCTCCACACGTGATAGTATATTCCAAGACCTTTAACTGCCAAAAGGTAATTACCAGAAGCAATGGCCACAGCAGCACCCCTGAACTGGGCAAGCAGGTTCTTGTTTTCTGATGGATCTCCATAATTTTCTCCCCATGATGCCATTATGATGGCCATGCCAATTGCCAAAAAGCATGCGGCAGCATCAAATGGAGAAACAGGTCCAAATCCCAATGTATCAACAAGAAGATTCCCAAACAACCCGGATATAATGGCTACCAAACCATTGCCGAAAAATATTGCCTTGGAAAATGTCAATGAAAGCCACTGTTGATCAAAACCTCTCTGCAAAGGTTAACACGTACTAAAAGTTAAAAGATCAACACCATTTAAAAATATTTATATGAACTCGAAAAACATTCTGTCAGTGAAACTATCATTAAGAACTCTAAAAATATAAAACATCTACATTACTTTCTGTGACATGAAAGTTAGAAGTTGACATATAAGGGTGAATTTAACACGAAATGAAGGGTGTGAGATCCTAAGTAGAGTAGCATATGAATCAGTCCACACTAGTATACTGTGAACTTTTATACTAAAATCTATAAGATAAATTGACTTAGTTTAGTAACAAATATACCAACGTTAGCAAATATGATTAATTACAAGTAATTAGCAGATAAACTACATACCTTGTTGTGCTCGGCAACTAGCCAAGATTCAAAGGATGAAAACAGAAGTGAAGTGGCAATGCCTCCCAAAATGCGTCCAAGCATTAAAACTTTGTATTCAGGAGAATGTTTAGTGATGCAGCTTAGAATATAGGTAATGCAGTAAGTAATACATGCTCTCTTCCGACCCCTGGATTTGACAAGTGACATATAATAAGGCATTAATCTGATGGAGTGAAATGAAGCAGAATAGATCAGAAGAAAACTTTACTGTTTGTCAGCTAAAGATCCCACAATTGTCCCAAACAACATAGATGATCCAAATCCAGCAATAAAGAGCTGTCCAATGTCCCCTTTGGAAAAGCCATACTGACTGTAGAGATAGTAAACATATGGGCCCTGCAACCAATCCCCGGCTATTGCCGCCATCAATTTCATCAGATCAAAGAGCACAAAATATTTCATAGATAATTCATAATGACAAAGTGACAATATCTTTCTGTCTTTCTTACGATTGACCATTGATCATTAAATGCTGTTAACAATAAACATTTCGATCTTGAGAATATATACATAAGAGTTCATTACAACTGAAATTATCTAGATCATAGTGCAAACCAGAGTATTTATGATGGCATCATAAAACCTTAATCATTCTAAAAAGTAATGAAAGGAGAAACGGCAATTGAGTAAAAGAGGTTATTCCAAATACACAAGCTATCAAGATGACATCTTGAATTCAACAAATGTTTATAACATAATTACTGCCTTAAAAAAACCTGAATTCTCTCAATATAACTGCACCCATTTGTGTAGAAGTATCAGACACAAATTCCACCAAAAGTTCAAGCTTATGAGAAATGGACCTAACAAATTATTTATACTTCTTAATATTCCCCCTTAAATGTGTGCTACTCTTTCTTTACAAAGGTTGGTCACTTGAACATTCCTCAAGAGTAAGTGTTCTTATCTTTTTACGATGCCCATCAAACTTAAGAATTTTAATTATTGTCACAACAATTCAATCCTAAGACTTTACTATTTTGTTCTTCCAAAAGTTTAAACTTGAGGGAAGTGGACCTAACTACTCATTTATATTTCTTATTGACTTAACAACAAGGTAGCTCAAAATTTTGGTCAAATAACATTAGACAAGCAAGAAACCTCCAAATTGAGCCGAGAGAAATGATTGATTTATAACATTTAGTTGAATCGAGATTTTTATTTTAAATCTTTAAATGACAGATATGGTGGAACAAAGTGAATTGTTTTGATATTTTAAGCCTTTGATTTTCATTCAACAGTTCCAGCAAATGGGTTAAGATAACAATTGCAGCCAAATAAAGCTAGATATAATCATCAAGCATTACCGACAAGTCCGCTTAAAAAACTACCAATTCATTACTAACCCAAACCATCAACCAGAGACGAAAGATGTCCAATAAAAAGTTAATCTTTCAAAAAACAATGAATACCCAGATGGTATAAAAAAGAGAATGATCAGATCTAAGCGTACCCATCATGAGGGAGTAAACGATGAGGTAGTTGTTCTTGAAGGCATTGAAAGCAGGAGAGGTGCTGATGCGATCTTTGTTGTTTTTGCTGAGTTCCAAGACTGCCACCACTGCTGCAAAAGCCCCGAACACCAGGAAGTAGAAAAACTCCATTACCGATCTGCAAGAAAACTCAGACAAGAAAGAGGGAGAGTGCGGATGGGTATTCTTTGTATTTGAGCCTTACAAAGGAAGTGAAGGAAGAAACTGAAGATAAAGAAAGAACAGAAAGAAAGGGGTCGTTTTTAAAAGGGAGTTCTCATCAGCCCCGAAATGGACAACCGTAGTAATAGTAGTAAGTATAGGTTGAGTCCTGATTTAATGGGATCTATGAATCTGAATCATCTCCTGGGGATCCAAATCTGCCAAATTCATATTCTTTCACAGGCATGGTCTCAGGCTCTGAGCTGATTTATTAATTACCATTTTTTTATTTTGGGTAAATTTCCCATTTTCTACCCAAAAAGCAACCGCACATAATTCAATCTCTCCAGCCCAGTATATGATCCAACCTTAAATTTGGTGCGGTTAATACCGTATTAAATATAAGTATATAACACTATATTATTTATAGTATCAAATATTATTCACACTGTATTATTTTTTATTTTAAAAATAAAATTAAGTATATAACGTAAAATGATTAAAAAAATTACTTTTATAATATAGAGTTAAAAATTTAATATAAACTAAAATAACTATTTAAAAATATTAATACAACAATAGAACAAAAATATATCTATATATATTTTTAATTAAATGTAACTTTTAATACTTATAATGAATATAATATTTTATTTAGTAAATTTTTAATTCTTTTAATAATTTAAATTTTTTAATTACTTATTATATTATTATTTAATTGCTTGAATATAATAATTGATAAAAGAAAAATAAAAAAATATTTTATTTTATAAAAATATAATTTTTAATATAATATTTGATGTTTTGTGTATGAGAATATTAAAAATTTAATGTAATTTTTGGTATAAAATAAAATAAAATTTAGTATAAAATAGAATAATTAATTGGAAATCCCCTAAAGCTAGCATTTATTTCTTCACAGTGAATTAGTGATAAAAAAAATTAGTGCCGACAAAATAGATATTATTTTATAACTATTTCACATTAGTTCTAGACATAGATGAGGTTCTACCACAATTTGTGACAGGTGTCCTAGAAAAATTGTTCTCTTTTATTTTCGTTTTATTTTTTGTTTAAGGGGAGAGAGAATGAGAGTTTCAGTTACTTTTATAAAACAAACGTTTTAGTCTGTTGAAATTTTTTCAACTAAATCGCTTTATTTTTATAATTTTTTTAAAATGAATATTTTAATCTTAAAAGAATTAATTATAAAAAGTATAATATACTTTTTTTAGAACTAAAATGCACAATTTTACAATTAAAATATATTTTTTCTAAAATTATGTAAGTAATATATTCAAATTAATAAATAACATGAATCATCAAATCTTAAAAAATTATCTTTAAAAAAAAAGTTAAATTTCATACACTTTAAATACATCTTAATATCTTTATTGCTCCATGTGATTCAATTTTTTTATGTACTAACAAAAACTAGAAGGTTAACCGTTCTTATTGTACATAATCACTAGCAACCTTCTCCAGTGACAAGTTCTACAATAATGACATAAAAAGGGGCATCCATTTCGTTGACTTTTGACACCTACACAGGATACAGTGTAATAAATATGGCCATAAATTTGCGGAAGTAATGACCAGTGACGAATGTGATCCTTGATCATCATTTAGTCTTAGGAATATAATTAAATTAGAGGCTTTAGAAAATAGTAAAATAATTTAGGTGCCCCAATCTTTTCTTCTCAATACCACCTTCTTGGGAACCCTGGAGAACATGTACACCAATATCGAAAGGCCCCATTTCAATGGCTCTTTCGACATTTCAATGGACTATTTCGACTTTTCAAATATGGCTCATCCTCATCCAATAGAAATTGAGTATCGTTACAACTACAAACAGTACTACTACTTTCCAAGCCAGGTTAGATTAACTCAATATAATGTTTATTTGGACATCTTGAACTACAAAATTGTTCCAAGTAACTTACAGACAAAGAAACTGTAGAAAGTATCAAAATGCAAAAATGATCTCAATGTATGAAAAAGAAAGCAATGGAAATCATCTCTGTTAAAACTTCAAAACAAAAGGCTATTGATGAAGTTATCTTTGTTAAAACTTCAAACTAGCACTAGCCATAGCCAGAGCACCTTCGTAAGTTTGGTTTCCGCCAATAAACCCGCTCATGTGAACGAAAACACAACCAGGGATTCCTGCCTCCTTCGAGAGTTCTTCATCCCTGAGGCCCCGCCATTGAGAAAGGAGAGGCTTCCTGCTTTCAAATCTATCAGGAGCTATTGCCACTGCTTGCACTCTCCAGCTTTTGCTCCTATCATCCTGCATGTTTTTGGATGTTTACTAGGGTATTCTATTTTATTTAAAAGCAGTGAATACAACATTTTCCTCTTAATTGAACACTGAATGAAAGAACATGCATAAGGGGATCGAAAAATTGATCGAAAAATTTGAGTGCACAATTTTTTTATTTAAAATATTGAATGAGAGCAAAAGGCAATTTTCCTTATTTTCTTTATGCATGTTCCTAGATTAATGAGCATTTATCCCCAATTTCAGAGGGAGAGGGAGAGGGGGGGAAACAACTTTCCAACAATCACTCATCAATCTCCTCTCCACAGATCCATACGAAGCGACTAAAAGGGAAAGAAAGGTATAATAGAGATACAAGTACCTGATACAGAACATATTTAATTGGAGGATCTATCTTCATCTCTTCCTCAAGTTCAAACAAGTGAAGCTTCCACTGTAAAACATTAAATCATATCATCAATTAAACTCAATAATGCCAATCTAAATAACAAATAAAACTCGGGTAAAAATTCCAGTCATCTAGATAGTTGCCGCAAGCTAGGAAACCACATAATATGACAAAGTTAACAGAAGCTGGACCATGATTCTTGTGTCGCATGTTTTGATAGTGGATATAATAAGCGCTTTCTATTATATAACAATGAAGGCCTAATCCGTAAGCATCACTTTACAGGAATCTCCTGCTTGGTCTAGCATCATTGAGCACAGAATATTCCAATTATTAGGAGCTGCATCAAACACTTCATACCACCCATCATTTTTTGCTTCCTGATTTCCATCTGAACTGAAGCAGAAAAAAGCTTTATTCTTATCCCAATATCCTTTCAAATCAGATTCTTAAAACCATCATATCTGTGTGTTCATTGTTCAACGTACACAGGTTCTATCAGTTTCCCAAGTTAAAACTTGTTTTGCTTGGTTAAATTTGTTTCAGTACCAAAAGATACCAAGAAGGGGGGAACAAGGCCATGGAATCTACTCATATACACTGGAGATAAGTTTGAGAATTCACGAAGAAATTTTGGGATACCCAGGGGCAATTATAATCATTAGTGTCTATTGGTGTGTGTGGACTGTGGACTCATCAGGCCACTCATAGAGATTCAGTAATTGCCTGTTCTAACAGACAGCCATGCCACACATTATACGGAAGAATATGTCAAAATTTCAATCTTTTCAGTTGCAGAAAAGGTTTGGATTATTAGAAGCATAAAAGATGAGTAACTCAAACACAAAGCATACTTACAGGGCAAAATCTTTTCAAAACCATAATTTCCCCACTAGAATCAATGTCTTTTCTTGCAGATAGGCACTCCATTACAATAGACCTTGCTGGTAACCACGATCTTGCATGAAATCGAACATTCTGAAGTTTCAAAAAACTATAAGATAATGAATTTGATACAAATATATTTGTGTAAACTCAATCCCTCGAATTCAAGTTAGATTCTAACTTAAATAAAATAAAATTGAAAGGCTGATCCACCATACAAATAAAACAATTGATAGTTAGAATATGGAAGTTAAAAAAAAATCATATTTGTTAAGGAGGAAAGAGACTCACATCTAAAAACTCTTTGCCTGCTAGAGCCATTGCTCGTTGGAAGGACTCATTCTCCTTCTCAGCTGATTGATCAGGATCTATCCAGTCCAAATTAAATCTTCCAACTCTTGCGGACAGGTGTGTATTGTTGACGTATCTTGGAGGCTGGTCCGTATCATACTTGTTGATCCCATTATCAATAGCATCGATTGCCTGGTACATATAAGCAACAGTGGTGATAAAAATCCCAGTTTCAGCTTTGAAATATGAATACAAAAAAGCTATTTGATGGAAAGGAAAACAGAAAAACTAAATAATTGCCCTCACCTCCATGAAGCTTTTATAAACAGCCAAATATAACCGTTGAACATCAGCGTGCTCTTCATCAACTTGAAGTTCCTTAGCAATTATTTCCTTCCCAAAATGCTTCGGGAAGAAACGATATGCAAGTAAATTCAAACAAATTCAGTGTACACTCACTAAAAAAATTGGAAGAAACTTAATTAGCCGCTAAAAATGATTTTTTTTTTCAAGAGAGCAATACAGTTACCTTATAAATAAGGCCAGCACTGCTAAGCTTGCTGGAAAAACCGTGACCAAAGACCTCCTCAAAGCCTTTCTGGTGATGGTCATATCGATCTCGACTAGGATCATACACTCCACCAACATCCAGAACAGCATCAAGACCATCCAAAACCTACAATCTCTTAAACACATAATTAAAAATAAATAAATAAAACCTTCAATTTATTCATTTCCTTAAAAAAAAAAGATGAACACGAATAATAAAAACCGTCTTTCTTCATTTAATTATTCCAACATATTTCATCAGGAAAAATAGGGAATAAATAAAAAAGAAGAGTGACCTGAGGGTCGCGGGTGCGAACAATTTCGGCGTTGGAGAACTTGTCAGTGAGGCGGATCATGAAGCAACCAAGGGCTTCATCACAATGGAAGCTGCCGTTGTGAGTGCCGACGCGCTTTTCCAAAGAATGAGAAGGAGGAGAAGCGGCGGAGAAAGCAGCAACCCTAGAAGAAGCCATGAGAAGATAAGAGAAAGAAATAGTAGAAGATAGGGTTAAGCGATGGAAGCTTAATGGTAGTCTGCTGTTAAAAACTCTGCTACTCAGTAGCCCGAGCATTTCTTGCTTGGATTTCAATTCATACACCTTTTGCCTTCCTCCCGACTTTTTATTTGACTTTTATTATCTTACTAAATTTTAAAAAATAATTATTACAATAATTTTATATATATATTATTCATTATTCTTTTGTAATATTATTGTCAGATATAAATTTTATTACTAATTGTTTGTTACTTTTAACAGTTTAATTTTATTTATTTAGTTAGTTGTATAAGAAATTATTTAATTAATTAACGTGATTTTATCTTTAATTTTCTTAAAAATATATGTTTATTTTTATATAATGTTAAAAATAAAAATTTATATTTAAAAAAATTATCATTTATTTTAATAAATTAGATATTATTCTAGATTAATATAACTCTTTTTTGAAAGAAAAAAATATTTAATAAGAGATATAAATATAAAATAATATGAAAGATGAAGAATATATTTTAAGAATAATGAATAATATTTTATTGATATGTATTGTATCTTTATAATTTGAAAAAGATATTATTGATATATATATAAAATGAAACTCAATGTATATAAATAAATACATTAATGTAAAATTATCAAATCAAATCTCTTAAATTCATTATAAAATTATCAAATCAAATCTTTTTCTTCTCAATACATTCATACAATAATATTAAATACTTTTTCAAACAAAATTATCGTTGACTCCATGAGTTATTGTGATTGAGTTTGAGTTTTTCTTTATTTGAGCTACTATTAACATTAACTTTTCACCATAATTTCTTCTCAAAATTAATATAAATGATTTAAAATATAAATCTTTTATACTTTTTAATTAATTTGATATAAATTGATTTATATTACGTTTATATCCTCTTGTTATTTTTGGGTCATCATTCAAGATCATTCATTAAGCTTACCTCCACCAATTATATTTCTCTATACCTTTCTCTATCTAAGTAGCTTCTTTGTAATCTTCAAAGTCTTTAAGATATCACAATCTCATTTTCTTCTCATTATAATAGTTAACATCAATAATCACTATTATCTTCTTCTTTTATTCAAATAGTATCTTCTCATCTTTCCATTGTCTTATCTATAAACCTAACTTTTAAACTAAATTAAATAAATTTGAAAAATAGTGATGGTAATTTTAAATCATAATTTATATTTTATTGCATTTTAGTCCAAGTAAATTGAAGATATATTAATGAATCAATTGTTTTGAACTCTAGTGTAGGTTAAAAATAAATAAATTGAATAAAATAAAATAAAATAATAATAGATACAATTTAACGTATTTTACCCTTTAATTTAGGTTAAATTCATAGAACAAACTCTGAAAAATATTTATTTTACTACTAAAATTAATAAGTGCAAAGTGAGATACAATATAACAAATTGAAATGAACCCAAAATAGTATCACATAAGTATTTCAAAACTTACTATTTTGTCACTCTTTTTTTAGAAAAATATCTCATTATTTTTCTAAAATATTTTATCTCAATTTCTTACACACATAACACAATTATTTTTTTCAAAGAAAATTATTCCTTTAATTTTGATTCTCTTCTTATTTTTGGTATGTTAACGTTTCTTCTTGCTTTATTTTATTCTTCTTCTTTGTGAAGGGACTTACATAAACATGTTAGGTTTTCCTCTTGATTTGGAAAAGCCCATGTGGCTTAAAAGCCCATGAAGTAAGAAGGGCAATTATGTCATTTCATTGTTTTAATTAATAAATTCATTTAGGGTTTGTTGTGTGTGAAAAATCTGCAGAGAAAAACGACTTCAGAAAAACAGCAGTTGTTGTAGAAAAAATGCTCTCAGTTTTCAGTTTCTCCTTCTCTAGCAAGTCTTCATCAAGTGATCCGATCGAAGGTCATTTGTGGTCCGATTAAGCTAAAATTTTGCAATCAGGTTCACGACTCAAGACTCTTTAATCTGTACGGTAAGATTTGGATTTGGCTCATCAGTTTGAGAAATTATGAGCAGTGAACAGTGACTACGAATTGGGTTAGATCTCTCCATTTTTCTTGAAATAATTGTTAGTTTCCAAGAAGTGTATTCTTGATGATGTTGATGATTGTTTGCATCTAGTTTTACCTAGAGAGAACTATTGTACAATTGTTTTTTGATAGTGGAATTTTTAAAGGGGAGTACCGTGGTTGTTTCCTTCCTACACCGGGAAGGTTTATCCACGTAAATTGTTTGTGTTGATTTTGTGCATGTTTTTATTTTGAGCTCTATTTGTTTCCTAAAAGATTCACACAAAGAAGGAAAATAAGTTTAATTCCGCTGTTTGGAACTTGATTAAGTTCGTATGAAAATTGTGATTCTCCTAATAAAGTGGTATCAAAGCTGTGGTTATTATTGTGGAATTTCTTGTGTTGAATAATGGAAGCAAATTTGAGTAGAATGATTACTTTGAATGGTTCTAATTACCACACTTGGAAAGGAAAAATGGAATATCTATTTTATGTCAAACAATTTCATTTACCGGTGTTTGCCTCTGAGAAGCCAGAAAAATTGTCTGAAGAAGAATGGACTTTGTTACATCGATAAGTCTGTGGATATATAAGGCAGTGGGTAGATGATAATGTTTTGAATCATATTAGTGGAGAAATACATGCACGGTCACTATGGAATAACTTGAAGAGTTGTATGCTCAAAAAACAAGAAATAATAAAATGTTTCTTATAAAGCAGTTGATGGCTTTAAGGTACCAAGATGGAACTTCGTTGACAGATCATTTGAATACGTTCCAAGGAATAATCAATCAGTTAGCTGGAATAGGTATCAAGTTTGATGATGAGAATCAAGGGTTGTGTTTATTGGGTACGTTGCCAGACTCTTGGGAAACATTTAGAATGTCATTAAGTAACTCAGCTCCAAATGGTGTAATCAATATAGATCTGGCTAAGAGTAGTGTTTTGAATGAAGAAATGAGAAGAAAATCACATGGGTCTTCTCAACAGTCAGAGATTTTGGTTACAGAAAGAAGAGGGAGGAGTAAAAGCAGAGGTTTCAAGAACAAAGAAAAAGGAAGAAGCAAGTCCAGGTTTTCTAATGTTGAGTGTCATCACTATGGCATGAAAGGGCACATCAAGAAATATTGTAGGCAATTAAAGCGGGATTACAAGAAGAAAGACAAAGAACAAGAGGATGATGTTGGCAAGGAAAATGATCGAGTTACCACCGCTAGTTTAGAAGACTTTCTCGTTGTTTATAATGAAGATGTTGTCAATGTTGCATGTCACGAGATTAGTTGGATTATTGATAGTGGAGCCTTCATTCATGCTACGTCTCGAGAGGACTTCTTTACATCTTATACAGCAGATGACTTTGGGACATTGAAGTTGGGTAATGATGACTTGGTTAAAGTCATTGGTATTGGAGATGTGTGTTTTTAGATGAATAATGGCACAAGGCTACTTCTTAGAGGGGTAAAACATATTCTTGAAATTCGTTTGAACTTGATCTCTGCAGGTAAACTTGATAATGAAGGATATTGCAATACCTTTAGTAATGGTCAATGGAAACTTACTAAAGGTGCTATGGTTGTTTCTCGTGGGAACAAGCATTCCAGTTTGTATATACTGCAGGCGAGACTCTTTAAAGGTGTTATTAATGTTGTGACAGATGAGCTCACATCAGAATTGTGGCATAAGAGACTTGCTCACATGAGTGAGAAATGCTTGGTAGTATTGACTAAAAAGAATCTTCTTTATGGAATGAATGATGTTTGTTTAAGAAGATGTACTCATTGTTTGACAGGGAAGCAAAATAGAGTTTCTTTCAAAAG